>CM059188.1:1742820-2216537 GCA_030323885.1 Branchipolynoe longqiensis
GTGAATTTGCGGCGCGTATTAAAAACTGCTATTTCGGTTGTCCCGTAGTCTGACCAGAACGCTGAGGGATCTGCGATACCAAGTCTAAGCTATTGAGGCTGCAGATCTATCAGCACAAGTTCATTAGATATATAAGCAGGTGAACCTTGGTAAATAGCGTTGCGGACCGAATAAATGTTACGTCGGACAAGGCAAATATATACATATTTATACCTTTATACCTTTTTGTTTGTTAATATCTTCAGTGTAAGATACCGGTATGTTGTATGTTTATTCAATTATATATTTTCGATAGCAAATAATGGGTAGTAACTAATATAACACATGAAGATGTATACACGTTATAACTTATAGTTAAACCCCAACACGCAACAGTAACAAGGTGACCTGACCACATTTTCAGTAAGCCTACATTGCCTAAACAGTAATTCAATTGACTTAGGACAATTCAAGTGCGACAGTTACAGTAGATTAAACTCGGCCAAGCTCGGCTAAGGAACAGAAACCACCCTGCGATCTGTATGTTATTGGGATTGGATGCAGTCCTGATAAGTTATCGAAGATATATAGGCCTGTTGGACAGTTTACCCTCCCCTTACTGTCGTGCATTCCCAATGATTTGATACCGAAGTAGATTTCTGCTACCCCTAGGCCTAATAATAATAATAAAATATTCATTTCCACATGATCAATGTACACACAAGTTGATATTTATATCAGTAATTTCTTTACATGAAAAAAGTGAAAGCAGACGTACAATACTTATGAGGTGCTTTCCCCATTTAGAATTAACACAGATACATTGCTTATACCATAGAAATAATAAATAGAAAAATAAAAGTTTATCAACATTACCCTCAATACTGTAAATTACATCTCAATATTTATGTATTAGACTACTATGTGTTTTCCCTCTGGGAAAGCTTAAATATTTTCTTTTTATACATTCGTTGAAACATATAGATGTTTTTTGAACATTTGATATTATCATCAAGTGAATTCCAAATTTGTATGCCACATATAGAGACTTTAAAGTTGTTCTTGCAAATACTTGTCTTGTGTTGTTTCTCTGCCTTGTATCACGGCTACTATCTGAACTTATTTTGAATAAAGACTGTAGATGTTTTGGCAGTAGCCCTTTGTTTGCATTGTAAATTATCATACTAGATTTGATCTTAACCAAGTATATTAATTTTAATATATGAAGATCAAAGAACAGCTTATTAGTGTGCTCTCGATATCCAATGTTGCAAACAATTCCCGCTGCTTTCTTCTGTAGCAAATAAATACACTTCATATTTGTTTTATATGCATTTCCCCATACTTCACAACAATACAATACATAAGGCAGAAATATTGAATAATACAATATTAAGCATGCATTTTTGTTTAGTACATATTTTGCCTTGTGCATAATTGCAATAGTTTTGGACAATTTAGATTTAATCATACTAATATGCTTTTTCCAATTAAGTTTATGATCTATTAGCACCCCTAGGAATTTACTGACATAAACCATTTCGAAATCAGTATCATTTAATTTGTAGAGTAACATTAGATTGCTTTTTATAATTACTAAACAGCATAAAATTAGTTTTTGCTACATTAAGTGATAACTTGTTTGTTGCAAACCATATGTTCAATTTAATAAGTTCTTTTCTTATATCGTTGCCAAGTTGAACTGGGTCATTTCCTGACCTAAAGATAGTAGTGTCATCAGCAAATAGAATGAATTTAAGAAACGATGACACATTACAAATATCATTTATATATAAAATGAATAACTTAGGTCCCAGAATTGAGCCCTGATGGACTCCATATACCACATTTGCTAAGTCTGAGTCCTCGTCATCTACATTTACATATTGTTGTCTATTTTATAGATAACTAGTAAGCCAGTTATTGGCAATGCCTCTGATACCATGGTGATTAAAAAATTGTATTAACAAATTATGGTCAATTGTGTCGAATGCTTTTTTAAGGTCAATAAATACACCAATAGTACATTTTTTTTTGTCCAGAGCTGAGGTTATTTCTTCTGTCAGTTCTAATAATGCCAATGATGTAGACATTTTAGATCTGAAACCATATTGACTGTTACACAAGGTATCATGTTATCAATAAATGCTTCCAGTCTATTATTGAACAGTTTTTCTAATATTTTTGAAAACTGTGACAAAAGTGATATCGGTCTATAATTAGTGAAAACACTGTTATCTTCTTTTTTAAATATAGGAATTACTTTCACGACTTTCATTTTATTTGGAAAAGCTCCATTCTTAAAGGAGCTGTTACATATATGGGTAAATGGTTTGACAGTGTAACATATTAGTTTAATGATGCTCATATCTATGTTATCATATCCCATTGACCTTTTGGTCTTACAATTATTGACCACTTTAATAATCTCATTCTCCTCTACCCCTGCTAAAAACATTGATTCAGGATTGGCCTATAATAGTTGTCTAGCTGTCTGTCATTAAAGTCAATTGTCAGCATTTTGGCAAACCAATGCACAGGAGTAGAGACTTATTTTCGTTGATTTAGGTATTTACTGGGCAAAGGCAGTTAGACCTGGATATATATCATCACCATAATGCTTTTATCATTGATAATTTGAATGTGGAAATTGAAGAACACTGGAATTTGTTGTCAAATGTAGTCAGAGGCCAAGATAGAGATAAACCAGTCTCCACATGCTCATGTGAATAGATACCTGAAAACTAAATAATAATTCATTTAAAAAGATTCAGCATACAATTCTGCAAGTCTTATATTATGCTACTCTTTTACTTTTTTGGGGGGTGTAGAAATAGAAAGTCTACCTATATATATACTAACTCAATACTGCCCTTAGTTATACATCAATGAATAGCGTTCACTTATGTATGTAGTTTATATATACCTAGTAAATTAACCAATTAATTACAGACTTTGCATAGCGATGAAAAAGATGTTTGCATGACTGTGTTTAATTTTCCCATCACAATAAGTCATGCAACCATCTTTTTTTTCTTTTCTTTTTTTTTAACAACAAAAATTCAGCATACAATTCTGCAAGTCTCTTAGATTATGGTATTATTTATTCTTTTTATTTGTAGAAACAGAAAATCCAGTGTGTAGGAGTTTTGTGATGGAGCTCAGCCAGATCAAGGACTTTACCGATGACGTCGACAAGTTCACTAAGAGGTGGGGCCTCAAGTCGGTGGTCAAGAAAACCCTGGAGAAGCACTCAAAGAGGTGAGCAGCCAATATACCTATTTCATGTGACGTCAGCATAGGTATTTAAGTCAGTGCGCGTGCAGGTTTGCTGCAGGACAACACAGGGTCACACTGCAAACTCAATTGCTATGAGCAATCTTCATACAGAAAATGTGAAATATTTCTAAAACCACACCACTTAGAAACAAACCGCTTGGCAGATATATAGAAAACATATTCAATGAACAGATTCTATTAAATTTATAAGGTTAGGCTTCTGCATTTCTATTAATTTTGATTAAAATTGACGTTTTGCACTGCACGTATCGGCAAACTCAATGCATTGTCAATGGCCGTGAGCAATCTTCATACAGAAAATGGGAAATACCTCTAAAACCACACCACTTAGAAACAAACTGCTTGGAACACATATAGAAAACATATTCAACAAACAGATTATATTAAATTCATAAGGTTAGGGTTCTGCCTTTCTATTAATTTTGAATAAAACTAACGTTTTGCACTGCACATACCGGCAAACTCAATGGCAGTGTGCCTTCATTCCGCAGCCAAGCTGCGTGCGCATACACAATGTTCATAAACATTGAATCTATACAGGAGCACTAGGCAGTGCAACATGGTGGCCAAATCAGTAGAACGCAGGCCTCGCATGTGGGAGATCGGGAATTCGATTCCCAATCGAGTCAAACCAATGACATACAAAATTGAAGCTTGTCACTTCCTTACTTGGCGCTCGGCATTAATAAGATGGGACAATGACTGGTTAGCTCAGTGTCAGGATAATGTGACTGAGTGAGATATTGGGTCATGGTGCTGGCGGCCTGATTTCCCAGCGGGGCAGCACTGTACTATAAAGTCACCATGAGTATGCACTGTCACAAGTCGGTACCTGTCCTGATATGACCTTAAATGTTCCCAGGATGTAAAACTCCAACAACCAACCAACTAATTACAGACATAAATAGCATTAATAAGACATCAAACCCCATCACATCCCAGTCATTACACCACACTTCAATATGTGTAGACCGAGGAAGGACT
Organism: Branchipolynoe longqiensis; assembly: GCA_030323885.1. NCBI lineage: Eukaryota > Metazoa > Annelida > Polychaeta > Phyllodocida > Polynoidae > Branchipolynoe > Branchipolynoe longqiensis. Next base: position 1,747,084 of record CM059188.1, read on the forward strand.
GAAGCTGTGAACCAGCACGCCGGGTCACAGCTTCAGCTTACATGGCGGATGTTCAGGTTGATGCCCGTCCCAGCTCTATCCTTCGCTATAGATGCTATGCTTTATTTAAACTCACCTTATTCCTATAACCACATGCTTCCTGGTGACATAACACAGGGTTCCTGCCATTCATTTATTTCTAATGTAGATTGCAGTATCTCATCATAATCATTAGTTAAAAATGTAGCTTAAGTTTAATCATTTGTTATTGTCATCACTTGTTCACTCACATCATGGAGACCAGCTTTCTGGGATCCTTTCTGTCTGTAAGGAATCTGTATGCATTTATTGTATCACCTCAGTTTATTGTAAACATACCTTGCACAGAGTTAAAATAAAAGAATTGAATTGTCATAGGAAATATTTTGCATTAAATGAAATGCCACTTCATGTATGTGTATACACAACTCTCCCACCTTCTCATGTGTAAAGCTGAAGCTGTGATCTAATATCAGGATAATGTGGGATGATGAGTCATGGTGGTGGCAGTGGCCGGGTCTTCCGGTGGGTAGCACTGTAAAATTATTGCTAGGATATAAAACCAACAACCTGCAGGGTCTGTATGGGGCCTGGAAAGTTTTGAAAAGTTTTGAACTTCATTTGCCCCATTTCAAGGCCTTGAAAAACCTTGAATATAACCTATTTTCAGTAATTAGTCTTGAAAAGCCTTGAATTCCATTAAACTGTCCCCACTGATCTAAATTAGTATGAAATCGCCATTCGCCATTTTTTCTTCTTCCTGAAATCCAAATGAAAATAGTCTTGAATTCCTGTCAAAAACAGCCTTGAAAAGCCTTGAAATAGCGTTGAATTAAATTCACATGTGTATGAACCCTGCACATGTTATCCCTGTTAATTTGCAGCTACTGTTCTTATAGCTACATCTCCAACATTGTGCACATCCTTTTCACCCACTACAGTGCTGTCGCGAAGTTTGAGTGTCCAGACCAGAGTTTCTCGATGGCGAGTTATGCTGGCTTTAGCTGTTGGGGCAATGGAGAATTTGGACAGAACGGTCATGGAGAGAACATCGGTGATGTAATATTTACCAATGGCGATATCACAAGGTATGGACCGAAAGCCGATGGGATGCGCATCAAGATGGTGGGATGTGGTTCTAGTCATACCATCATTGTCACAGGTAGGTGACGTCATTTGTATTTATCTGAAGGAAGGATCTTTAGAAGCTCCTCTCTGAATGGCTGCTTCTTGTCTGGCTGAGTCAAACCAATGACTTTAAAGTGTATCCTTGTCGCTGCCCACCCTGGCGCTCTGCATTACTAGGATAGGGCAAAGTACAGTGAAAGGAGGAAGACCAAATATTTGCTTTTGAAATTTTCCCTGCTTAATCAATGAATGTAACAAACAAACCAACAAAAATGACAACATTTTGGCATTTAAGGCCAATTGGAAGGAATTTTTATTCTCAGTTATAACATTGATATTTATGAACCGTCCCTAAACAATGCACCAATGTAGGCCACCAACCGCTTGTACCTAACAGAGGATTTCATTTGTTAGTTGTCGGGCTGTAATACAGCAATCAAAGCACTAACACAAGTGTTTTATTGGAGGTCTCTGATAGTTCTCGATTTTGGCACAGGTGGTGTCAGCTGTGCTTTCCTAGTTGGGATATATACTTGTTCTTTGTTGTTGTAAATATATTTAGAGTATAACCCCACTAAACCAAATTTGAAGGGATTCTGGAAATTTGTTTGGATTAACCGATCATTGGTTTAGACAAGCTTTGGGTTTGACTTTGAGTAAGAGTGTAGTGCACATGTAATTTACAATGTATGTGGACACTTTGATTTTTTTTTTTTTATGTATGTACAGTATAACCCCATTAAACCAAGCTTGGTTACATCAAACGATTGGTTAATCCAAACTTTTTGGCGGCCTGGCAAAATACTACCATTTATCATATAAAAAAGTCATATGACCTTATAACCACATGAAAGTTTGGCTTAACCGTACCGGAGTGGCCTGGGGTCTGGCAATTTTGCTTGAATTAGCCGATAATTTGGATTAACCAACTTTAGTTTAACCAACTTTTTTATATGATAAATGGTAGTATTTTGCCGGGCCACCGAAAAAAGTTTGAATTAACCGATCGTTTGGTTTCACCGAGCTTGGTTTAACAGGGTTATACTGTATTCCTTTGAACAAAGTATTATTTCAGGGCCAGGACACTTATCTTGCAGCCATTGTTGGAATAGTTATTACATTTAAGAAAAAGATGAGTAAAAAAGTCTTCACTACAGTAATCCTAGCCTGACACTCGGCATTATTAGGATAGGGCAAGGAGTGGTTAGTTCAGTGTCAGGATAATGTGACTGAACGGGATATCGGGTCATGGTGCTAATGGCCTGGTCTCCCAGTGGGGAAGCACTATAAAGTCGCCATAAGTGTACAATGTCACAAGTAAGTACCTGTCCTGATATGACCATAGATGTTAGGACGTCAAACCGCTACAAAGAAACAATTATTCCAAATAAAGGAAGCAGATGGCGTTGTTCCTTCATTCTGGCATGAACTACTAGGTGGCGGCAACAATCGTTACTATCATCTCTCCTCGTTAGATGGCGCCACCATAGATTAAGATGTGACTGACTGATCGCGATCAGGGATCCTTGCAACTGGGGAGTATCACCAATATCACGTAACAGCTTACGGTTGCATAGTCCGGTGGTTTTGAGTTTCTGTCTTTTTCCGAGATAAATATATTAGGTTGTTTGTTATAATCTACCTTACTTTAGTTTAAAGTAACTTTTATTTTAAGTGGCTAACTTTTGAGATATTTGAAGTGGAAACAATGCCAAATTAATGTTGGCAAGCATTCCAAAACTCTGACAACATAGGCTTCTGCAGTAATATGTTCTATTAAATTGCCCAGTATCCCCTTTTATGTGGTGACAAATGTTTAATAAGTGCACCAGTATCTAAGTTAGGTATTTAGAATCAAATGTAGATAGTTATTTTGGTTTTGGAAATGTTTTATTCTCATCGGACTATGCAGCTTTAAGCCAGCCACATAACCACCACAACCCCACATCTACCATTGTACCTTCCTACTCTCCTACAGTTATTTATATCACTATGTGGGGTTTGTGGCTCTTTTTTTCTTGAGGATTTATACTGCCTATCATGGATAAGCCTGAATAGGCTTGTTTTCACCATTAGACAGTTTGTTGATAGAAATCCCAAGCCTACACTTTTACCGACCCAAGGGATTTTTAACCTCCCACACCACATAGACATGGTATGAGAGCAACCAGCCTTTGATGACGCTGTAAGTTATACACAGCGGTGGAAATCAAAATTGGCAGCGGTGGGGTGGGGGGGGGGGGGCATGGGGAATCAAACCACCGACCTTCAGATTAGGAGTCTGACCTAGAAAAAAGTCAGACCACTCTAACCAATCCGCCACAGAAAACGCCACTCTTCCTCTTAGCAACATCGAAATGTTATTTTTGTGAATACTTTCAAAACCAGCACAGATGCGATAGTTTTGCAGCCATGGTAAGGCGATTCGAAATTGTCCTAGTTAATTACTATGTTTATTGTTAAAATTATGGGAGTTGGGTTGGGCGGTGGTGGTGTATTTTAGTTATAATTCTTTAAATATTTATTTTGAAAGGGTACAACCATCAGCTCCTTATGGGATCTAGTCAGTGTGGGACCGGGTCATTGTGGAGTTTCTGAAAGTGTAAAATAGTTTGTTTTTAACGATATTACTTTTTTTGCGCGTTGCATTCATTGACTAAGCAGAGGAAATTTCATTCGCGAACAATTGGGGTTTCCTCATTCCACAGCTCCTTGCACTATCCTAGTAATGCTGAGTATCAGGTTAGGTAACAACAAGTATACATGTTTAAGTCATTGGTTTTATTCAAGGGGGGTTCGAACCCCATGGGATCTATATGGTCTGTGCTGTGAAACCATCACACAAAAGGTTTTTAATTGCCATCCTCATGGTGAAGTATATGACGTGAATACATGTATTGTGATTAGGTGTGGAGCGGTGGCTAATAATAGTAATATATATATATATTTCAGTACTATGTAATGTTTATGTCCTCAGTTAAAACCAGCATAAGCTGTGTATAGTCCGTATTATTTTGGTAGCACAAATCGAGGGTCCGCACAGGGTCTTGAAAGTCTTGAAAAATCTTTAACTTCATTTGCCCCACTTCAAGGCCTTGAAAAGCCTTGCATTTAACCTATTTTGGGTAATTAGTGTTGAAAAGCCTTGAATTTAACCTATTTGGCGTAATTAGTCTTGAAAAGCCTTGAATTCCATTAAACTGTCCCCACTGATCTAAATTAGTCTGAAATCGCCATTCGGCATAAAATAATCTGAGATACGTACACAAAATAAAATGCCAATACTCGCCTGAATTCCTATAAAAAACAGCCTTGAAAAGCTTTGAAATAGCCTTGAATTCCATATCTTCACATGTGTACGGGCCAACACCAAATACGTAGAGCTCTAGAAATGAAAAAGTTGTTTGCGCAAAATTGGTTGCGTGTACTTACAGGAAATTTAAATTTGTAAGTACAAAATAAAAAACTGCATAATATAGATGAGTTAGAATCAAATTTTCTAAAATATAACACCTAGATTTGATCCTACATAGCCAACTTAGATACTGGTGCATGTATTAAGCATTTATTGCTGCTTAGAACGCAATACAAAGTCAATTTTGTTGAACCTGTTATTGCTGAAGCCTATAGTGGTCGAGTTTCTATGTGCATGCTAACATTAATTTGGCATGTTTTCACTTCAAATATCTCTATTGATATTGAAAGGTACTTCAAACTGAAGTCAGGAAGATTGTATGTAATCATCAACCTAATGTATTGATCTATGGGGGCCATGGATGGGGATGGAAGCTGGAACTCAGACTCATTGGACTTGGCCTCGCAAATCAGCCGTTAGGTTCCAGCCCTATCCACCAGGTGGCGAAAGCGGTGCAGAATAGTTCTCGCACTATCCGCCAGATGGCAGCGGTGTTTTGGCGCCACGGTGGTGGACGGGGAGATGGTAATGTCGTTTGCTTTCAAAGTGGACCGAATCTCAGTTACATTTAATATTAGACACATTCGTAAGGGGGGTGTTGGTTACAAAATCTAGATCCCACATAGAACAGTGCATTCAGTTTGTCGTTATATCGCAACAGACTCATATTAGCAACAATTTCTTTAGAATTAAGAAAACAAATTTAAAAAAACATTGGCATAATTTGCAGATGGTTATATATTATTGCATACAACTTACAAGCTAGTAGTAGTTTTCTAGAAATAATGTGTATAACGAGTAAATTAATCATTTCCAACGGTGACATAAACTGCACGTGTTTGAATTGAATTGAGATTTATTTAACCACATATATGTAGTAAGGTAACTAATTGTTTGACTTCCCCCAATGGGTGATCTTCCAGCCAAGTAACCCAGTTCATACTTATTCAAATACACTGTTTCAACAAATTGGCAATTGATATTTTTTATCATGTTTACCCCAAACTGTGCTGACTTTTGGGCGGCGTTCCCATACTAATTACTATTATCTAAACCAATTGTATGTATGAATCATAGTTCAGCTCTATATATACACCATCTGCTAAAACAGTCACTAGGTGGAAATCAGGTAGACATGGGAGGTTTTATAGTGGCATCTTTACTCCCTTTCTGTGTGTTCAGTCAGCATCATCCTGGTGTGTGACAGCCACAAGCAACAACCAAGGGACCAGAGTGGTGAGAATTCTTAGCCACACCTTCAAATAACTTGCCTTTTTAAGAAGGTGTGAAGCATAGTCAGCTAGTAAACTGTGAAAGTATTAAGATTTGTCTCACTATTAGTATTATACACGGTCCCACAAGTGAACCAACCATTGATAGAACAAACGAAGAGTTCAGGCGCAAAAAGTGATAAATCCATTTTAGTTGTTCTCTGTAAAAAATAGAATTTGTTCTTCTTCTTTACAGGTTAAGTCTATCAATTTCATATTGGGTGATGCATTTGATCGGGGGTGTGTTTGTTTCCGTGTGGAGAAAAAAAAAGATTATCGGAATGATGGCAGCTTCAGCTCGAATCTAGTAGTCATGGTTTCATTTTGGCCCAAATGGCGTTTGTCATTTATTTGTGCCTGAACTCTTGAAATGTACAATAGAACCTGTCTTAAGCAACCCCCGTGATCAGCGGACCGTTGCCATATGAGAACAGCTTGTCCAATGTACAAACTGTTTTAGTCTTATTACTATCCCTCCGGTGACTGGGCATCTGCTATGTCAAGACAACATTGGTCTAGATGCAGAGTTCCCTTTTGAAGACAGGTACTAACTACTGTGTTATTAGTGTATCTAACTGCTACTAGGTGGCAGCACCGCGTGCTGGGACGCCTGTTCCCGGGAGAACTAGGGCACTTGATTGGTTGGTTGCTGGAGTTTTACGTCCTGGCAACATCAAATGTTATATCAGGAAAAGGAGCACTTGATTCAAACAGACAAAAGCTACCCATAAGCTAGATCTGGATTCGTTGGTTCGATATCTGATTTCTCATTCCCTTCTATTTTGGTCTGGTTTCATTTGCCTTTGTTCGGATGTAATACAGATTGCAGTGTCTGTTCACCCGATCATGTTGACTGACGTTAAAGTGGCATAGTCCGATGGTTTTTGGTTTTTGCCATTGAATATATATATATATATATATTTATATATATATATATAGAGAGAGAGAGAGAGAGAGACAGACAGACAGACAGACAGACAGACAGACAGACAGACAGACAGACAGAGATATAGATACATAGATAAATAGATAGATGGACAGACACATTAGATTGATCGTTACCTTACTTTAGTAACCTTGATTGTAAATGGCTATCTTTGTAGATATTTGAAGAGAAAACACGCACAATTAATGCTGGCATGCCCAGTGAAATGCTGGACTCCAAGAGCCTTCATCAGTGACATGATTCTATTAAATGTACTTGATGTTCCATCTATGTTACAACAAACACTGACTGATTGCACCTGTGGCTAAGTTACATATGTAGGGTCAGGTCTAAAGGCTCTGTCACACCTCACCAGATTGGGGGAAACGGACAGAAACCGAACAAAGTCTGTCTTGTGTCCGTACAAGTTTTGAACATGCACAAAACTAGGAATGGATACCGCCGGACTGATGTCTACGGTTCTTGTCCGGTTTGAGTTCATTTCATCCGTTGGCTATCCGTTCATGTCTGTTTCATGTCCATTTCATGTCCGTTCGTCCAGCAGCCATTGACTCGATAGCGCAATATTTTGACACATTTTAATACATTTTGATACTTATCACCACCGGACTAGACAATTCTGTCCGTTGCTCAATCTGGCGAGGTGTGACAGCCCGCTTAAGTAAGTGTTATGGGTTTCGAAGGTTTGATGCTTTCATTGGTCTGTGAGGCTTTCTGGAACGCCGAGGAGTATCGTCCGGTGGCGGGTAGGTAGGATCGAGAAGTGCTCGAGACATTTCTGATAAATATTTCGCCATCAACATGACTTTTCATGTTTTTGTCGACGTGGCAATAAATCAGCATCACCGTCTTCAGCTCAGCAGATACCGATATCTGAGTGGCAATAGTTCCTCCGCTTATCAAATGACTAGATTATACGTTGGACCCATCTATCTTCAAACGCATGCAGACACATACATACACACATTCGTACGCACAGACATACACACATACATACACACAGACATACACACAGACAGACATATACATAAACAGACATACATACACCTAGACAGGCATACATACACATAGACAGACATACACATAGGCACGCAGATAAACACACAAACAGACATACAGATATACATATAGACAGAAGACATAGACAGACCACGCAGACAGGCAGGCATACAGACAGACACACAGAGACAGACACACAGACACACAGACAGGGCTCACGATGACTATGGAGCTCGGGTCAAATATAAATACACATGAAACCATGCATTAGACTAGACACACAATGAAAAAAAAAGATTTGGAATTACGCCTCAACATATTTCTTCTAGTCTACATTGCAATGTTCATTATATATACTATATGTTGGAAAACAAATAGAAATTACCCTATAAAATATTAAAATCAAGACTTAATTTGTTCTTAAAGCTGCATAGTCCGATGAAAGTATCAAATTTTCAAAACCAAGACAATTATCTAGATTTAATTCTACATATCTAACGTAAATAATGATGCACTTAGTAAGCATTTGTTGCCACATAGAAGTCAATTTAATAGAACCTGTTACTACACATTTGATTAAATTGCCTCAGTATTCCCTTTAAAAGCCCTGTCACATTACGACGCACATCGCAAGCGCGCGGCCAACGCGTAACATTGCTTTTTTACGTCGAGAAGTGTAAAACTTTTCAGCGCGTGGGGCAAAGTTGGACATACCTCCCGGCGAAAAATGTTCGAATTACGCTCACGGTATGTTCGCAGAACGCCGGTGAATGTTATTTACGTTATTCGATCGCCAGAACTATGCCTCATACGTTACGTTACATACGTCAAGACACACTGGAGAAACGCTAAACGTACGTTAGACTACTTTATCCATACATTGTCAGTACGCGGACTGTACGTTCCCACTGCCTTTAACGTAGGTCAATGTAGTGCAACCTAGTGAACAATGTTTGTCTAACAGTAACATACATCTAACGTACATCGATGTACATCGACATACACCTAACGTATACATAATGTATGGCCAACGTAACACATACGCTGTCATATGTAGAAAGTTTTGTGCATGCACAAAACTTTGCCGAACCCCTGATGCGCAAGACCGTATCTCGACGAATGTCGACGTATACCAACAAGTACCTAACGCATGCGTAACGCATAACGACTTATCCTGACAGCGGCCAAAAATCATATCCGTCGGCGTACATTGGCGCGATGTGTCGTAATGTGACAGCCCCTTCATGTGGCAACAAATGCGTAATAAGTACATCCGTATTTAAGTTATCGAACCAATTGTAAATATTATTTTTGTTTTGAAAATTTGATGCTTCATCGGACTATGCAGCTTTAAGCACTACGCAGTCGACAGCGGACCGGTCACATGGTGCAGTCGGGGTGGTCAACACCCAGCATTAGCAAAAGCAATGACCTTCACCTTCACTGCGTTATCAGCAAATAGTGGAAACGGACATCCTGCTCCCGGGGCCTCTCTCCAGCTAATGACGGCCCAACAGGTGTGGCGGGTCGGCGGGACGCCCGACCTATGACCTTGGAGCTGACCTTGTCTTGACCTTGGCTCTGACCTTAGGTCAGCGGCCGGTCTCGGGGCGCGGTTGGCAGGGGGACGCTTCCACGGCCTGCACCTCGTGTATTCCATCCCATAATGTGTTTAACCCTTAGCTCCCAGAAGTGTAGGTGTAGGTGTTGGTGTAGCTGGCACAGTGATTGCCTTCAGCCGGGAGAGTGGCAGTAAAGTCACCGTGTCTATGTATATGTATTTTAATAATATATCAATTATATGTAATATACGTAATATATAGGTTGATTGATTGTGGTGTTACCAAGTATATATATATATATATATATATATATATATATATGTATATATATATATATATATAGATTGGGGTGTGGGAGGGTTCTTCGGTCTTTTAGTATATATATAATAATATAGATCTAATGTATATGTAATAAATATAATGTAGACTCTATTATAGCGATGTACTATATGTATTATATAATATAGATCTGTAATATATATAGGTCTAATGTATATAATATAGGTTTGAAGCATAGTGAGCAGGGCGTAGTTGGCCCACCAGTACCAAGAAACGACGGTGGCGGCGCTACAGTAGCCCTAGAGTTCTGCAGCTTAACATAGGCCATAGCGGATTGGTTAATAATTAATACAATAATGATAGAATATTAGGACAAATAATAATACCTCCTGCCGAAGATTTATACCCGCATAATATTATGCTAACTAATATAATATCTAATATATATTATATAATATCTAATATATATGTAATAATATTATATAGACTATATTATATAGATGTTATATATATAGTAAAGATCTACTCTATTTAATATATATACTAGGCATATTATTAATTCAATGAACGCAACACAGTAAATACAATTGACTCTTATATCTGGCTGGCATAACAGAAGCCCACCATACTTTATTTAAATTTAAAAATCCAAATGCCAACTGACCAGCACTCTACTTACTAATTTTGGCCGGTTGCCTGCGGTACGGGCCTACTTGCCCTACTTCTCAGCTCGCACCTGGCTCACCAGGCTGCTCCAACAACTCCACAGAAGCATAGAACATCATCAGAGTATATATATATATCGGGTTACCAACCAACCAGCTACCAACATTCTCAATAATATTTACATAAATAATATTTATACTACACATATCATTATATATATGCGCACTCCACCAAAGCGCATAAGGAGGAATAATAATGCACATGATCCCCTACAATTTATAATTGTACAATACATTATACGTCACATATATATGTGCAGGATTATCACATGTCAAGCTAGATTAGTCGTATATGGAGAAACGCGAAACACTTGACTACATTAACACGTGGTTCATTTGGTGTTAATGCAATACGACATTGAATGGGAATTTAAAATGTGTATAAATTACAGTGTAAACTTACCATTTATCGCCTTTAAAAAAAAACTAATTTTGAATTTGATTTAACTCTGCAATTGGTCTGGTATATGCAGGTTTCCACCTCTCCCCCCCCCCCCCCCCCCCCACACACACATACTCACATCCCCCCCCCCCCCCTCCCAAACCTCCTCTTTGGGGATGTGAATTGGCTACCGGCTTGTCCAATGAATCTGCAGTAAGGAGGTGGATGTAGACAACCATGCACCCTGAGTGATGAGGCTGCTCGAGCTGTGCAAGCCGGCCTCGTCCCGGGCCCCGGTCAATCAGCGCCCCTGGCGGCGGGCCCGGCGTGGGGGCTGGGGTGGGAGGGGGCCGACGACTGGCCACGTCACTGATTAGACGTCAATGACGGTTAGCGCGGCGACGCCTCTACCTGACCAGTGTGGGAACTTACCAGGGTGTGTGTGGTGGCGGGGGGAGGGGGGGAGGAGGGGGGGGGGAGGGTTCGGCGGTTAGACTGGGAGAGGCAGTAGTTCTGTTTAAAAAAATAAGTACTGGAGTAAAATCTGTCACAATTGGGCTGTCATTTCATCTGCACTGAATGGAGCTGGGGGAAGGTGAGAGAGAGAAAGAGAGAGAAGAGAGAGAGAGTTGGTTATTGGAGTTTTATGTCCTGGCAACATCTAAGGTCATATCACGAGAGAGGGAGAGAGAGACAGAGAGAGGGGTGGGAGATTATTATTTTTGTTGTTTTTATGACAAGGTATTTACCCTGGCCATAAGCTATAAGCCCCTGCGAGGGCGCTTGTTTTCAACGCTGGACAGCTGTGATGTTGTTTTTGTTCTGATCCTTTGCTCAGGGGTGTTTACTTGTTTCAGCTCAGGCCAGTCTCTCATGGTTTTGGGTGTTAGTAATAATCTATGTTAGTTTTTTTGTATTTTTCCCCAGATTTTTTGTCTAGTTTGTCTAGTTTGAGTATGATACCTTAGCCTACTATGTACATCTACTTGGGTGTCATGTAGGCTTGCGGGAGAGGATTACGTCCCATATTGGTTTGTTGCAACCCCCTTTCAGTTTCACCCAAGTCCTGTCCTTAGATAGTGCACCGGTGCCCCAGAACACACCCGGACTAATCAGGACTGTGACTAGGTGGGATGGCTATGTTGTTTGCTTAGCCATTTTGCATTTCAGGGTGGATCAAATGCATGACCATGCCCTGTCCATTTCTGTTTTGGTTTGTGCCATTACACATACCCAGGTGGACTGCGCCATGTGGTGATGGTTTCTGTGATGTCCTTCATGCTTAGGGGGACTAGTGTCCATTTTTTTTCCCCCCGTATCTACCATTTTTCTGGCCTGTCTTTTGCTTTTTCTGCTATTGCACAGCAAGCAGTGATTGTGCTCAGGGGCAGGTGTGATTTTTGTTCTGTTGAGAAGTAGTTTCTTTCTTTCGTAGTTTTTTGTAGTGGTCAAGGTTACGGATTGCCCATTGTTTTGTGTTTTGCTTACTTCTCTCATAGATTTTTTTGTTACTCATATCTGTCAGTAGTATCGGGCCCGCCATATGTCTGGTGTCCCTGCGGGGGGTTACTGTGTAGCCTGGTTTTGTGGTGTAGTGGTGTGCTAGTATTTTAAGGTGCGTTTCCCTTCTATTCGTCAATGGTGTTGCATTGCATTTTTTGTGTAGTTCCATCGTAGAGTATCTTTTGTGTACCGGGAGACATATTTTGAGGGCTTTGTTTTGTAGCACCTGCAATTTGTTTAGAAGTTTGGTATTTCCTCCCATGTAGACTACATCACCGTAGTCAAAGTAAGGGAGGATCATACACTTGTATATTTTAATTGCCATGTTTTCAGTCATGTAGGGTCTTAATTTTGCCAGGAGCAATATTTTGTGGTTTGCGGATATTTTTGTTCTTGAAGATTTATACTGCCTATTATGGATATGTCTGAATAGACTTGTTTTCACCATTAGACAGTTTGGCGATAGAAAGCCCGAGCCTACACTTTTACCGACCCAATGGATTTTTAACCTCCCACACCACATAGACATGGTATGAGAGCAACTGGCCTTTGATGACACTGTAAGTTATACACAGCGGTGGAAATCCAAATTGGCAGAGGTGGGTCATGGGGATATAGACAAAGGTAGAGAGACAGAGCGTGTGTGATGGAGCGATATTGAGAAGAGGATATACATTGAGCAAGAGAGGAGAGGGAAGTAGGGGAGTAAGTGGGGTGGGGGGAGGGGGGTGTCTGAGGGAGGTGAAAAAAAGGTCGAGAGAAGAAAAAGAATGGTTGGGAGACGGGAGAGATGGACGGACAAGAGGCAGTGGCATACAGGGAAAGAGAGGTAGGGGACAGGGGACTTGGCGGAGGAACAATGGACAGGCATATATGGGGAGGGAGAAGGGGAGTTTTTGTTTGTTTATTGTTGTTTTAGTTCCTAGCAACATCTAAGGTATTATCGGGACAGGGGAGGCCAGAGAGATAGAGATAGAGGGGGGGGGGGGTAGAGGGACAGGGGAGGGGAAGGAGGACACACACACACAGTGACAGAGACGGGAAAAGAGAGAAACTAGCAGGCCGACATATATATTGGTTTGTCCTGGCAACATCTAAGGTCATATTAGGACGGGGCCGACAGATAGACAATCAGACAGAGCAGTATGGACTAATGGAAACAAAGACAGCGAGAAAGTCAGACGAAGTGATGGACAGACCGAGAGAATCAGAGAGCACCACAGAGCACCACAGAGCACCAGAGAGAGGGGAACAGAGCGTGATATTGACATATATATTAACAGTCAAACAAAAGGTGACAGGCATTAAGAGAAACAAACTCCTCTTTTACACTGACTAATATCTTCAGTTAATTTATTTAAATTAAATATGAAACTCATTTTACATAGCCACCAAATGTCATCTGCACTTTGGATGATTTCTAACCAACTTCCTAATGTTTGTTCACACCGAACGCGGGGGCCGAATCGGTAGAGCACATGCCTCACGTGCGGGGGGTCGGGAGTTTGATTCCCAGTCGAGTCAAACCAATAACGTACAAAATTGATACTAGCCTGGCGCTCGGCATTAATAGGATAGGACAAGGACTGGTTAACTCAGTGTCATGATAATGTGACTGAGTGCGATATTGGGTCATGGTGCTGGTGGCCTTATCTCCCAGTGGGGCAGTACTATAAAGTCGCCATGAGTGCGCACTGCCACAAGTTGCCAGGACGTAAAACTCCAACAACCTACCAACCAATCTAATGTTCACAAACTATTCACTTAGTGAAGACCGACGCCTTTCAGTGAAATCAGACGTCATTTAGCTTAATTCTACACTCACTCAGACGACAATTTGCCACGGCAGACGACAACAGCCTTAACGTGGCAGTTTCTTACCCACACGGGCTCCTATTAAGTATATCTCTGCGCGTATTGTCCACATGCACATATCACACTACTTGGAGCACTTACCTCTAATCAGCCTAAACAAGTAATCTTTGCACACTGTCGGATCAAACTGCGTAACCATCGCTGTCGTCTGCTCCGTTTTGTGTTTCAATAATATAAATACAACCCCACAGCGTCCACGGAGAATAACTTCAATAATGCTGCGTTCCTGCAGACATACCCATCTATACACACTTAAGCTAAGATTCCATGTATGCAGTATGCGAATAAAAAAGCATGTAAACACACAGGGGTGCTTCCATATGTCCGAATGCAAATGCGAATACGAACGCAAATGCGGAAAGTGGATCGCTACGAGGACCGATCGGTGCGAATGCGAATGCTGCTGTGTTTACCATAGGAAACAAAAAGTTTGACTTTCCTTCACAAATTTGGAGCAAAAAACCCCAAGAATGGCATGGGTATCTATGCCGCTTATGTAGCAGTCACACTACGACGACAAGGGAGGGACGACAGCCCGGCGGCTGGGATTTTGTGAAATCAGGACGGCATATGCAAATTCGGGCTAAGTTGGACGACAATCGGACGACTTCCGGACGACTTCCGGACGACAAACGGGATGACAGCGGGACGACAGTGTCTGTCTGTGTGTGTGTGTGACTGTCTCTCTGTGTGTGTCTCTATGTGTGTGTCTGTGTCTCTGTGTGTGTGTCTCTGTGTGTGTGACTGTGTCTGTGTGTGTGTCTCTATGTGTGTGTCTGTGTCTCTGTGTCTGTGTGTGTCTCTGTGTTTCTGTATCTGTGTGTGTATCTGTGTGTGTGACTCTGTCTCTGTGTGTCTCTATTTATGTGTCTGTGTGTGTGTTTCTGTGTGTCTGTGTGTGTGTCTCTGTGTCTGTCTCTGTGTCTGTGTGTGTCTCTATGTGTGTGTCTGTGTGTGTGTCTCTGTGTGTGTCTCTGTGTGTGTGTCTCTGTGTTGGTGTGTGTGTGTCTCTGCAACAGAGACACCAAGACACAGAGACACACACACACAGAGTGAGTGTGGGTGTGGGTGTGGGTGTGAGTCTGAGTGTGGGTGTGGATGTGGCTGTGGATGGGATGAGAGTGGTGAGTGTGAAAAAATCATAGTGATTGTGAATAAGTGAGTTTGAGTGTGGATAGTGAAGTGTGATAGTGAGTGTGAGTATGAGTGTGAACAGTGAGTGTGATAGTGAGTGGTGATAGTGAGTGTGATTGTGAAGTTGAGTGTGAGGGTGATATTGAGTGTGATAGTGAAGTGAGATATGATGTGATAGTGAGGTGATAGTGAGTGTGATAGTGAAGTGTGAGTGTGATAGTGAAGTGTGAGTGTGATAGTGAAGTGTGAGTGTGATAGTGAAGTGTGAGTGTGAGTGTGATAGTGAGTATGAGTGTGATAGTGAGTGTGATAGTGAGTGTGAGTGTGATAGTGAAGTGTGAGTGTGATAGTGAGTGTGAGTGTGATAGTGAGTGTGATAGTGAAGTGTGACTGTGATAGTGAGTGTGAGTGTGTGTGGTTTATCGCACACACAGAGACACAGAGACACAACAGAGACACACACATAGACACACACAGACACAGAGACACACACACAGACACACACAGCAACAGAGACACAAAGACACACATAGACACACACATAGACACACATAGACACAGACACACACATAGACACAGACACAGAGACACAACAGAGACACACACAGAGACCCACACACAGACACAGAGACACACACACACAGACACACACAGAAACACATAGACACACTCAGAGACACAGAGATACACACACACAGAGACACAGACACACACACACAGACACACACATAGACACACATAGACACAGACACACACATAGACAGAGACACACAGAGACACATACATGGAGAGAGAAGCAACTACAGCTTAACGACAAGACGACAGTGCCGCGACAGTGCCGCAACAGTGCCGCGACAGTGCGACAGTGCCGCGACAGTGCCGCAACAGTGCCGCGACAGTGCCGCGACAGTGCCGCAACATCGGCTGTCATCGAAGTTTTTCAACATGTCCAAAACACCTACGACAACCCGGCGACAGTCGAAAAAGAGTGGAGAAACTGGAGGTGTCGCGCAGGTGTCGCGGCGACACCTGCGCGACACCTGCGCGACACCTGTGCGACACCTGCGCGACACCGGAAGTCGCTGTCGCAGAGCTGTCGTCGCCGCTTGTCGTCGTAGTGTGACTGCTAGTGCTACATTACCGCATTCGCACTCGCATTCTCATGCCGCATACCCCGTATATGGAATCTTAGCTTAACTGCCTATCGTTACGGACCCTTGTCTCGGACCGGCAGCCAATAACCTCATTAAGGCACGTCACGTGATAATGGCACGTGGTAATAGCGTTCCATAATCCTCCTCGCGGAGTTAGTTTCCGCTCAATCTCAGCGTGAGGCTCGATGCAAACCGTGCAATTCGCGCCGTCAGGTACAAATACAAGTGTTAAGTGGGGCAGGTTTTCTCCCCGTTTTGTTTCTTGTGTTACTTTATAAGCCGAGCACCATCGGTGCATCAGTGTGGTTGTTAGGGATATATATATATATATATATATATATAGATATATATATATATATATACACAGTAACAGTGAGCACCTCTGTAACCGACCACCTCCACAGATGAACCACTCCCCTATATCGATCACTTTATTTTGGTCCCAAACGATCGCCCATGAAATACCATTGTATTATTTGTAACGATTTAAAAAACCCTCTCTAAACCGACCACCTCCCTAAATGTGTTTAAAGTCAGTGTCATGGTCGGTCGATTTAGAGAGGTTTTTCTGTATATATGTAAGATGAAAATTTTATATAGATATAATAATATATAATATTATATTATATATATATATATATATATATATATGTATATGTATATGTAGCCAAGATGCGACGTGCTGTAATCAACTACATACAATCCAAGTACTCATAGTCATACCGCCATCTTGTTGTTATGGTTTTTGTTTGGCGAGCCACCGAGAGTGTCGATCAATGCGTAACCCATATCAATAACCACTTACCTACGTCTACGTGGGCTCACTTAGCTTTACCTAGGTTTACTTAGGTCTTTACTTGGTGGAAGATGTGATATACCTGTATTACCAGATCGCTGTTGTCTGATGAATCTGGAGAGATACCATTGTTAGACGGGTTTGTGTGACATGAAATCAGAGCCGCGTCATAATTAATGTTGGCATACTTGCCAAAACGCTGACTCCATGTGCTTCAGCAGTAACAGGTCCTATTAAGTTGTCTTAGTATCTATCCCCTTCTATGCAGCAACACGTGCTTAATAAGTGCAACAGTATCTAGAATTGATATATATATATATATATGCCCAACGGCTCGCCGTTGGGGTTTAAATGTGCAACACGGAGGTCGCCGCGCCGGGCGATAGCCCAGGACTAATGACCTTGTCGGCCTCGTTAAGATAAGCTGGGGGGGAGGAAACCCGACCCCCATTGCCGGGGTCGGCGCAGGGAAAACGCGCCGCGGGGGAAACGGTGAAAGGAAAACGCGCCCCCCCCCACCCCACCCGCGGGAGGCGGGGGGGAGGGGGGGAGGGGAGCGAGCCGGGGCACCTCCCGGCTCCCCTAACTGCCCTCACTCTTCTGGCCGCGCGCGCCTTGCCACCACGCATCCCGAGCTGCTCAGCAACCGCTCGGATGTGCATGCCTCGTCCCTCCCCCAGCCTGGCTGCTGCCCTGATGGCAGAGGACGAATTCCAGTTTTTAGACTGGGCCACCCTAGCGGGGCTCAGCAGGAAAACTACCGGCGTAATGGCACAAGAGGACGTGACCACCATCGCTGCACTTCGCGCGGTGGACAAGTCGGATTTCGCGGCCCTCGACATATCGCGCGGCCAGCGCGCCCTCCACCGGGTAGCGCTCAGCGGGATCGGCAACGAGGACTTCAGGCCTAGCGCCCCCTCAAGCCCGGGGGAGGACAGCCAGCCCACCCCTGGCCAAGCCGACCGAGCAGCAGCCGACATCAGCCAAGAAAAGGCCAAGCAGGAGCGCCACGCCATATTGGAGGCGGGGGTGGCCTTCGACCAACTGTGGTCGTCGACAGCAGCCAGCAAGGTACTGGGGCGTGCAAGGGGCGAGACAGTCGAGACGCCCGAGCGCACCCTCCCCTCGGGCGCAGTCGGCTACATACCGCCTCCCCCACCCCCCACCGCCGGCCCGGACCCTCACCATAGCCTCACCATACGAGCTAAGTCCAACAAAGCGCTCCGTATCATAGACTATCTGCCGCGCACGGTGCGCGACAGGATTGCAAAGAAGAGAAAAGAGTATCTGCAGGTGCTGGACCCCCCCACAGGGCAAGTGCACTTCAAAACCGAGGAGGATAGTTGCGCCTGTGTTTACCTCACGCAGGGCGAGTGGGGCGCCGCAAACCAGTGTTTATTCGCGCATCTCCTGCAGCTTGGCCAGGTACAAAGGGAGGACGTGGAATACTACCTCGCATACACCGCGAGCATCCACAACCTGGCGGCAAAATTTGAGTGGCAGTCAGTAATCGAGTATGACACTCAGTACCGGGAGGTGCAGGCCAAGCACGGCTCTGCCTGGGGCACGGCGGCGACCTACCTGGAGATGCAGCTATTGGTCCCCAGGCAGCGCCCCCCCCCCATGCAAAAATGGCGCGGAACCCAGGGCACCCCCGGCGCCGGCCACCACTACGCCAGGGGAGGGCGCTCAGACGCAGCAGGTGCCGCCGCCACCGACAAAACCATATGCAGGCTGTTCGCCAACACGGGAAAATGCCCATACTCCCCCTGCAAATATGAGCACGTCAAAAAAGAATAGGGCTGTCTGGGGGGCGCCCTCCTCCCGGACGCCTGGGAGAGGCTGCTCCCCCCCGAGACCCCGGACCGCGCGCACATCATCGCCTGGGTGCGGGAGGGTTTCCGCGTCACCAGTGCGCCCGTGACGGGCGGGCCCTCCCGACAGCCCAACCACCCTTCGGCCACGCGCCCGGAGGCGCGGGACGCGGTAGAAAAGCAAATACGGCTGGAGATGAGCAACGGCCGCTACATAATCCGCAACGGCCCTGCGCACATCACGAGTGCTCTAGGTGCTATACCCAAGGAGGGGGGCGGGATCCGTTTGATCCACGACGCCTCCCGCCCGCACGGCAGCGCCCTTAACGACTACTCGGAAGGCGACGGGTACAGCTGCTCCACCGTGGAGGAGGCCGCTGCCCTCCTCCAACACGGCGGATACATGGGAAAGATAGACCTGGCCAGCGCCTACCGCAGTGTTAAGATCCACCCCGCGGATTATCCCTATGCAGGGTTACAGTGGACGTTTGCGGGGGACAGCTCCCCCACATACCTCCAGGATACCCGACTGATGTTTGGCGCGCGGTTGAGCGCTATAACGTTCAACCAGCTCACGCAGGCGGCTGTCGGTATCATGCGCGCACGGGGGTGGGGTGACCATGTGCTGGTCTATTGCGACGATTTTTTCGTCACCCACCCCCACCGCGACGGCTGTCGTCGCCTCATGAGCGAACTCATGGCTCTCCTGCGCGAGCTGGGGTTCGCCATCAATTACAACAAAATTGTCGGGCCCAGCACAGCCATAACTTTCCTAGGCGTGGCCATAGACACAGTCACGTTCACCCTCGGGCTACCGCCCGCAAAACTCAGCGCACTCATAGCTGAGGCCGAATCAGCCGCGCAGCGCCGCAGTCTCACAAAAAAAGAGATCCAGTCGATATGCGGAAAATTAAGCTGGGCCGCCCAGGTAATATACGGGGGGCGCACCCACCTGCGCAGGTTGCTGGATGTAATGGGCGCCCTCGTGCGCCCCTCCCACCGCGCCCGAGTCACCCCCGCCATGCGCGAGGATCTCCGCTGGTGGTGCCTTTTCGCCCGCCAGCACAATGGGCGCACCCCCATCCTGGAGGCCTCCCCCGCCACCCCCATCTCAACCGACGCGTGCCTGGATGGAGCTGGCGGTTACCACAATGGCGACTGGTTCACGGTCGCGTTCAGCGACTGGCCCGGCACAGAGGCCGTATCTATAAACTATAAAGAGGTATTAAGCCTCTTGCCAGCTGCGCACCTCTGGGCGCACACCTGGGCGCACAAACGCGTGTATGTGCACACCGACAACCAGGCAGCGGCGGCCATCATAAACCGGGGCACTGCAAAGGACCCCCTCACCATGGGGTACCTCAGACAAATTTATTACATGTCGGTAACTTACAACTTCAAAATCCGCGCCTTATACTACCCCGGGGTGCGCAATGTGGTAGCCGACGCAGCCAGCCGGCTCATGCTCCCCGGGGGGCCCGAGCGCCTGCGCGCGGCCCTGGGCCGCACCATCACAGACGGCTGCCGGGCCCCCCCACCGGGACCTCCCCGCGCCCCATTCGGTGCCAACCACTCCCCGCGCTAGCATGGACCTCGCAGCTCTCGACCGAGAGGTGGCGCAATACCAGGAATCTGCGCACGCCCCCAACACCCGCAGGGCATATAGATCGCATAGGGCCGCATACTTGCGTTTTTGCGCGTGGCTGGGTGCCCCCCCGGCCCCCGCCACTTCCACCCTCCTCTGCCGTTACGCCGCCCACCTGGCCAACCACTCCCCGCGCTAGCATGGACCTCGCAGCTCTCGACCGAGAGGTGGCGCAATACCAGGCGCATAGTCGCAATACCTGGCGCGGCGACTATGCTATGCCTCCGTGCGCCAATACCTCAACATCGTGAGAATAATCCACCTAATCCATGGTCAGGGCGACCACCCCCTGACCATGACGCTCCGCGGCATACGCCGCGAACGCGGGAGCGCGGTGCGCCGGGAAGCGCCCATCACACCGGAAATGCTCCACGCCATACTGCGCAGCATTTACATTACGGACCCCGCCCACGCGGCCGCCTGGGCAGCAGCATTAGCCATGTTCTATGGGCTCTTAAGGAGGTCAAACCTCATCCCCACCACCGTGGGGTCCTTTGACGCGTCACGCACCTGCGCCGATCTGACGCGCGCTTTTCGTGCACCGGGGTTGGGCTAACCATCCGTTGGTCCAAAACCAACCAATATCGCGGCCCCGCGCGTGTCATCACCCTGCCGCGCATGCCCGCACACCCCCTCTGCCCCACACAAGCCTTGTTCAACTCATGCGCCCTCACGCCGGTTGCCCCCCCCGCGGGGCCGCTGCTCTGGCTGGGGAGGACCCCCCTGACCGCCGCCAGTTTCTGGGCGATCATCCGCGGCGCACTCCAGCGAGCGGGGCATGTCACCGCGGACTACGGATCCCACAGCTTCCGGCGCGGCGGATCCTGCGCCCTCTTCAACGCGGGCGCGCCGGAAGCGACCATCCGCGAGCTCGGCGGCTGGGTCTCCAACGCCTACACAGCCTACGTCATCGCGGATACCGCGGGAATCGCGCGCACCACCAGCGCCCTGGGCGCGGCTTTGCCTCGCTCCTAAAGGAAACGCCGGGCGCACCATGCCACTACCACTACTGCCTGCTGGGACTTGGGACACTGGGCGCGCGAGGGGGGGGAGGGCACGCCGCCCGCCACACAGCGGGCCGGCTGCGGCCGCTCCCCGCAGGTACCGGGTTCAACACCCAGCATATTGACTTAGTCATTGGAAAATGAACTTACACATCTTTACATATTATTATTACTTATCTTAGCGCCCCTTATGCCCATTGGGGCAGCGCGCGCGCGCATGTGCGCATCAGGTTGATTTACTCATTAACATTGTGCATTTGTTGTTTGTAATATAATTAACCTTAGTGACTTTAATAAAAAGTCATTTACTCCCCCCGTGTGTTCGCGTCATTTAAATGCCCAACGGCTCGCCGTTGGGGTTTAAATGCGCAACACGGAGGTCGCCGCGCCGGGCGATAGCCCAGGACTAATGACCTTGTCGGCCTCGTTAAGATAAGCTGGGGGGGAGGAAACCCGACCCCCATTGCCGGGGTCGGCGCAGGGAAAACGCGCCGCGGGGGAAACGGCGAAAGGAAAACGCGCCCCCCCCCCACCCCACCCGCGGGAGGCGGGGCGGAGGGGGGGAGGGGAGCGAGCCGGGGCACCTCCCGGCTCCCCTAACTGCCCATACTCTTCTGGCCGCGCGCGCCTTGCCACCACGCATCCCGAGCTGCTCAGCAACCGCTCGGATGTGCATGCCTCGTCCCTCCCCCAGACTGGCTGCTGCCCTGATGGCAGAGGACGACCCTTGACCTCTCCCACCCACCCTTTGAACAAGAGGGGGGGGGACACTGGGCGCGCGAGGGGGGGGGAGGGCACGCCGCCCGCCACACAGCGGGCCGGCTGCGGCCGCTCCCCGCAGGTACCGGGTTCAACACCCAGCATATTGACTTAGTCATTGGCAAATGAACTTACACATCATTACATATTATTATTACTTATCTTAGCGCCCCTTACGCCCATTGGGGCAGCGCGCGCGCGCATGTGCGCATCAGGTTGATTTACTTCATTAACATTGTGCATTTGTTGTTTGTAATATAATTAACCTTAGTGACTTTAATAAAAAAGTCTTTTACTCCCCCCGTGTGTTCGCGTCATTTAAATATATATATATATATATATATATATATATATATATATATATATATATATATGTATAAATTTAGGTGTATGTTTTGCCTTTTTAATTTGATGTTTTTATCGGACTGGATAACTTTAACAAAGGTTGCAACGGGCAATATCAATCCGCACTGCAGAAACCCGAGAGACGCAAACCCCAATATTTAGATGAATGATTTCGACTAAGTTAAAGTTGCAATAGTCCGAGTGTTTTGAGTTTGAGTCATTTTTCTTAGATGAATATATTTACTTGATTGTTATAATCTACCTTACTTTAGTTTGAAGTAACTTTTATTTTAGATGGCTAACTTTGCAGATGTTTGAAGTGCAAACATGTTAAATTAATCTTTGGCAAGCACACCACAACTCTGACATTGTAGGCTTGTGTAGTGATAACTTCTATTAGATTGATCCAGTCCGCCCTTCTATGTGGTTTGTTTGTTTGTTTATTATTGTTTTACATCCTAGCAACATCTAAGGTCATATCAGGACGGGAAGGCAACGCAATGCTTAATAAATGCACCAGTATCTAAGTTAGATATCTAGAATCAAATCTAGGTGGGCGTTTCGTTTTTGAAAATTTGATGCTTCATCGGCTAAACCAGACACCCTGTCAAGGCAGCCTCGTTCTGGGGTTGGGGCTCTCCCGGGATTATACAAGTTCGACCCAATTAAAATCGGTCATCTCCATG
Organism: Branchipolynoe longqiensis; assembly: GCA_030323885.1. Taxonomy (NCBI): domain Eukaryota; kingdom Metazoa; phylum Annelida; class Polychaeta; order Phyllodocida; family Polynoidae; genus Branchipolynoe; species Branchipolynoe longqiensis. Next base: position 1,770,524 of record CM059188.1, read on the forward strand.
GACTCCCCACACCCCTCTCTGGCCTCATCTGCATGACCTCGCCAGTGAGGAGATCTGTTGCCATGGCGACCGCCTGCCAGGAAATGACAGCAAGTGTCGGCGGCTGACCTGGTAACTGTTATCTCATTTTGGGTCAGTGCCCCTGTGCCCCTGTGCCCCGTCGCACTGGGCGCCCGATGACTGCCATCAAGTGCGTCTGGATTAAAACATGTATGGCCAGGGCGCACCAGTGGGTGCATTCAAATAATAAATCTGCAAATAACTGTGTTTAATATAATAACCCCTTTGAATATGCTGTTGGAGTTATGTCATTTTTTGGGGGTGTTGGGTTCGAATTTCACGGGTGTGTGTGAGTGGTGTGGGTGTGAGTGGTGTGAAAGTGGTATGGGTGTGAGTGATATGGGTGTGAGTGGTGTGTGTGAGTGGTGTGTGTGTGAGTGGTGTGTATGAATGGTGTGTGTGAGTGGTATGGGTGTGGTTAGTGTGTGTGTGGTGTGATTGGGAGTGGTGTGTGAGTAGGGTGTGACTGAGTGGTATCGATGTGAGTTGTGTGAGTGGTATGGATGTGAGTGATGTATCTGTGACTGAGAGGTATGTATGTGACTAGTGTGTGTTGTGTGTGAGTGGTGTCTGTGGTGTGTATTAGTGATGTGTGTGTGGTGTGTTTGTGCGTGTGTTTACAAGGTTATTTTCTTTCAAATTACTACATTAGGTGATTAACTCCAACATGACGTTTTATAAGTCGGATTTCAACCCTTTTTGGGGGTGGGGTGAAGAGTTAGTGATGACTTGTTGGTCAAGTGGCCTCCCTGCCTACCCCCCCCCCCCTACACACACACACTCCCCACCCTGCTCCTCCCGGGGGTATGAACTCTGACCGAGGGGTGGAGGAGGTGGGGACCCGGACACACACACCCTGACACGCCCCGCCGTGCCCCGCCCGCTTCGCCCCGCCACACCCCACTCCCCCCCCCCCCGCCCGCCCAACAAACACCACACACACACACACGCTGTCCTCACCAGCTCAGGGAAGTGGCGGGTTTCCCACCAGCGTCAGTAGCAGTTAGACCACGTGGTATCACAACAGAGCAGGTTCGCGCCATTTGTTCACAGCCGTCTGCTCTTTTAACTAATTGCTTATTGACAATTACACTGCATTTTGTGAGCAGGGAGGGGGGGGGGGCTGGTGTAGGTATGCATATCACCCCCCTCCCCCCTGGCGGTTTCTGGTCGCTGAGAGAGGGAGAGAGAGAGGGGAGAGAGAGAATAGAGAGAGAGATGGAGAAAGTGTGTCTGTAACTGCATTGGTCTTCTTCAAAGAGTCCTTGCCGGAGAACAGATTTTCCCAGCACCTATAACTGCCTATCCCAGTCTATACCCAGTACATATAACTTCCCGCCCCAGTCTATATCCAGCTCTTTATCCCAGTGCGCCTGTCGCCCCGCCAGGAGGCGCGGCGTGCTGCGGTGGCGGCGGTCAGTATGGGTCACGGTCAAGGTCACCCCGTCGGTGACCAGCGGGCAGAGGGCAGTGGCCTGGGTCAGAACTCGGCGAACCCTGCCAATGTGGTCAACCACCCCGTGTTAGAAGCCCTGCAACATTTTACACAATAAACACCTACATTCTCACCACCACAAAAAAAAAAAGCACAACTTAAAAAAAACACTAACATAATCAAAATATCATTTCATCTTTGTTTTTCTTCTTTTCCTTTTCTCACCAAGAACACCCATTTGGCATTAGCACTTGAAATAAAGTTGCATATTCCAATGATCTTGAGGTTTTGTCATTTTCTGAGATAAATATAATTAGGTTGAGCATTATAAATAAATCTACTTTTCTTTAATTTGAAGTAATTTTGATTTTAAAAAGACTAACCTCAGATATATTTGAAGTGTAAACACACAAAGTTAATTATGGCATGCTTGTCAAAGCTTTTACCCTATAGGCTATTCTATTCAATTGACTTAGTGTGCGTTACTATCTATTATTGTATTACATGGACTTAGCTTGCCTGTCTATATAGCAACTAATACTTAATAGGTGCACCAGTATCACTAACAAGTTTTATTAAATTGTCTTATTACATTATTCCATTCTATATAACAACACATACTTGATGACTGCATAAATATCTAAAATTGGACATGTAGGGTCAAATCACATCAGTGTTTTTCTTTAGAATAACAAAAAAAATTATTGGACAATTTTAAGGCAGGCAAGCATGGTCTTGCAATATAATATATTTACCCAGCAATGACATATTCTGCTATTATAGTATTAGCATGCAGCAGAATAATGGTTATTGTGGTAAGGTATATGACTATATCGTATATTTGCCACGTGGGGCCAGCGGTGGTGGGGTTAGGGGGGGGGGCGGTCTTATTTTGGCGGGAATGGTGTAGTGCAGGGCGGTGGGGAAGGTGGAGTGGGTGGGTGGGGCGAGGTGAGGCGGGTGGGGCGAGGTGACGACTGCAGCGCCCCCTGTCAACCCCTGGGTCCTGACCCCATGTCACAGTGTATAACCTGACGGACTCCGGCTGTTCATGTCGCCCGGCATAATGCTCGTGAAATCGGAATAATTATCTCGACTTTTGTGTGTGTGGGGGGGGGGGGGGCACCAAGTCACTCAAGATTGAAGATGGCGGATTGCTAGGTGTGTGATGGGTGGGGGTGGGGGTGGGGGTGGGGGTGGAGGGGGGGGGGGGGGCGAACAGCATATTATGGGTAAGAATGGGCTGGGGGATGTATATATCTATATCTATCTTTATTTATATATATACCTTAATTATAAAATAACAGAAATGTGTATCCTGTTGGCTTCAATGAAAATTTTCTGATAAATTACATGGGTTATTATTACATCAAATTATATCACGATCAGGGGATTCCTGGTGAAAAAATATATAATTTTCTTTTTAAATTCCTGCTTACAATTTACATACCCTACATTTGTGCTTCCTGTATCGGAAACATAACTCTCTTTCTTTCTTTCTTTCTTTCTTTCTTTCTTTCTTTCTTTCTTTCTTTCTTTCTTTCTTTCTTTCTTTCTTTCCCTTTCTTTCTTTCACTTTCTTTCTTTCCCTTTCTTTATTTCCCTTTCTTTATTTCTTTCTTTATTTCTTTCTTTCCCTTTCTTTGCGTTCAATAGATTATGCAGCTTACTATGAATAGCTCTAATATTAATAGGCCTGACTGATATGACCTTAGATGTTGCCAGGACATAAAACTCCAACAGCCAACCAACTGGCTGAATGGAACTAATCGTCACCACATGAGGAGGGGAGGGTGAGAGGGGGGTAGGGATAGAGGGGGATAAGGGAGTAGTGAGGGGAGAAGGATATGGAGGAGAAAGGGTATCGGAAGGAGGGGAGATGGATAGGGGAGAAAGAGGGGGTATGGACGGAGGGAGGGGAGAAGGATAGGGGAAAATGGGGGTGAAAGGGAAGGAGGGAGGAAGAAGGATATGGAGGAGAAAGGGTATCGGAAGGAGGGGAGATGGATAGGGGAGAAAGAGGGGGTATGGACGGAGGAAGGGGAGAATGATAGGTGAAAATAGGGGTGATAGGGAAGGAGAGAGGAAGAATGATAGGGGTGGAAGAGGGTGATAGGGAAAAGGGAAGGAGGAAAGGATAGGGGGGAGGGGAAGAGGGGAGGGAGGGAAGAAGGATATGGGAGGAATAGGGGGTATGGAACTTGGAAGGAGGGAGGAGAAGGGTCGTGGTGGAAGAGGGGGGAGGAAAGAAGAGAGGAGAGAAGGATATGGGAGGAGAAGGGGGATAGGGAAGGAGGGAGGGAAGAATGATAGGGTAGGAAGAGGGGGGACAGGGAAGAAAAGAGGATAGGGGAGGGAGGAGGGGGGAAATGGAAGGAGGAGGGAGGGAATGGAAGGAGGAGGAAGGGAACGAGGATAGGGGAGGGATGAGAGAGGGAATAGAAGGCTAGGGGAGGAGAGAGGGAATGGGAAACCCAGGACAGTAGTGTTGGTATCTATCTGTACATGTGTACATGCCTGGGCTGTGCCTGGACTGTGCCTGGCGACCACGTGCTGGGTCAGTGTGCACCCTGGGTACCAGCGGGGTGAGGGTGGTGGTGGGGGAGGAGGTGGTGAGGGGAGGGGCTGTGCTGGGGACACGGTCACCATGGAAACCTACTCACGGGGCACATGAGAACGCTGCCAGACACCAGGTGTGGGGGACATGAATCCAGAGTGTCACATTGGTCTTAGAATGGTAACTTCTTTCCTGGATTGATTTTTAACAAATTGGTCTCAGCTGGGGATTTTGGGGAAACCCCACTTTGGAATGTAGATGTTCAGAACTAGCAAATATTTGGCCAATTTTAGTAGCTACCTTAAAAGATTGTTTATTAAGGTACCTATACAAAATAATCAATTTTCTGTAAATTAGTTATCATGGCATATGTCACAGAAATTATTATTATTATTATTATTATTATTATTATTATTATTATTATTATTATTATTATTATTATTAACAACACAAATCTTAATTTCTAGATAAATCCTTTGTGTATCATAACCTGTTTTGTAGTGGGGGAATTTATACACCGTGATGAATTAATGCATAAAATACCAACCCGTACATGTGCACTTCTGATAAATTACAGATACCATTAGCTTCATATAATTCTCATGTGCTTAAAGCTGCACAGTCCAATGAAAACATCAAATTTTCAAAACCAAAACAATTATCAGGATCTGATTCGACATATCTAAATTAGATACTGATGCACTTATCAAACATTTGTGGTCAGATAGGAGGGAATACCGAGACAATTTAATAGAACCGGTTACTGCAGAAACCTATGGTGTCAGAGTGCTTGCCAAAATTAATTTCCCGTGTTCACACTATAAATATCTTGAAAGTTAGCCATTTAAAATAAAAACTACTTCAAAGTAAAGTAAGGTACATCATAACGATCAACCTAATGTATTTATCTCAGAAAATGACAGAAACTCAAAACTATCAGACTATGCAACTTTAATGTTCAAACTTAAACTGCCATCATTCGAAAACTATCAAATCTGTTATTTTTATTTGGTAAAAATTTAATTAATTAAAGTGATAGAAATATATTAGTTTTTCGCCTTCCAAAACCTCATTTGTTGCAATTTGAGAAGTGACCTATATGTGTGTTTATATTTTTTAGTTTTTTTTTGTACATAAATTTCATTCATGTAAATCTTTTGTCAGTGTCATAGCACTGGTCTTCTGGTCGTAAGTGTTGAAGCTATCTTGGTATTTACACAATTTTATTTTTTTAACATGGTACATAAATTATGTAGTGTCTCAAAATGTGAAGTAGATTCTGAAATTAAAGTCTACACAATGCAGTAAGTAATGAGTATGAGGTACATTAAATCATTTTACATTTATATAAAAGGTTTTAGTTGTTGGTATGTTTGCGTTAGTAAGTTCAAATGTCTTGACTATTGGTTTGTTCTGCAGTATAGAAATATATTTATGTGTTGGTGTGAGGAATGAGGAATCCCGATGTGGGTGGGAAGCGACTATTGGGAGGGGGAGGCAGCAGGCAGGACATAACGGAGTGTGGGACCACAGAGGGCACAGCCCCGGTTGTGCATTCAGTCGTTTCATTATCTTATTGTCTTTGGGCCTGGCCAATTAGGTGCGTTCTGACAGCAGATTTAAATCCTATATATTTATTTAGGTTTCTAATCCTGTGAGGTAAGTTATTCCACATTCTGCTACCCACAAAGATCGGTGCTTTGGTTAATTTATTGGTGGCTGGTTGAGGAACTCGGAGGAGTCTGCTATTGCCTAGCCTTGTAGCTCTGTTTTTCCCCTCTATATATTGTGGATCCCTTGCTCTTTTGTACATTAGTGTTAGTAAGTGGACATTCGTTCTTGTCTTAAATAGATCGATCTTTGCCCTTTCGTGCATTTCCTGTGTGCCTAGTATTTTTCCTTTGAATATTATTCTTAGGGCTCTGTTCTGCACCCATTGTAACTTAATTTCTTGTTGCTGTATATATATATGTGTATTGCTATATATATATATATATTTTACCTCGGTATACAGCCTCAGGCTAGCCTCAGGCTAGCCTCAGGCTAGGGAGAAGGAAGCACGTGAGGTACCAGCAATTAGCATATACAACTCACGACTGGATTACGTGTCGTTGGGTTGCTCCGGCAAATTTAGTCTACATACAAGCAAATACGCAGTAAGTATAATAAAAACTGTGGTTAGCTTAATTATGATGCATTAGAGCATCATTATGGAAAGTTTAGACTTTCTTTGGTCCATTTTGGACGAGTTATTTGGTTATAAAAAACCAAGGATAGAATTCCTTCTCGAAGGAACGAAACCGATCATTAGCGGTTCTGTCAACACCCGTGTCACCGTGTGATTATGGGTAGAGATGTGGGCTCTGCCTCATCTCCTGTGGAAATTCTCTCGTACTCTAATAGAGAGTAATGTTGGAGATGCTCCTGGGTTTCTTTTATAGACTCCCCACAAACTTTTTCAGGCGTTTCTCCGAGTTTCGTAGCATTTTCTCCAACTTGTTGACGTAGTAGTCACAGGTGGGAGAAGTGTGCGGAACAGAGGGATGGGCGGGACGATACACTGGTCCCGACATCGCGTAAGGCTTGGGCTTGACCCACAATCCACACACAAATTTAGCTTATTACGCCTGTGTTATAACGGTATAAACACGTTCTCTAACACCACTAGATGTCCAAATGAGTTTGAAACAACCATATTGTGACATATATATATACCGGGACTGACCAAAAATCTTTGTTTCAGTTCCCGATGGCCACGAAGCGGAGTAAGCGCGGTGCAGCAGCAGCCGAGGGGCGTGTTCCGAGTGGACTGGACGAGGAGTACGACTCCTCACCCGTGTTGTCGGCAGTGCCTTCGACACAGCCCGGGGCGCATATTCTCTCCGAGGCGGACGAGGACATAGTACCTGACGGCGCCGCGGCTCAAAATTGGGAGACTCGGTTTGCGGCGATGGAGAGTCATATTATGGCTCTCAAACCACCGGTGTCTCGTAAACGGCGAATGCCGAGTGTCCAACAGGAATTGTCTTTCGAGGATTTCTCGGAGACAGACTCAGCGATGGAGCTTAAGGCTCCTCCTCCTCCTTCTCCTAAATGGAGGAAAAAGAATAAACATATCATTTCTTCTGGTGATGATTTCACCAAAGAACGGGGGAAGACTGGACTTCGCAAAAAGCGGAAGACCAAGTCCAAGAAGAAGAAGAAGAGGAAAGTTTCTTCTTCCGATTCTTCCGCAGATTCCACTTCTACGGTATCAGACTCAGACACACAATATGAGGGTGTCTATGCTGCCATTGGGGGCAAAGTGGCTAAGAAAGTGGAGAAGCCAAAGGCTAAACGTGTGAAAACCACTACGCTTATGCGTGAGACCATTAATGGCCATTTCCGCACCTTTAAACCCGCGGAAGTTATCTCCAAGTTAGGAGATGAGTTAACAGGCATCAAAGGTGTTCCCAACTCCATCATTAAGGAGATGGATCGAGATGTCAATATGACGGATGACCGTAAGAGATTTGAGGGTGTGTTGCACACAGTGCATAAGGCGGTGCTTGGTACCCTAACAGCTATTGCTCCTGTGGCAAATAGAATGCAAAAAGAAAATAAGTTCTCGTCTTTGGCTAAAGTAATGGACAAAGGAATTGCATTGTTAGCGGCGGCAGGTAATTAATTATCTGTCGTACCGAAGATATGAGAATGTCTTCAAGTCGGTTTGCACAGATGCTGGCAAAGAAGTGGCTCGCTCAAAGAAGGTTACGGATAATGATGGCAAAGAGTTTACGCTCTTTCTCGCTCCAGAGCCGATTAAAGGGAAACCTTTAGATAACACGAAAATGTTTGGCGGTCCACTACAATACCTCTATAAAGAGGTAGAAACTGCAGCCAAGAGTGGCAAAAACATGGATGGCAAGAAGAAACAGGAAACCCCTCGTTTCAAAAGGTCACGAGGGGATTTTCGTCCACGACGGTTCACCAGGGGAACCAGACCGGGCTCAAACTTCGGTCAAGCTTTTCGGGGCCGGGGCGCTCGCTCAGGCTGGACCGACAACACTGCACGGCCACTAGGCCGAGGCGTCAACTCGCCGAGACCCTTCCCCAGGGGCGGGTCCAAGTAGAGGTCCAAACACAGACGTTACAAGTCCTTGCAGCCTCTAAAACCACACAAACTGTAAGCAACTTTGTGGCTGGCAATATCAATAGTCATATTTCTGAGTGGCACAAAATTACTAGTGACCAAGAAATTTTACAAATAGTTAGGGGTATTCACATTCCCTTCACACAAATTCCGGTACAAGGCAGTATACCTTTTCCTTATAAGATTGAACCGGTTGAACGAGAGGCACTAACTAAACAGGTACACAAATTCTTTGAGAAAGGAATTATACAAAAAGTGAGACACTGTTCAGGAGAGTTTATTTCAAACATCTTCTCGAGACCAAAGCCTAATGGCGACGTCTGAATGATCCTGGATTTAACAATCCTTAATAAAATGGTTGAATATCGACATTTTAAAATGTTTTCGCTAGATACGGCACGAGATCTGATTACGCGAGATGCGTGGATGGCTAGTGTTGATTTACAAGATGCATATTATACGCTTCCCATAAGGGAAAAAGACCGGAAATTTCTTCGGTTTCTTTGGGATAACCAACTATATGAGTTTACCTGCATGCCGAATGGTTTAGTTTGTGCCCCTCGTTTATTCACTAAACTGCTTAAACCTGTTTTCTCAGTAATGGCGTGGAAGGGTCACATAATGTTCCCATATATAGATGATTCCTTTATTATAGCGTCAACACAAATTGATTGTGTGAATGCAGTTTTCGATTTATGTGCATTACTCACTAAACTGGGGTTTTATGTACATCCACAAAAGTCAGTGCTTAAACCAACAAAACAACTCAAATGTTTAGGGTTTATTCTGGATACACAGTCTCTTACAGTGTCGATAACAGAACAAAAACTAATTAAGTTTATGAATACAGCGACCCAGCTTATTAAGTTACCAAAACCTAAAATTAGACAGGTCGCAGTCCTTATTGGGATAATGATATCGTATGCACCCGCTATTCTATACGGGAAGGCTCATATTAAATCTCTAGAAATAGATAAAAATTTAGCGTTGGCACGAACTAAAGGGAATTTTGAGCGAAAGATGTTTATTTCGCAAGAAGGGCTACAGGATATTGGATGGTGGATGCAACACATAGCAAGTTCACCAAATCCAATCCGCATGGCGGAACCTAATACAGTAATAACTACTGATGCTTCGTTAGAAGGTTGGGGAGCTCATCGAGATGGGGTCACAACAGGAGGTAGATGGCTTGATAATGAAAAATCAGACCATATTAATGCACTAGAATTGCGTGCTATTTATCTGGGCTTATGTAGTTTAGTAAAGATAAATAAATCACAAGTTAGAATACTAACTGATAATACTACTGCCATGGCATATATTCGTAACATGGGTGGAACCAAATCAAAGCCTTGCAATCAGTTGTCTAAACTGATTTGGAACTGGGCACAGGCTCAACAAGTTTGGCTGACTGTAGCGCATATTCCAGGGTCACAAAATACACTTGCAGACCATAAAAGTAGAGATTTCCATGACCATTTAGAATGGTCTCTCTCTACACCTTTGTTTAACTTCATTTGTGAAAAATGGGGTACACCTAAAGTTGACTTGTTTGCATCACAAAATAATAACAAATTACCTTGTTATGTTTCTTGGCATCCTGAACCGGATGCTTGGAAAGTAGATGCATTTGCTATTACCTGGGAAAATAATTATTTTTATATTTTCCCACCGTTTAGCATTATCAGCCGAGTAGTGAGGAAAATCGGCTTGGAAGGGACACATGCTATACTGGTGGTGCCCGATTGGGACACGCAACCTTGGCTGCCAGCAGTTTCACAACTGGCAAAAGAATATATACGATTCCCAAGAAAACTCGGGAATCTGACGCACCACGGACCGCTAGTGGTTCACGGCGACGTGTCAACGACGCCCCTATTGGCATTCCTTTCCTAAGGAAACAGCTGCAGCAATTTGGATTGGACAAAATTACTGAGAATAGGATAGTATCTGATGCCTGGAGGCCAGGTACAGTCAAAATGTACACAACCTATTTAAAGAAATGGGGTGTACATTGTTTGTTAATGAAAGTCAAGCCAACAAACCCAACAATTTCACAAGTAGCTCGTTTTCTTCGTTCTCTAGAGGATGAAGGACTATCCTTTGGGTCGATCAATGCGGCAAGATGTGCGTTATCAATCATATTACCTAGAATTGATGGTGAAACAGTTGGAAAACATTATGTCCTTTGTTATCTACTTCGGTCAATTTATCAAAGGAATCCTCCAAAACCAAAGTATAGTGGGTTTTGGGATGTTTCTATAGTATTTAAGTTGTTTCAGGCTTGGCCTCACAACTCGTGGTTAGATATAAAACAATTAGGTTTTAAGGTCGCGGTCCTGTTATTATTAGTAACGGGACACAGAGGACAGACGATTGTTGCTTTATCCTTAACTGGATTAGAAATAGACAAGAAACAAGCTACGTTTGATTTAGCACAATTGCTCAAATCGAACATGTTAGGTGACCCTTTATCTACGGTTCACTTAGACTGCTTTCCGAATGATCGGAAATTATGTGTTGTGTCAGCCATACGGGCTTATATATCTAAGACAAAGGATTTACGTGCATCACAACAACTATTAGTGAGCTTTATAAAGCCACATAAGGCAATTTCACGAGACACCCTTGCCAGATGGACAATTACGGTGTTGAAATTGGCTGGAGTGGATACGGGCAAATACTCTTCCCACTCAACTAGAGGTGCCATGGTCTCCAAGGCACGGTTGCTAGGTATTTCTGTGAAAAGAATACTAGCGCATGCAGGCTGGAAGACGGCTAAGTCGTTTGCAAAACATTACAACAAACGACTAGAAAAGCCTACCGGCATTGCAAAGCGCCTGCTCGCCAACTAACAAGAATAGGTGAGAACAAAAACGTTGAATATTATAATAAGAATGGATGATATTAAGGATAAAAAATGAATTATGTAAAGGTCTCCCTAGCCTGAGGCTAGCCTGAGGCTGTATACCGAGGTAAAATAGTATAGTTATACGAATCTTACCTGGGTATAGATGATGGATAACTGTTGTTTTCCCGAGGTATAAGCCTCGGGTAGACGTGGGCTAGGGCCCACCCACCACGCCCTACCACGTCTATCCCGTTGGTGTACCATTACGGGAAAATCATAGTGTCCATTGTATTGAAAGATCATTTTTTATCCTGAATAAGTAGGTTAAAATTGCTGGTACCTCACGTGCTTCCTTCTCCCTAGCCCACGTCTACCCGAGGCTTATACCTCGGGAAAACAACAGTTATCCATCATCTATACCCAGGTAAGATTCGTATAACTATATATATATATATATATTTTTTTTTTTTCAAAGGCAGGAGAGAGACCGACTGCCCGGGCAAGTAGTGCCAAGAACCCCCCGGTGGTGGCGCTGGGGTAGGCAAGGACCGGGGCAAATGCGGGCAAGTCAGCGATTGGACAATAATAATGGAGAAATAACAGAGGAATAATCGTGATAATATTATAGATAATCATGCGAGAGCTCCGCCCCTTTTATATACGTATAATCAATTATACTCTCTCTCTCTCTCTATATATATATATATATATATATATATATATATATACACGTATATTGTGTGTGTGGCTAAACTGAGTAGAGAACAAACCGACAGAAACGCTGCCTTTCATCCTCTACTTAGTGTCTGCAACTGTAAACCTTCCTTCCTTCATGTTTCACATCAAGACCGAAATTGGCCAAACTATAAATCCGTCCGCCCAAATACCCGACGGGGTGCCGCGAGAAGTGCGGCGTGTGTGTGCGTGTGCGTGTGTGTGTGGGGGGGAGGGGGGGGGGGAATTGGGAGGGTTGCTGCAGGTTCAGATCCAATCAAGCAGAGGACAGATTGGGGGAATGAAGTGGACTGTTGTTGTTTTACATCCTAGCAACGTCTAAGGTCATTCATATCAGGACGGGTACTGACTTATGACAGTGCGGACTCATGGCAACTTTATAGTGCTGCCCTACAGGGAGACCAGGCCGTTGGCACTATGACCCAATATCCAAGACAGTTACATTATCCCAGTCCTTGTCCTATCCTATTAATGCCGAGCGTCAGGCTAAGTATGGACGAGTATTAATTTCATAAGTCATTGGTTTAACTGGGCTGGGACTTGAACTCCCACCTATCCACACGGGAAGCTTGCGCTCTGCTGACTCGGCCACAGTGTCGGTCATATCGATATATAGATAAACAGATTGATGTAAATATACATATAATTGATGATATGTATACTAATACTATGTAATTTATTATATGACTATGATCACAAGTTTATTATATAAATATTTCCTGTTTATTATATATTTTTCATTTCCCTTATATATAGGATACATATAATGTACATATATATTTTCTTAAATATATATCCATAAATCCCTATAATATTTAACACATATATACATTGGTTAGTTGTTGGAGTTTTATGTCCTGGCAACATCTAAGCTCATATCAGGATGGGTACCGACTTGTGACAGTGCACACTCATGGCGACTTTATAGTGCTGTCCCACTGGGAAATCAGGCCGCCGGCACCATGACCCGATATCCCACTGTCACATTATCCTGACACTGAGCTAACCAGTCCATGTCCTATCCTATTAATGCCGATCACCAGGCTCGGAAGCGACAAGTACCAATCTTAAAGTAATTGGTTTGACTCGACCGGAAACCGAAATCCCGACCTGCCGTACGCGAGGCCCGCGCTCTACCTATTAAAGTATTATGCCACTGCGCCCGGTGCAGCATATATACATATCTACTTATAAAATAATAACTTACCTGGCATAATCCAAATGATGCAGCAGAGCAAGGTCCCCACAAAGGCTGATTGGGATGGGTAGCGGGTGGGGGTGGAGGTGGGGGAAGGTGGGGGAAGGTGTAGTGTGTTGCGGGTAGTACCAGTAGTACTATTAAGACGGGGAAGGTGTGTGGGGGGGGGGGGGGGTGAATCCGGCAGTAATTATTTACAGCGCCGCCTAACGGCGATATACAGTTTCAATTTGACGAGGCTCTGATTGTGTTTGACTTGGAAGTGTGCGTCTGGCCGGCGGGCATGTGGACGCCGGCTTAATGAGTGTATACTTAAGCCGTCACCACAGCGGCCCGCCGGACAATGGACTGACCACTTTAATAGTCACTGCCCACCATATGGCGCTGCGCGCCCCACACACACCCTCCACACACACACCGCCCGGGCCGGCCCACCCACCGCCAGCGTCCGGCTCTAATTGATTCTAACAGCGCAGCACTGTCCAAACCCGCCAGCACCGGCTTATATCTTTATAGTGTTTTCAATTTTATGTGTGGGGGGTTGATTGATGGAGGGTGGTGGTGGTGGTTGTGGGGGGGGTGGGGGGGGGGGGTGGAGAAGAAAGGTGGTAGTGATAGTGTTACTATTATTATTAGGTAAACGGATGGTGTGTCTTTATGGTATTTTCAGTTTTATTTGTGGGGGGTTGATTCATGAAGGGGGTGGTGGTGGGGGGGAGGGTGGAGAAGAAAGGTGGTAGTGATAGTGTTACTATTACTAGTCGGAAAAGGGATGGTATGTCTTTATAGTGTTTTCAGTTTCATGTATGGGGGGGGGGGTGATTGATTGAGGGTGGTGGTGGGGGTACTGGTGGGAGTGGGGTGAAAAAATGTGGTAGTGTGGCAGAGATTGTAGGAAAGGGATGGTATGTCTTTATAGTATTTTCAGTTTTATGTGTGTGGGGGTTGATTCATGGAGGGTCGTGGTGGGGGTTGGTTGGTTGTTGGAGTTTTACATCCTGGCAACATCTAACTTCATATCAGGACAGGTACTGACTTGTGACACTGCACACTCAAGGTGACTTTATAGTGCTGCACTACTGGGAAATCAGGCTTCCCGCACCATGACCTGATATTCCACTCAGTCACATTATCCTGACACAGAGCTAACCAGTCCTTGTCCTATCCTATTAATGCTGAATGCCAAGCTAGGAAGGGACAAGTATCAATTTTGTAAGTCATTGGTTTGACACGACCTGGAATCTCCTGATCTCCAGCGCATGAGTGCTGCGTCCGATTCGGCCACCGCGCCCGGTGTGGGCAGAAGAAAGGTGGCAGTGATAGTAGGAAAGGAATGGGAGGGATGGGAGGGGACAAGAAAGGTGGCAGTGATAGTAGGAAAGTGATGGGAGGGGACAAGAAAGGTGTAGTGATAGTAGGAAAGGGGTGGGAGGGAGGGGAGGGGACAAGAAAGGTGGCAGTGATAGTAGGAAGGTGATGGGAGGGGAGAAGAAAGGTGTAGTGATAGTAGGAAAGGGATGGGAGGGAGGGGAGGGGAGAGGGAAGGTGGCAGTGATAGTAGGAAAGGGATGGGAGGGATGGGAGGGGAGAAGGAAGGTGGCAGGGATAGTAGGAAAGGGATGGGAGGGGAGAAGAAAGATGGCAGTGGTAGTAGGAAAGGGATGGGAGGGATGGGAGGGGAGAAGGAAGGTGGCAGGGATAGTAGGAAAGGGATGGGAGGGATGGGAGGGGAGAAGGAAGGTGGCAGTGATAGTAGGAAAGGGATGGGAGGGATGGGAGGGGGAGAAGGAAGGTGGCAGGGATAGTAGGAAAGGGATGGGAGGGGAGAAGAAAGATGGCAGTGGTAGTAGGAAAGGGATGGGAGGGATGGGAGGGGAGAAGGAAGGTGGCAGGGATAGTAGGAAAGGGATGGGAGGGGAGAAGAAAGATGGCAGTGGTAGTAGGAAAGGGATGGGAGGGATGGGAGGGGAGAAGGAAGGTGGCAGGGATAGTAGGAAAGGGATGGGAGGGGAGAAGAAAGATGGCAGTGGTAGTAGGAAAGGGATGGGAGGGATGGGAGGGGAGAAGGATGGTGGCAGTGATAGTAGGAAAGGGATGGGAGGGATAGGAGGGGAGAAGGAAGGTGGCAGTGATGGTGGGAAAGTGATGGGAGGAATGGGGAGGAGAAAGGTGGTAGTTATAGTAGTAAAAAGATTACAGGGAAGAGGAGGGTGCAAGAGGATGGCGATGGGGGGTTGTGTGGCGGAGTGACTGGGCAGCAGGTGTTTTTGCGTAAAGTGTATGTGGGGGTGGACAGAAGAATAGTTGAAGAGGGATGAGACTGAGAGGGTTGGTTGGTTGTTGGAGTTTTACATGTGGGCAACATCTAAGGTCATATTCGGACAGGTACCGACTTGTCACAGTCCACACTCATGGTGACTTTATAGTGCTGCCCCACTGGAAAACCAGGCTACCAGCACCATGACCTAATATCCCACATTATCCTGACACTGATTTAACCAGTGTTTACCCTATCCTATTAATGCCGAGTGCCAATCTAGGAAGTGACAAGTATAAATTTTGTAAGTCATTAGTTTGACTCGACCGGGAAACGAACTCCTGACCTTCCACACTTGAGACCCGCGCTCTACCGATTAGGCCACCACGCCCGGCAAAAGGTAGGAGAAGGGGACAGGTAGAGAGGAAGAGAGATGGTGAGATGGAAAAGGTTAGAGTGTGAGGTGGGTAGGAAGGAGGGAGGGTGTTTGTTTGATGGGGTTTTATGTCCCAACGTCTATGGTCATATCAAGACGAGTAACAACTTGTGACAGTGCACACACATCGTCTTTTTAGTGCTGCCCCACTGGGGAACCAGTATGCCACTGGGGAACACACTATCCTGATACTGAGCAAACCAGTCCTTGCCATACTACTAGTACTATTACTACTAGTAGTATGGCCTAGTAGTAATACTTATGCAGAGTGATGAACTGTGTAGGGACAAATGCCAATTTTGTATGTCATTGGTCTGACTCGGTTGGGGTTCGAACCCATTACCTCCAGTATGGGAAGCCAGAGGAGGGACGAGAAGGATATATGAAAAGGGAATGAAGGGATATGAGTTGAGAGCGAAATGAGGGGGCGGGACGAGAGGGGGGGGGGGGTAGAAGATGGGAGGGTTGGGAGAGGGGAGAGGGGGGGGGGGGGAAGTAGATTGAGGAATTGGCGGGTGGAGAAAGACAGGGAATGGTAACAGAAGGATAAGGGATGGGGAGGAGGATAATGGAGGGAGTCGTGTAGGAGAGAAAGTAGTACTTTGACTAGTCTACTACTACTACTACTAGTACTACAGTGAGTACTACTAGTTCTAGTAGGCGGGCTAGTGGTAATGAAGTGAGAGGTGTGGGCGGAGAAGAGTGTGGGTGGGGAAGGGGGTCATCGAGCAGCCGTGAGGGGTGTGCCGGGCCGGGGGGTGGGGCGGGTGTCGCGGTTTCAGTTCTCAACCAGTTTCAGTTCTCAACATCGCTTCTGCGCATGCGTCTAAATCCAACAGAGCCGTTGTAGCAGCTCTCACAGGCTAAGTACAACTCATTTATGGTATATTAGCACTCATATACTTTGCTTTTGCTGTTGATGTGTGTTTTGTCTTATATTAAAGTTGCATAGTCAGATGGTTTTGAATTTCTGTATTTTTTCTGAGATAAATATATTAGATCGATCACTGGTATCTACTTTACATTAGTTCAAAGTTACTTTTATTTTAAATGGTAAACTTTTGAGATATTTTGAGTGCAAACATGGAAAATTAGTTTTGGCAAGCTTGCCAAAACTCTGGTGCCATAGACTTCTGCAGTAACAGGGTCTGTTAAATTGACTCAGTATTGCCTTCTACGCAGAAACAAATGCTTAATAAGTGGATCAGTATCTAAGTTAGATATGTAAAATCAAATCTAGATAATTGGTTTGGTTTTGAAAATTTGATATTTCATCGGACTATGCAGCTTTAAGATCTTTTTCTTTTTTGACGCATGCGCAGATGGCGCTGTTGGATTTAGACGCATGCGCAGAATCGATGATGAGAACTGAAACTGGTTGAGAACTGAAACCGCGACACCGGGCCGGGTGGTGTGGCGGGCCTGGCGGTGGGGCCGGGCGGGTGGCCGGGCGGTGGGGCCGGGCGGGTGGCCGGGCGGTGTGGCCGGGCGGGTGGCCGGGCGGTGTGGCCGGGCGGGTGGCCGGGCGGTGGGGCCGGGCGGTGGGGCCGGGCTGGGCGAGGGGCCGGGCGGTGTGCCGCGCCGGGTGGTGTGACGGGCCGGGCTGTGGGGCCGGGCGGGTGGCCGGGCGGTTTGGCAGGCCGGGCCGGGCGGTGTGCCGGGCCGGGTGGTGTGGCGGGCCGGGCTGTGGGGCCGGGCGGGTGGCCGAGCGGTGTGGCGGGCCGGGCCGGGCGTGTGTGGCGGTGTGGCGCCACCTGTGCTGCTGATTAGAAGGGCGCGGCCCGTAATCACCAGGGGGCGCTCCGCGGTAAGCGGCCGGGCCATCACGCCCTTATCGCTCCTCGGGCTGATTTAGGGAGCGCCATGCAAATGTCCCGCTCCACCCACCCATTCACCCACCCACCAACCCACTATTCTCTCAGTACCTCTTCTTTTTTGGAGGAGGCTTTGTTTGTTTTTGTTTTCAATTTTGCTAAGAACGGCGATCAGATTTCAGGTATAAATCAGACTCGGATGAGATGAAGGAGATAGGGTGGGCCGGACCGGGCCGGGGCAGGCCGGGGCGGGGCGGGGCAGGCCGGGGCGGGGAGGGGCGGGCGGGGCGTAGTGGTGGCCTGCTAACCATAGAGCGGCGGGGGCGGGGCGGGCGGGGCGTGGTGGGGCCGGGCAGAGGACAGGGGGAGGTGTGTGTGTGTGTGGGGGGGGGGGGGGGTAGAGGAGGAGGGGCGGACAGGGCGACGCCTAATGAGAGGGGAGTGTGTCCAGCCCCCTCCCTCCCCCCCCCCCCCCCCCACCCAGTCGTATTACCCAAGTAGGGGTGGCGCAAACAGCGCTCCCCTAGCGGCCATTGTCGACTCAAGGGTGGTCAGTCCCAGGGCCGCCCCCCCCCCCCCCCCTTCCCTGCCGCCCATCCTAAAGTAGGGGGGGAGGGAGGCTGGACCCTGCCTGGATTGTCCATAAGCAGAGCAATTTACTCACTAAACATAACACGCACCAACAAACAACCAGCATCACCCAAAGTATTCAATTTGTTCCAAATCACGCCAACGCCCAAACCCCAACCCGATGTATTTACCATTATATCTACATTAAATATACATATATAGGGCTCCCAAATGGAAATTATGTCTAGGAGTGCTGGTGTGGCAGTTTCCGCCCTCCACCAGTTTCCGCCCTCCGCATACAAATGCATTGTCAATGGCCGTGAGCAATCTTCATTCAGAAAAAATGAAATATCTCTACAACCACACCACCTAGAAACAAATCGCTTGGTACACATATAGAAAACAAAAAGATTATATTAAATTTATAACATTAGGGTTCTTGATTTCTATTAATTTTTAATAAAACTAATGTTTTGCACTGCGCGTACCATCAAACTCAAGGCATTGTCAATGGTCATGAGCAATCTTCATACAGAAAATACAGATAAAGTGAAATATCTCTAAGACACACCACCTAGAAACAAATTGCTTGGTACACATATAGAAAACATCTTTACCAAAAACATTATATTAAATTTATAAGGGTAGTGATGATGCTGTTCGATTTTGATGCATGCGCAGAAGCGATGCGGAGGGCGGAAACTGCGACACCGGGCGGGGCGGAGGGAGGGTCTGTGAATTAGATGGAAGATTGTTTAGGGGAATAACTTGTTGAAAATTGATTCGTGTGTTTGACATCTTTTTCATGATAATTTTATTTGTGTCCAGCTTATAGTGTACACAATGTACACTGAACCATATCAAGTCGGTAGTCAATATAGTTCTGTAGTACTGAGTAGTAGTACTCAGATGGTACATGTGCCATATCAAGTCAGTCGAATATAGTTCTGTAGTAGTCAGATGGTACAAGTACCATATTAAGTCGGTATAATATAATTCTGTAGTAGTCAAATATATAAGTACCTATAGTGTCAATAGAAAGTACCAGAATATAATTCTGTAGTAGTCAAATGGCACAAGTGTCATATCAAGTGAGTAGAATGTAGTTCCGTATTAGTCAAATATACAAGTACCTACACTATTAGCCTATTGTGCCAGTAGAATATAATTCTGTAGTAGTCAAATGGCACAAGTGCCATATCATTATCAAGTCAGCAGAATATAGTTCTGTAATAGTCAAATGGTACAAGTACCATATCAAGTCAGTAGAATATAGTTCTACTAGTAGTCAAATAGCACTATATCAAGTCAGTCATTATCATCAAATGGTACATCTTACAACAAATACAAGTACCTATATTATCAGTAGAATATAATTCTCGTGTAAGTTGTAGTCAATTAGCACAAGTGCCATATCAAGTCAGTAGAATACACTTCCGTATTACTATTAGTCAAAACTCAAATGGTGCAAGTACCATATCAAGTCAGTAGAATATAGTTCTGTAATAGTCAAATAGCGCAAACACTATATCAAGTCAGTAGAATGCAGTTCCGTATTAGTCAAACCTCAAATGGTACAAGTACCTATATTATCAGTAGAATATATTTCTGTTGTAGTCAATTAGCACAAGTGCTATATCAAGTCAGTAGAATATAGTTCCATAGTACTACTACTAGTAGTCAAATGGTACAACTACAAGTACCTATAGTGTCAGTAGAATACATTTCTGTAGTAGTGAAATGACACCAGTACCATATCAAGTTACTAGAACATAGTTCTATATTAGTCCAATGATACAAGTATCATGTCAAATCAGTATAATATAGTTCTGTAGTAGTCAAATGACACCAGTACCATATCAAGTTACTAGAACATAGTTCAATAGTAGTCAAATGCTGCCTGTTCCATATCGAGTCACTAGAATATAGTCCCATGTCCCATAGTACTACTACGTACTACTAGTAGTAGTCAAATAGTGCCTGTACCATACATAGTAAGTAAGTAGAATATAGTTGTGCACTAGTCAAATGATGCCTGTGCCATATTAAGTCACTAGAATATAGTGGGTTTTATTTTTTGTACATTAGTTGTTTAAGCAGGGGAAATCTCAATCGTGGATGATTGGTCTTCCTCATTCCACTGCTCCTTGCCCTATTCTAATAATGCTGAGCGCCTGGGTACGAAGCGACAAGTATCAATTTTTAAGTCATTGGTTTGACTTGACCAGGATTCGAACCCATGATTCCGGGATCTACCAACACGCAGACGGACGCTCTAACTCATTCCGCCATCCCGTCTGGTTTTAACAAAACCATAACAAATAAAAGAACCCCTCCTGTCCTTCGTTTTTAAGCAAAAAACTTACACACGGCTAAGTGGTTTGTGACAAGCCATACCCACGTATAATCTTTAATATGTTCCAGGGATTGTGTATATATATAAAATGACTCTGGAAACCGAAAGTGGAGAAGGAAGGGTGCTGGTACATCCGGACCCTCCCCCTCCCCTCCCGTTCTGTTATTGAGCGATAATGGGGGTTAGTTAGCATTAGGCCTATTATATACTTCAAACCTTCGTTAATCCAGACTATTTGTTCCCAGCATCCAATGTCGGATTAGCAAGATTGTCGGATAAATGATTTTGACCCCTATCCCCCAAACGTTGAATGGCGGAAATATGGATATTTTAGTCAGATAGCGAGATTTCCAGATTTAGCGGGATCAGACTAATGAAAGCTGACTGGAGGCTATGCATTACTACATCAACTACGTGTAAGTACTGGGTACGGTGGCCTAAAGGTTGGGAGTTCGGTTCCCGGTCGAGTCAAACCAATGACTTAAAAATGTATACTTGTCGCTTCCTAGCCTGGCGCTCTGCATTATTAGGATAGGGCAAGGACTGGTTAGCTCAGTGTCAGGATAATCTGATTGAGTGGGATATCAATTATCAGGTCATGGTGCTGGCAGCCTGATTTCCCAGTGGGACAGCACTATGAAATCACCATGAGTGTGCACTGTCACAAGTCGGTACCCATCCTGATATGACCATAGATGTTGCCAGGTCATAAAACTCCAACAACCAACCAACTACGCATAAGCAGGAGTGGAATTAGTCAGGTGTTTGTTAATGTTAGTGAAACGTGATGCTGTCCACAATAGCTGGTTAGTAGGACGCCTCCCTCCCTCTCCCTCCTCCCCCCACCCCCTCCCTCCCCTGCCCACCTGTAATGAGCGTTAAAGTGGACCTGCCCCCTCGGGGAGGTGGAAGGGGTCTGGACCTCTATCCCACAAGTACTCCTGGTGTGCCTGCACCGAGGAGTGGGCGGGATGGGGGAGTGGTGAGAGGAGGGGGGGGGGGAGGGGGAGTGGTGAGGGGAGGGGAGATGGGGGAGAGGGAGGGGGGTGAGGGGGTGCCGTTACTGGTCACCAGGTGGGTGTCAATGAGTTAAATACCCATAGGTAGGTAATTAATAGACCGTTTGGCCATCACGAGGAGTCTTGGCTTAAGCTGGCTGAATCGGATAATAAGTGTTGACATAAGGTGTGTAAGTGTTCCCACTGGTCCCACGTGGACCAGGGACCCGGATAATACACGATGTGTGTGTACAGGGCGGGTAGCTGTGTTTGTTTATTTGACGCGGATACTCCTGGTGGTGTGCCGGTCTATTATCAACGCAATAAGGGCTGCCCATCCATGTAGAGGTTTGTTTGTTTGTTGTTTTATATTCTAGCAACATCTAAGGTCATATCTGGATGGGTACCGACTTGTGACAGTGCACACTCATGGCGATTTTAGAGTGCTTCCCCACTGGGAGAACAGGCCGCCGCCACCATGACCCGATATCTCACAATCATGTTTACTGTGCTCACCAGTCCTTATCCGATCCTATTAATGCCGAGCGCCAAGCTAGGTAGCGATAAAGTGTATAAGTCATTGGTTTGACTTGGCTGGGAGTCGAACTCCAAACCTTCCACATGGGAAGCCTACACTCTACCGATTGGGCCATCGCGTCCGGTCCGATGTAGAGGGAGGCACAGTCACGGCGAAGGTTATAACGATGTTTACACCTGCCTCCAAACCACTGCATTCAAAGCCATGCTGTCCTGACATGGCAGGTGTCCTCTCATTGGACAGTCAAATGAAACAAAAGAAAGCTTTAAAGCTAAGATTCCATATATGCGGCATGCGAATGTGAATGCATACGTGGCATGCCTCAAGCCATTTTCGGTCTTTCTTGCTCCAAATTTGTGAAGGAAACTTAAAGTTCCTGTTATTTTCTTTGGCAAATGAAGCAGCATTCATATTCGCATTTGCATTTGCGCAGATCGATCCACGTATCAATCCATTTCCTGCATTCGCATTCGCACCTGGACATATGGAAGCACCACTGTGCATTTAAATGCTTTTCTACTTTTTGTCGCATTCGCACACCACATACCGCGTATATGGAATCTTAGCTTAATAATAGAGGTCGCTGAAGACAAATACTATTGTAGTAATATAATAGTAGCAATAATAATAGATAATAAAATCTGAAAATTAAAAAGAAGCTGACCATCAAAAAGTGGTTTAGTGTCTAGACCAGGGCCCGTATGCATGGAGCAGTGTTAGCGGCATGTGGTGTTATCGCTCTAACACTGGGTAGCTATCACCGTTTATCAGCGTCGTCGAAAACGTATGCATGGCGGCCTAAACGGTGAGTGTTAGCTAAACGTGAATGTATTTATAGATTTGGGAAATCCCTCTGCATTTGTAGCCATATATTAGGCTCAAATGCTGCGGCTACATTAATATCGTTTCGAATTTAGGGTTAAATTGATAAGATTTCACTTATTGCGTATGTATTTCTGTTAAATATGACAGCATTTAATAGATTTGGGCGTACGAAATTCCCGCCGACTCGGCGGCGACGGCGGCGGCGATTTGTTTACTTTACGTTCGTCGATTCGAAAATATAACTATTAATATCACCGCCAATGCGGCGGTAGCCTTAATAACGCTTCGAATTTAGGGTTAAATTGGTCAAATTAAATGACGCGAACACACGGGGGGAGTAAATGACTTTTTATTAAAGTCACTAAGGTTAATTATATTACAAACAACAAATGCACAATGTTAATGAAGTAAATCAACCTGATGCGCACATGCGCGCGCGCGCTGCCCCAATGGGCGTAAGGGGCGCTAAGATAAGTAATAATAATATGTAATGATGTGTAAGTTCATTTGCCAAAGACTAAGTCAATATGCTGGGTGTTGAACCCGGTACCTGCGGGGAGCGGCCGCAGCCGGCCCGCTGTGTGGCGGGTGGCGTGCCCTCCCCCCCCCTCGCGCGCCCAGTGTCCCCCCCCCCCTCTTGTTCAAAGGGTGGGTGGGAGAGGTCAAGGCTCGTCCTCTGCCATCAGGGCAGCAGCCAGGCTGGGGGAGGGACGAGGCATGCACACCCGAGCGGTTGCTGAGCAGCTCGGGATGCGTGGTGGCAAGGCGCGCGCGGCCAGAAGAGTGAGGGCAGCTAGGGGAGCCGGGAGGTGCCCCGGCTCGCTCCCTTCCCCCCCCCTCGCCTCCCGCGGGTGGGGCGCGTTTTCCTTTCGCCGTTTTCCCCCGCGGCGCGTTTTCCTTTCGCCGACCCCGGCAATGTGGGTCGGGTATCCTCCCCCCCAGCTTATCTTAACGAGGCCGACAAGGTCATTAGTCCTGGGCTATCGCCCGGCGCGGCGACCTCCGTGTTGCGCATTTAAACCCCAACGGCGAGCCGTTGGGCATTTAAATGACGCGAACACACGGGGGGAGTAAATGACTTTTTATTAAAGTCACTAAGGTTAATTATATTACAAACAACAAATGCACAATGTTAATGAAGTAAATCAACTTGATGCGCACATGCGCACGCGCGCTGCCCCAATGGGCGTAAGGGGCGCTAAGATAAGTAATAATAATATGTAATGATGTGTAAGTTCATTTGCCAAAGACTAAGTCAATATGCTGGGTGTTGAACCCGGTACCTGCGGGGAGCGGCCGCAGCCGGCCCGCTGTGTGGCGGGCGGCGTGCCCTCCCCCCCCCTCGCGCGCCCAGTGTCCCAAGTCCCAGCAGGCAGTAGTGGTAGTGGCGTGGTGCGCCCGGCGTTTCCTTTTAGGAGCGAGGCAAAGCCGCGCCCAGGGCGCTGGTGGTGCGCGCGATTCCCGCGGTATCCGCGATGACGTAGGCTGTGTAGGAGGCATAGCATAGTCGCCGCGCCAGGTGGGCGGCGTAACGGCAGAGGAGGGTGGAAGTGGCGGGGGCCGGGGGGGGCGCCCAGCCACGCGCAAAATCGCAAGTATGCGGCCCTATGCGATCTGTATGCCCTGCGGGTGTTGGGGGCGTGCGCAGATTCCTGGTATTGCGCCACCTCTCGGTCGAGAGCGGCGACGTCCATGCTAGCGCGGGGAGTGGTTGGTACCGAATGGGGCGCGGGGAGGCCCTGGTGGGGGCGCCCGGCGGCCGTCTGTGATGGTGCGGCCCAGGGCCGCGCGCAGGCGCTCGGGCCCCCCGGGGAGCATGAGCCGGCTGGCAGCGTCGGCCACCACATTGCGCACCCCGGGGTAGTACAAGGCGCGGATTTTGAAATTGTAAGTTACCAACATGTAGTAAATCTGTCTGAGGTACCCCATGGTGAGGGGGTCCTTTGCGGTGCCGCGGTTTATGATGGCCGCCGCTGCCTGGTTGTCGGTGTGCACATAGACGCGCTTGTGCGCCCAGGTGTGCGCCCAGAGGTGCGCAGCTGGCAAGAGGCTCAATACCTCTTTATAGTTTATAGATAGGGCCTCTGTGCCGGGCCAGTCGCTGAACGCGACCGTAAACCAGTCGCCATTGTGGTAACCGCCAGCTCCATCCAGGCACGCGTCGGTTGAGATGGGGGTGGCGGGGGAGGCCTCCAGGATGGGGGTGCGCCCGTTGTGCTGGCGGGCGAAAAGGCACCACCACCGGGGATCCTCGCGCATGGCGGGGGTGACACGGGCGCGGTGGGAGGGGCGCACGAGGGCGCCCATCACATCCAGTAACCTGCGCAGGTGGGTGCGCCCCCCGTATATTACCTGGGCGGCCCAGCTTAATTTTCCGCATATCGACTGGATCTCTTTTTTTGTGAGACTGCGGCGCTGCGCGGCTGATTCGGCCTCAGCTATGAGTGCGCTGAGTTTTGCGGGCGGTAGCCCGAGGGTGAAAGTGACCGTGTCTATGGCCACGCCTAGGAAAGTGATGGCTGTGCTTGGCCCGACAATTTTGTTGTAATTGATGGCGAACCCCAGCTCGCGCAGGAGAGCCATGAGTTCGCCCATGAGGCGACGACAGCCGTCGCGGTGGGGGTGGGTGACGAAAAAATCGTCGCAATAGACCAACACATGGTCACCCCACCCCCGCGCGCGCATGATACCGACAGCCGCCTGCGTGAGCTGGTTGAACGTTATAGCGCTCAACCGCGCGCCGAACATCAGTCGGGTATCTTGGAGGTATGTGGGGGAGCTGTCCCCCGCAAAAGTCCACTGTAACCCTGCATAGGGATAATCCGCGGGGTGGATCTTGACACTGCGGTAGGCGCTGGCCAGGTCTATCTTTCCCATGTATCCGCCGCGTTGGAGGAGGGCAGCGGCCTCCTCCACGGTGGAGCAGCTGTAGCCGTCGCCTTCCGCGTAGTCGTTAAGGGCGCTGCCGTGCGGGCGGGAGGCGTCGTGGATCAGACGGATCCCGCCCCCTTCCTTGGGTATAGCACCTAGAGCACTCGTGATGTGCGCGGGGCCGTTGCGGATTATGTAGCGGCCGTTGCTGATCTCCAGCCGTATTTGCTTTTCCACCGCGTCCCGCGCCTCCGGGCGCGTGGCCGAAGGGTGGTTGGGCTGTCGGGAGGGCCCGCCCGTCACGGGCGCACTGGTGACGCGGAAACCCTCCCGCACCCCGGCGATGATGCGCGCGCGGTCCGGGGTGTCGGGGGGGAGCAGCCTCTCCCAGGCGTCCGGGAGGAGGGCGCCCCCCAGACAGCCCTATTCTTTCTTGACGTGCTCATATTTGCAGGGGGAGTATGGGCACTTTCCCGTGTTGGCGAACAGCCTGCATATGGTTTTGTCGGCGGCGGCGGTGCCTGCTGCGTCTGAGCGCCCTCCCCTGGCGTAGTGGTGGCCGGCGCCGGGGGTGCCCTGGGTTCCGCGCCCTTGTTGCATGGGGGGGGGGGGCGCTGCCTGGGGACCAATAGCTGCATCTCCAGGTAGGTCGCCGCCGTGCCCCAGGCAGAGCCGTGCTCGGCCTGCACCTCCCGGTACTGAGTGTCATACTCGATTACTGACTGCCACTCAAATTTTGCCGCCAGGTTGTGGATGCTCGCGGTGTATGCGAGGTAGTATTCCACGTCCTCCCTTTGTACCTGGCCAAGCTGCAGGAGGTGCGCGAATAAACACTGGTTTGCGGCGCCCCACTCGCCCTGCGTGAGGTAAACACAGGCGCAACTGTCCTCCTCGGTTTTGAAGTGCACTTGCCCTGTGGGGGGGTCCAGCACCTGCAGATACTCTTTTCTCTTCTTTGCGATCCTGTCGCGCACCGTGCGCGGCAGATAGTCTATGATACGGAGCGCTTTATTGGACTTAGCTCGTATGGTGAGGCTATGGCGAGGGTCCGGGCCGGCGCCGTGCCGGCTCGGCTGGTCCGTGGGGGGTGGGGGAGGCGGTATGTAGCCGACTGCGCCCGAGGGGAGGGTTCGCTCGGGCGTCTCGACTGTCTCGCCCCTTGCCCGCCCCAGTACCTTGCTGGCTGCTGTTGATGACCACAGTTGGTCGAAAGCCACCCCCGCCTCCAATATAGCGAGGCGCTCCTGCCTGGCCTTTTCTTGGGTGTCGGCTGCCGCTCGGTCGGTTTGGCCAGGGGTGGGCTGGCTGTCCTCCCCCGGGCTTGAGGGGGCGCTAGGCCTGAAATCCTCGTTGCCGATTCCGCTGAGCGCTACCCGGAGGAGGGCGCGCTGGCCGCGCGATATGTCGAGGGCCGCGAAATCCGACTTGTCCACCGCGCGAAGTGCGGCGATGGTGGTCACGTCCTCCTGTGCCATTACGCCGGTAGTTTTCCTGCTGAGCCCCGCTAGGGTGGCCCAGTCTAGAAACTGGAATTCGTCCTCTGCCATCAGGGCAGCAGCCAGGCTGGGGGAGGGACGAGGCATGCACATCCGAGCGGTTGCTGAGCAGCTCGGGATGCGTGGTGGCAAGGCGCGCGCGGCCAGAAGAGTGAGGGCAGCTAGGGGAGCCGGGAGGTGCCCCGGCTCGCTCCCTTCCCCCCCCCCCCCCCCCGCCTCCCGCGGGTCGGGGGGGGGGGGGCGCGTTTTCCTTTCGCCGTTTTCCCCCGCGGCGCGTTTTCCTTTCGCCGACCCCGGCAATGTGGGTCGGGTATCCTCCCCCCCCCAGCTTATCTTAACGAGGCCGACAAGGTCATTAGTCCTGGGCTATCGCCCGGCGCGGCGACCTCCGTGTTGCGCATTTAAACCCCAACGGCGAGCCGTTGGGCATTTTCACTTATTTGGTAGCTAATTCTGTTAAATATGATCGCATTGAATAGATTTAATAACTAACACAGCCTGTAAACCAGCTATTTTCTGGTTTAGATTAACCTAGTTTAAGCTTGTGGTGTTAGGCCTAACACTGCTCCATGCATACCGACTTTTCGGCGCTAAACCAGAAATCCCGTCTAAACGCGTTTTGGCTCGCTAACACTGCTTCATGCATATGGCCCCAGGGGCCGTATGCATGGAGAGGTGTTAGCGAGCCAAAACTGGTTTTGGACGGGATTTCTAGTTTAGCGGCGAAAAGTCGCTATGCTTGGAGCAGTGTTATGGAAACACCACAAGTTTAAGGTCGGATTTTCTAACACCACACCATAGCAGGTTTACAGGCGGTGTTAGGTACCAATTAGGCCCAAATCTATCATATTTAACAGAATTACATACTGTAAAACGTGAAATTTGCTCAAGTTAACCACAAAATCGAAGCTTTATTAACACTGTAGCTAAATCGGTGGTGATATTCATACTGTCGAATCTAAACAAAACAAATCGCCGCTCGCTGGGAACAGGCTCACCAGTAACAAGGCTTGCTGGTTCCCGGTGGGTGGAGAAGGCAATATATTAGGCCCAACCAGGTGCTAGCCGGCAACAGTCTCAGAGGGATTTCCCAAATCTATAAATAACTTCACGTTTAGCTAACACAAACCGTTTAGGTGCCCATGCATACGGCGTGACATACTTCGCGACGCCGGTGATAGCTACCCAGTGTTAGATGGTTAACACCACACGACGCTAACACCGCTTCATGCATACGGCCCCTGAACTTGATACAAAGTTACTGCTGTTTTCAACAGATATTGTGTCTAAGGGACAATCCTAAGTTTTCAAAATTTTCACGGTTGTACAAAGTGTCAGTCAAATGAAACTTTTGTCATTTAATCAAATGTTGATATTTAAAACGTTCATATTCTTGTCTTTATGTGCTGTGTATCTTGACGTGAACCACTTTGGGACGGGGAGTGGGGGTCTGGAAAAGTAGTATGCTTTGTATGACTGAAAATGTTGAAAACTTTAGATGGCCCCTAAGAGAAACCAAACTTGTGATATTTTTGAATGAGGTAATTATTTTTTGGCATATCAAATTTGCTCTGTTTTTGTTCTGGTTGAGTGGTGATGGCAGGCTGGTAGTGTTATTGGAGGCTGGTAGAGAGCTGGTGGCAGACTGCCAGTCTACCAGCAGATGCGATAGACTACCGGCTGACTGGCAGTACAGTGTGGTGAGTCGGTGCAGTGTGACAGTAGACTTGTAGTGTGGTGGTAGACTGCTGGCACACTGGCAGTACAGTGTGGTGAGTCGGTGCAGTGTGACAGCAGACTTGTAGTGTGGTGGTAGACTACCAGCAGACTGGTGCGGTACTGTGTGGTGAGTCGGTGCAGTGTGACACTGACAGCAGACTTGTAGTGTGGTGGTATACTACCAGCAGACCGGGGGGGGGGGGGGGGGGGGTGCAGTGTGGTGCATAGGTGCAGACTAGTAATGTGGTGGGAGACTCCCGACAGGGTGAGTGGGTGTAGACTAATAACATAGTGGTAGACTGCTGACACTGACACTGTGACAGACTGAGAGCGGTGCAGTGCGGCGGTCGGTGCAGTGTGCCGCCGCTAATTGCACGGTCTCGTCTGCTCGTCTGTTGGATGAGTCTGTACACAGAGATTACACCCTCTCAAAGCCCCACCACACACACCCTTCCCCTTTCAATCCCCCCTCTCCCTCCCCTTCCCCATTTCCCTCCCCACCCCACCCACCCACCTCCTGACATTTCCACAAAACACAGAAGCCACAGCTGGGCAGGCTGCCATTTTCGACTCCCCTCTCTACCCCCCCCCCCCCCCCCCCCCCACTACCACTACCCGATCCCTCAAAAGGCCGCCGTCACGCCTCACTTGTCCCGGAGCGTGTGCCACGGACGGCGGCGCCCGGGGAGGGGAGGCACGGGACGATCCCGCCTGTCACTCAGCACACTGCGATAAGTCGTCTGCTCATTGGCCGTGCTGTGTTTACCGCGCTGAGTGAGCGGAAGTTGGAGGGGAAATGGCGGGAATAGGTGAAGCTGGGTGGGGGAGTGGGTGGATGCCGAGACTGCACTGACTGCCTCCGCCCCATCTGATGGCGGCGTTAATGACAGCATGACGTAACTACCGCCTGCCCCCGGCCTCATGCCGTCATGGCGACTCGGCACTGCGCGGCAACACCCGCCACAGCGCCCCCTTACAGATCACTGGCGAACCACACTGGGCGCGTGCGCACAACTGCGCGCGTTAGCAAGGATTCGTCACTTCCGGTAGGGGGCCAGCCGCCGGCCCCGGTTCTCAGGTTTCTCGTGGATATTCCCCGTCAAATAGTACTTCTTTTTAGGTATAAACCTGGTTTATTCATTGAAGAATGTCTTTTGTCAGCGCCAGAGCACTTGTCTTCCAGGCATGTACTGTGATTAGATAAGTATTTTGTTTGTTTGTTGTTGTTTTATTAACATTTAAGGTCATATCAGGATGGGCAGTGGGCACTCATGCCGACTTTATAGTGCTGCCCCACTAGGACACCATGTCCCAGCACTGTGACCTGATATCCCACTCAGTCACATTATCCTGACACTGAGCCAACCAGTCCTTTCCCTATCCTAATAATGCAGAGTGCCTAGCTAGAAAGCGACAGGTATCAATTTTAAGTCATTAGTTTGACTCGACCAGTGTTTGAACACATGGGTTCGGATCCCCCGATGTCCCAAAACAGGAGACGGGCGCTCAACTCATTCGACCATTACGTCTGGTCATGGTACAGTAAAATCGCTTGATATATAATAAATGCAACTATCCATCGTAATAGTAACTGCATGCTTCCCCGTCCTGATATGACCGTATAGGTTGCCAGGATGTAAAACTCCAACAACCAACCAGCTAAGTACTGCATGCAAATCCGGTTCGATACTAAAAATATTATACATGTTATACATGAAACTGTCATATGTCAGTAGTAATACTAATAGTAACTGCATGCAATTCCAGTTATATATGTTATATAACTATAACTAAATTATTGCATGGTTCTGGAATTTTCTTTAGACATTTTCCACCTTAAGTAAATATATATACCTATTTTTAAACACTGGGAAGTTATGTAATAAGTGAAGTTATGTGACTGTGTTGTGAGGGTTCCACCTTGATATTGTTTACAAAGTGAGAAGCATACGACATTTAGTATTCGTGGAGTACTCAACTGCGGTGACTTCAGACGACTTTCAGTGAAATTTTATAAATATTTAATGGATTGGAATGATGACAGACATTTTCTGAATAGAATCAGACGACTACAGTCTTCCAAATTGTGTTTTCCCGCCCTTTATATTTACGCTGAGTTTGACGATTGACATCATTCTGTTTTGTAAAGCGACCTCTAGTTAGATGCTGCTCTACTCCGAGCCATCCCTTTGTGAACGGACTTGCGTCACAAACAAACAAAAATAAAAAATAAAGGGATGAGGTTTGATTTTGGAATGATTCCAAGAACGCACTACAGATGGTCCGGATCAAAATTGTAGTCCATTTTCTACCCACAAAAGAGCTTGAATCCCAACCAAATGGCATGACCTTAAAGCAGTGTGTGTGTGTATGTGTGGGTGTGGGCGTGGGTGAGGGTGTGTGAATGGGGGTGGGGTGATGCGCGGTGCAGTCCATGGGTTATATAATTCAGAAAACAAAACGTATTTTTTAACAACCAGAAACTACAGAGCTACAGTTTTTGTGTGTGTTTTTTCTCAATTTTATTCTGTTGTCTGTGAGTATGTTTTAAAATAATATAAAATATATGTTTTACAGAAATTGACTTTGATGTGGTTTTATTTACATATGACATGGAACCCGTTACGTCATGTGAATACAAAAGTGGCGAGAGGCGGGGGTCAAGGGGTCAGATAATTATCTCGTGACTGCACTGAATTGTGGGAAATCATGGCATGGTAATCCTGGTCTTATAATCTTATAAAAAAATAATGTAATCAGCATATTTTCCGAATAGACTGGACATGGTGGACGATTCGGTAAGAGCACTGACTTCCCATGCGGATCGTAGGGGTTCGAACCCCCGCTGAGTCCAACCAGTGACATACACAATTGATACTTATCACTACCGAGCCTTGAGCTTGGCATTACTAGGATATGGCAAGGGGTGGTTAAGTATCAGGATAATCATCATCATCATCATCATCATCATCATCATCACAACACCGCCACTACCAAGACCACAAAACCACCACATCCCCACCACATCAACAGTATCATCAAATCATCACCAGGTCCCCAAAGTACCACCACCAACCACCACACCACCACCATCACACCACCACCATCACACCACCACCACCCATCCAAAAACATCACCACAACACCACCATAACATCGTCACCGCCACATCCCCACCATACCCCCACCACACACCATCACACCATAGCCACACCACCACACACCATCACACCATCGCCACACCACCACACCACCACCACACCACCACCACGCCACCACCACGCCACCACCACGCCACCACCACGCCACCACCACACCACCACCACGCCACCACCACGCCACCACCACACCACCACCACACCACCACACCACCACCACACACCACTACCACACCAACATACAATCACCACCACACCACCACCACCACACCACCACCACACCACTACACCACTACCACACTACTACCACACCACTACCACACCATTACCACACCAACATACCATCGCCACACCACCACACCACCACCACACCACCACCACACCACTACCACACCAACATACCATCGCCACACCACCACCACCACCACACCACCACCACCACACCACTACCACACCAACATACCATCACCACACCACCACCACCACACCACCACCACACCACCACCACACCACCACCACACCACCACCACACCACTACCACACCACTACCACACCAACATACCATTACCACACCAACACCACACCAACACCACCACCACCTCCACCACACCACCACCACCACACCACCGCAAAATCTGCAGCGTGTCAAAGCAACAATACGATAGTCTCCCACCACATACACAAACACACAGCTTAAAAGGTTTTGCTCTGGAATTAGTAAGAGACACCTGGCGGGTAATGTTGGAACTACAGGGCTCAGTGCCTGGTGCCATATTGGACCAACCGGCAGTATACACAGTCGACTCGTGTTAACCCCATCTGCCCCGGGAGGTGTTTCTGCCGGCTCGCCGCACGCTACCCAGAATGCAACTGGAGAGGGGTGTGGAGAGAGTTGGGAATACACTTGTCCGCAACTCTTTGTTCCACTGATGCCCCCCCCCCCCGGCTCTCCCATGTTGTAGCACCTGTTTGTTTACCCTCTCCCGGATGGGATGGCAGTGCCTAGGTGTGTTCCTGTTCTCAAATAGTGAAAGTTTAAAGCTGCATAGTCCGATGAAGCATCAAATTGTCAAAACCAACACTATCATGTAGATTTGATTCTGGATCGCTAACTTAGATACTGATGTATTATTACGCATTTGTTGGCACTTAGAAGGGAATACTGGGGCAATTTAATAGAACCTGTTACTGCTAAAGTCTATGATGTCAAAGTTTTACCGCGCTGGCCAAAATTAATTTTACATCTTTACATTTGAAATATCTCAAAAGTTGGCCATTTAAAATGAACGTTAGTTCAAGCTAAAGTAAGATATATTATAGCAATCAATTTAATGTGGTGTTCTCTGCAGCATAGTGGTTAGAGTGTCTGACTTTTTTCTAGGTCAGACTCCTAATCTGAAGGTCAGTGGTTCGATTCCCCATGCCCCCCACCTCTGCCGATTTGGATTTCCACCGCTGTGTAGAACTTACAGTGTCATCTATGTGGTGTGGGAGGTTAAAAATCCCTTGGGTCGGTAAAAGTGTAGGCTCAGGCTTTCTATCGATAAACTGTCTAATGGTGAAAACAAGTCTATTCAGACTTATCCATGATAGGCAGTATAAATCTTCAAGACAGACAGACAATGTATTTATCTCAGACAAATGATAGAAACTCAAAACCATCGGACTATGCAACTCTAAAGTTGCACTGTCTGAACTCTGATGGTTTTGAGTCACTGCTGTATTCTTTCTCTTAGATAAATATATTAGGTTTATTGTTATAATCCACTGTATTTCAGTTTGAAGTAACTTTTGTTATGAGTAGATAACTTTGGAGATATTTGAAGTGAAAACTTGCAAATTTAATTCTGGCATGCATTTCTCAATGTTTCGGCAGTGGCAGTTACTATTTAATTTGTTGTTGTTCATTAGTTGATTAAGCAGGGATTTTTAGATTGTGGACATTTGGTCTTCCTCATGCCACTGCTCCTCTCCCTACCCTAGTAATGCCAATCGCCAGGCTAAGTAGGGTCAAGTATCAATTTTTAAGTGACTGGTTTGACTCAACCAGGATTAGAACCCAATGGTTCGAATCCCATGACCTGCCAAAACGGGAGGCAGGCTCTCTACTCATTCGGCCACCCCGTCTGGATAATTGACTTGACGTTCCTTCTATGCGGCAATACATGTTTAATAATTGCACCAGTATCTAAACTGGATTTTCAGAATCAAATTTAGTATTACTATTAGGTAAATGTTTTAATTTTGTAATCATTCTGTTTTCACCGGGACTGGCCAATATGGCCAAAAATCGGTAAGGGCGATAGCTGGTGTCTCGTGTGGAAGGTCGTGTGTTCTAACTCTAATTGCGAGTCAAACCAATGATTTACCAAATTTATACTTGTCACTACCTAGCCTGGCACTCGGCATGAAAAAGATAGGGAAAGGACTGGTTTGCTCAGTATCGGGATAATTTGATTGAGCGATTTTGGGTGATGGTCCCGGTGGCCTGGTCTCCCAGTGGGACAGCACTATAAATTCGTCATGAGTGAGCACTGTCATTGCCCCAAGTCGACATAACCTTAAGTGTTGTTAGGACGGAAAACCCCAACAAGCAATCAGTTTTCATCGGACTATACAGCTTTAAGGGGCCTGCACCTGCTAAGCATCACCCTAGTCAAGAGATGTGTCAGACCTCTCCTCGGAAGAGACCGACAACAAATTGGAGACGCGTGTACAAGAGCTTAAACACAGACCATTCTAGGATGTCTTGTGTTTTTTGCAAATAAGAATGTGTGTTCCCACTCGAATGGTTTATTTATCAAGATGGGGTTGCCGTGTGGACATTTATTACCATAGTACCTGGCGTGGTCGGGTGGTGGCATATTGATCGCCCCCTTCCCATAAAGCACCCTGTTCCTATGGCGTTTTCTTTGACTGTCGTCTGCTTTCACTAAATGTCGTCTGCTGAGCGTAAACTATGCAATATTTTTCACTGAGAATTGCCGGTATTTACTCGTAGAGTAATCTGAAAGTATGACATTTAAGTACTTTTTGATATTATGGCGACATTTAGTCCGCACCACCCACACGCGGCAAGACGGACAATTTGGCGGGAAAACGTGGCCAATTGTGAGCGCGGTTTGAGGGGATCGTCGCCGTGTTGACAGTCGTCTGCTGTGTTTGCCAACTTCCACACCAAACACGCAGTCAACAAGGAGATGACAAGATTAACGCCACGTTTAAATACAGCGTCTCATTCCCAGGTCGTGAACTTTATGTCATTTCAGGCGGGTTTTCTCTGTAAGGGTCACTCTGAGTGTATTCATCATCCTGCGTGTATTCAACATCCCCAACAACACCCACACCACCGTGACTTGTCTATGTCAGACTGAGTGTATTCAACATCCCTACAACACTCGCTTCCCACCCCACCATGACTTGTCTGTGTCAGACTGAGTGTATTCAACATCCCTACAACACCCGCCTCCCACCCCACCGTGACTTGTCTGTGTCAGACTGAGTGTATTCAACATCCCTACAACACCTGCCTCCCACCCCACCATGACTTGTCTGTGTCAGACTGAGTGTATTCAACACCCCTACAACAACCGCCTCCCACCCCACCGTGAATTGTCTGTGTCAGACTGAGTGTATTCAACATCCCTACAACACCCCCGCCTACCACCCCAACATGACTTGTCTGTGTCAGACTGAGTGTATTCAACATCCATCATGAATTGTCTGTGTCAGACTGAGTGTATTCAACATCCCTACAACACCCGCCTCCCACCCCAACATGACTTGTCTGTGTCAGACTGAGTGTATTCAACATCCCTACAACACTCGCCTCCCACCCCAACATGACTTGTCTGTGTCAAACTGAGTGTATTCAACATCCCTACAACACCCCGCCTACTACCCGATCGTGAATGGACTGTGTCAGACTGAGTGTCTTCAACGTCCCTACAACACCCACTTCCCACCCCACCGTGAATTGTCTGTGTCAGACTGAGTGTATTCAACATCCATCGTGAATTGTCTGTGTCAGACTGAGTGTATTCAACATCCCTACAACACCCCACCTACTAGTACCACCCCACCGTGAATTGTCTGTGCCAGACTGAGTGTATTCAACGTCCATCGTGACTTGTCTATGTCAGACTGAGTGTATTCAACATCCCTACAACACCCCACTGTGTCAGACTGAGTGTATTCAACATCCCTACAACACCTGCCTCCCACCCCACCATGACTTGTCTGTGTCAGACTGAGTGTATTCAACACCCCTACAACAACCGCCTCCCACCCCACCGTGAATTGTCTGTGTCAGACTGAGTGTATTCAACATCCCTACAACACACCCCCGCCTACCACCCCAACATGACTTGTCTGTGTCAGACTGAGTGTATTCAACATCCATCATGAATTGTCTGTGTCAGACTGAGTGTATTCAACATCCCTACAACACCCGCCTCCCACCCCAACATGACTTGTCTGTGTCAGACTGAGTGTATTCAACATCCCTACAACACTCGCCTCCCACCCCAACATGACTTGTCTGTGTCAAACTGAGTGTATTCAACATCCCTACAACACCCCGCCTACTACCCGATCGTGAATGGACTGTGTCAGACTGAGTGTCTTCAACGTCCCTACAACACCCACTTCCCACCCCACCGTGAATTGTCTGTGTCAGACTGAGTGTATTCAACATCCATCGTGAATTGTCTGTGTCAGACTGAGTGTATTCAACATCCCTACAACACCCCACCTACTAGTACCACCCCACCGTGAATTGTCTGTGTCAGACTGAGTGTATTCAACATCCATCGTGACTTGTCTGTGTCAGACTGAGTGTATTCAACATCCCTACAACACCCCACCTACTAGTACCACCCCATCGTGACTTGTCTGTGTCAAACTGAGTGTATTCAACATCCATCGTGACTTGTCAATGTCAGACTGAGTGTATTCAACATCCCTACAACACCCCGCCTACTAGTACCACCCCATCGTGACTTCTCTGTGTCAGACTGAGTGTATTCAACATCCATCGTGACTTGTCTGTGTCAGACTGAGTGTATTCAACATCCCTACAACACCCCACCTACTAGTACCACCCCATCGTGACTTGTCTGTGTCAGACTGAGTGTATTCAACATCCATCGTGACTTGTCTGTGTCAGACTGAGCGTATTCAACATCCCTACAACACCCCGCCTACTAGTACCACCCCATCGTGACTTGTCTGTGTCAGACTGAGTGTATTCAACATCCATCGTGACTTGTCTGTGTCAGACTGAGTGTATTCAACATCCCTACAACACCCCGCCTACTAGTACCACCCCATCGTGACTTGTCTGTGTCAGACTGAGTGTATTCAACATCCCCAACAACACCAGCTTCCCACCCCACCGTGACTTGTTTCTCACCGCCTCTCACCACCTTTCACCACCTCTCAATTTGTGAACACCTTTATTTATTTATTTATTTATTTATTTATTTGTTTTTAACATTTCGGAGTGGTGGAAGGCTGTCTATGAATGATGTCAGTCTGTATCGTGCTTGCATGCTATGATAAGGTCAGGGTTTAGATTTAGCCTAATCCTACAAACAAAAATAACAGTAACTGCAGGTGATGTAACCAGTTGTCTCTCGCTGTTTCCATCTATCTCTATCTGTCGATCATTGGACATGTATCCATCTGTCTATCGTTGTATGTCTATAGCTGTCTCGATCTGCCTCCCACTCTAACTTTAACTGGGTATCCATCTATGTATATATCTATATAGCTAGCTGTCTGTCCATCTAGCTGTCTATCTATCTATCTATCTATCTAATCTATCTAATCTATCTATCTATCTATCTATCTATCTATCTATATATATATCTGTAGCTAACTGTCTCTCATATTGCATACCTGGCTGCCTCTCACTGTCTTTCACCCCTCTTCCCTCCCTCCCCTATCAGTTCCTCTGTCCGCCTCATCGTCCCCTCCCCTCCCCACCCCTTCCATTCCCCTCACCTTCCTGCCCTTTCTCTCCTCCCCCCCCCCCCATTCCTTCCCCTCCAACCTCCTTTCCCCTCCCCTCCCGGTCCACCCTCCCATATCCCTCCCCTTCAGCCCCCTACTTCCTCCTGCTCCTCCCCCCCCCCTCCCCCCCTCCCCCTCCTTTCCCCTGTCTCCACCCCTCCCATCCCATTCTCTCCCGGTCCCCCATCCTTTCTCCTGCTCCCCCCCCCCCCTCCCCCCTCCTTTCCCCTGTCTCCACCTCTCCCACCCCCTTCTCTCCCGGTCCCCTCTCATTTCCTTTGCCCCCAACCTCCCCCACCCTCCCCCTATCACGCGCACACGTGTAGAGCCCCACCTCCCCTCCCCCACCTCCACCCCCCACCCCTGCTCTCCAGTGTCCCTCAGCCCCCTCTAAGTATAGTTGCTTTATTTAATGCGTCTTTTCCTCTCTCCCACAACAATTACCCTCGGCGCTCGGCCGAGAAGGGCGGCGTAGTGGTGGTGGTGGTTCTTTCCGCCCGGGGGAAACACTGCCCAATCACCCCCCCCCCCCACACCCCCACGCCCCCTCTTCACCCCCACCCCCTATGCGAGCGGCTCCATAAAATAACATGTTTTGTCTGTGTGAGTAATTAGTCCGGAGCCGGCTGTACATAGACGGGGTGTAGGGGGGGGGGGGGGGCGCTGTCCAGGGGTTGGCGATGCTATCCTCTCTTCACCCCCCCCCTCCCCCACTCCCACCACACACCACCACACACCACCACCGCCACCACATTCCCACGGCGGTGGCCGGGAGGTGCCTAGAAGCCCCGGGGGCGGCTCCTCCTCATTCAGTCGGCCGACACCCGCGGTAGGGGGCGGGGGAGGAGAGGGATGTGGGGTGGGAGGGGGGGGGGGGGAGAGGAGGGAGGGAAGGGGGCGAGCACAAGTGGAGCCAGTGGTTAGTTAGGGCTAGTTTTCCCCTTCCCTTATTTGGCGGTGTGTGGGGAGGAGGGGGAGGGGTGGAGGCGGGGGATAGGAGGGGAGGGGGGTGTCAGGTAGGGCATTGTCCACTGTGGGGAGCTTTAGGCCGTGGGAAGACATGCTCAGTGCAGGTGGGCCTCGTCCAAACTGGCGACCGTCTCAATAACAATTCGCCGCTAGAAATTCCTCAGTTTAAAAAATGTTTAGGCGTACATTAATTTTTATTTTGTAATTTGATTTTTGTAGACACAATGTTTGAAACCTTGTCGTCCAACACATTATATATCCCAATGCAACATTTGGCGGGGAATGGAACGTAGAAGCAGTCGGCCACATGTACCCTCCCCCCCCCCCCCCACCCACGACACACACCACCCCTTGATGTTTTTTTAATATTTCGCTGTGCCCATTTTGACAACGGCAACTTGTTAGTGGCGCGGGGCCGTGTCCGGGGCCCTCTCACCTGAGGGGCGGGCACCTTTCATGTTGCCCCGGCGCGTCACGGGTCAGTGCCCCGCCCCAATGGTTCATACCATGGCTATTTACCCTCGCAACCCCCCTCGCAACCCCCTCCCCCCGGCCCGGTGCTTGGTGACCAGCATCCCGTCGCCGTAGTGACCAGCACGTCAGTTGCAGGCTTGTTGCCTTAGCGACCCCCAGGAAAATGGGTGTTGAGTGTGTGTGTGAGGGGGGGGGGGGAGTGGGGGTGAGGGGGGGGGGCAGAAGAGCGGGAAACTCGTGAGCAAGCATATCGAATAAAATAATGGGTTTTTCCCCTTCAAAATGGTTCATGATATGGACATCTAAATATCTCTGTTCATAAATACG
This sequence comes from Branchipolynoe longqiensis, assembly GCA_030323885.1. Lineage (NCBI taxonomy): Eukaryota > Metazoa > Annelida > Polychaeta > Phyllodocida > Polynoidae > Branchipolynoe > Branchipolynoe longqiensis. The sequence goes on from CM059188.1 coordinate 1,810,315, forward strand.
CAGATGTATCTGCTATATAATTTACTATGTGAATATAAATGATGTGGATACTCACGTATTTTATTTGGTAATTCAACTTACAATTTGACGTGGGTTCGATTTGACTAGGAATGGGTGAGTGCGTGACTTTGGGGTTATACGCCACTAAGATGGGTAATTGAAGGGAATGGACCATTTCCGAATTTTGAACATAAATCGTCTTCAATGTGCTTACTTTTATTGTCGTTTGTACCTAAAACCCCAGCTAAATGAATCAGTCAATTGTGATTTAAAAAGAGACAACAAGCAAGTGACCAGTTGTTATTATTAATCTAAAGAGTCAATCAATACCTCGGTCATGAATATAGGTAGTAATATAAATATTTACACACAGAGTAACCGCTATAAATTATAGTGAATTGTGAGTATGTATGTGTGTGTATATATATATATATATATATATATATATATATATACAGATATATATACATATAGTAATATAATCATATACATGTATATATCTCTTTATATATTATGTATATTAAAGTGTTTGAGCACCTTTATTGATATTCACCTACTAGATTATATAGCTCGTATATAGTGCATTATGCGAATATAAATATGCATGTAATTATTGTATTGGTTATGTCCTTACTATTATACTATATGGTCTACCCGCTGCTGTGTAGGTGCTGTGTAGGTCTTGACTATTACTGCTATCCCTGCTGGTGCCACCTATGGTCGAAATGCTAACTACCCCAGTGTGTCTTCACTTCACTCGGTCCTATTTAAAAATATTAAAATTCTATGTAGATATTTATGCCTATTCCAGAGATTTGTATAAACTACTCACCTAGGTTCAATGTTTGTGTTGTTTCATTCGTAGTAAATTATTTATAAATACAATATATATATACAAATATATATATATGCAGGTACAGAACTTATGCGAGTAATATTTACGGTGAGTGCTTACAGCGGCATGCAGCGGCGATGAGTGTAATTACAAAAGACGCGGTGCGTGTGAGACCCTGGGTGACGTTTATGGTAATGATGGGGTTTCGAGGTTTTGACAGTAATTATTTCAGTTTGCACCAAAGGGCTGTGGGCTGGATGGGGAAGAGGCAGGTGAACACAGGTGAACACAAATGAACACGGGTGAACACAAATGAACACAGGCCCGCCGTGATGGCAGGAGAGACGTCGGTCTCAAAGTGCATAGTTGTCAAATTTAGGTACCACAGCAGGAAGGAAAAGTGCATAGCTCGGTTACTACAGTCAGAATGTAAAGTGCATATCTGTCTAACTTAAGTACCGCAGCAGGAAGGAAAAACACATAGCGTGGTTACTACAGTCAGAATGTAAAGTGCATAGCTGTCTAACTTAGCTACCGCAGCAGGAAAGAAAAGCGCATAGCTTGGTTACTACAGTCAGAATGTAAAGCGCATAGCTGTCAAACTTAGCTACCGCAGCAGGGAAGAAAAGCGCATAGCTGTCAAACTTAGGTATCGCAACAGGAAAGAAAAGCGCATAGCGCGGTTACTACATTCAGAACGTAAAGCACCTAGCTGTCGAACTTAGGTATCGCAGCAGGAAAGAAAAGTGCATAGTGTTGTTAGTACAGTCAGAATGGAAAGCTCATAGCTGTCAAACTTAGCTACCACAACATGAAAGAAAAGCGCCTGGCTCGGTTACTACAGTCAGAATGTAAAGCGCCTAGCTGTCAAACTTAGGTATCGCAGCAGGAAAGAAAAGCACATAGCTTGGTTACTACAGTCAGAATGTAAAGTGCCTAGCTGTCAAACTTAGGTACCGCAGCAGGAAGGAAAACGCACTGCGCGGTTACTACAGTCAAAGTAAAAAGGCCATAGCTGTCAAACTTAGGTATCGCAGCAGGAAGGAAAAGTGCATAGCTCAGTTACTACAGTCAGAATGTATAACCCATAACTGTCAAATTTCGGTATCGCAGCAGGAAGGAAAAGTTACAAAGTGAAAAACCCATAGCCGTATAACTTAGCTACCGCAGCAGGAAGGAAAAGCGCATAGCTCGGTTACTACAGACAGAGTGAAGAGCCCATAGCTGTCAAACTTAGGTATGCAGCAGGAAGGAAAAGTGCATAGCTCGGTTACTACAGTCAAAGTAAAAAGCCTATAGCTGTCGAACTTAGGTATGCAGCAGGAAGGAAAAGCGTGTAGCTCGGTTACTACAATCAGAGTCAAAAGCCTATAGCTATCAAACTTAAGTATGCAGCAGGAAGGAAAAGCCTGTAGCTCGGTTACTACAATCAGAGTCAAAAGCCTATAGCTATCAAACTTAGGTATGCAGCAGGAAGGAAAAGCGTGTAGCTCGGTTACTACAATCAGAGTCAAAAGCCTATAGCTATCAAACTTAGGTATGCAGCAGGAAGGAAAAGCGCATATCTCAGCTACTACAGTCAGAGTGAAAAGCCTATAGCTATCAGACTTAGGTACCACAACAGGAAGGAAAAGCGCATAGCTGTCAAACTTACATGCCACAGCAGGAAGGAAAAGTGCATAGCTCAATTATTACATTCAAAGTGAAAAGCCCATAGCTATCAAACTTAGGTACCACAGCAGGAAACCACAGCAGGAAGAGAAAGCATATAGCTCGGTTATTATAGCTCATAGTCGTGGAACTTAGGTACTGGAGAATGAAGGAAAACTCATAACTCAGTTACTACAGTCAAAGTGTAGAGCTTATAACTGTTGAATGTAGGCACCACAACACAAAGGAAAAGTGTATAGCTCAGTCACTGCACTCGGAATGTAAAGCTTATAACTTTGGCATAGCATAATGCAACAGACCCAACTCCGAAAGAAACAATAACAGGACAGTTTATTTATATAGACTAATAATATCGTATTTGTCTGAATAAATTAGTACCAATAATGATCTTTGTCGAGCAAAGCCATTGACTGCCATGCTGGTAGCACAACCTTATAATTATATTAATGTTGATCTATTATGTTAAAGGGGTTCAGGGTGTGCTCTGAAGTCTGCGTCTTCACTCCACTAACACACACGCACACACACACATACATACACACGTACACACACACGCGCACGTGCACACACACGCACACTCACTGAATGTAACCGGACACACGGGTGGAGAGTGGAGTGTTAGTTTGTAACCTGTTGTTGCTGGTTTCGAGCGGGATCTTTGTAGTTATTGTTCTTTCTTGTTAGGGTGTGAAGGCGGTAAGGTGTGAAGGTGTGTGTGTGAAGGTGTGTGGAGTTGGAGGATGTGTGTGTGTGGTGGGTGTGTGTGTGAGGGTGTGAGTGGGGTATGAGAGTCTGATGGTGTGGGTGTAGATGTGTGGGTGTAGATGTGTGGGTGATATATGATAAATCCCTGTAAAATAATAGATAAAAGGGCTGTGGTGTGCAACCCCCTGGCGTTTATGTATGTGTGTGTGTGCGGTGTGTGTATGTGTGTGGAGGGGGCGATGTGGCTGACCAGAGGAGGGCTGCACTGCGCTGATTGATGGCGTTCTTGTGACGTGCCCACCACCCCGAGTCGCCGCCGTGTGTGAGCCGGACACGGCGCCGGACAAACGGCGACACGGCCCGGCCCTCCCCCTGGACACGTCCCGCCGTCACGCCGCCCCGCCCCTAACCCTCCCGCCGGCCGCTGCCCCTCCCCCTGCCATCTCCCCCTGACACCTCCCGCCGTCTGTCCCTCCCCCTGCCATCTCCTACCTCCCGCCCCATTCCCCTGTTCGCTCTCCCGCCTCTCCCCCTCCCTTACCTGCCATTCACCCATCCGTCAGTCCTCCCACACCCGCCCTCATTCAGTCCGCCTGTTCCCACACCAGCCCCCCTCTCTTCCTTCTTCCCGCCTCTTCTCTGCCCTGCCCTTTCTTACCCAGCCTTGCCCTGCCCTGCACTGCCTTACCAAGCCTTGCTCTGCCCTGCACTGCCTTACGCTGCTTACCCTGCCTTACCCTGCCTTACCCTGCCTTACCCTGCCTTACCCAGCCTTACCCAGCCTTACCATTCCCTCCCATGCCCTGGCATGCCATCCCTTGCCCTGCAAGGCCTTGCCATGCCATGAAGTCCCCTAGCCTGCCCTGCTTTCCATGCCCTGAACTGCCCTTCCCTGGCCTGTCATCCTCTGCCCTGCCTAGTCCTACACTGCACTGCACTGCCATGCCATATCCTCCATGCCCTGTTCTTCCCTTCCCTTCCCTGCCCTCCCCTCTCCTTCCCTTCCCTGTCCTGCCCTACCATTCCCTGCCCTGCCATTCCCTGCCCTTCCGATCCCCGCCATTCCCTTCCATTCTCTTTCCTGCCCTTCCATTCCCTTCCCTGCACTTCCCTGCCCTGCCCTTCCCTGCCCTGCCATTCCATTCCCTGCCATTCCCTTCCTTGCTTTAATCGTACTTGCCCTTCACTTCTATTCCCTTCCCTGCCCTTCCCTTCCATTCCCTTCCATTCTATTCCCTGTCATTCCCTTCCTTGCTTTACCCTTCCCTGCCCTTCCTTTCACTTCCCTCCCCTTCCATTCCTTGCCCTCCCCTTCCCCGCCCGGCCTCCCCGCCCGCCCCGCCCCGCTCTCTTCTATCACTGTAATTGTTGTGGGTGGTTTATGTCAGCTTATTTGAATAAGGGCTTATGTAGACATACTTATCTCTACCAGGGTCTGTCTTCTGATTGTTGTTTGATGGTTGGGGTCCCAACCATGTGTCTAATATGGACTGGGACAGCCTTTGTACATACTGCGGTTGTTACAAAGATAAGTATCGGCTTTCTACCCATGCAATGTGACAGTTTGTTTCGGTTTTCTTTTTTGGATACAGTGGTTATTACAGAGGAAAATATATATAGCACTTCTACTAGCAGTAACAATTCACTGGGACAGCTTGTCACACACAGTGGTTGTTAAACAGCTAGATATAGGACTTCTACCTGTGCACTGGGATAGCTTTTCACACACAGTGGTTGTTACACAGATAGATATAGGACTTCTACCTGTGCAATGGGACAGCTTGTCACACACAGTGGTTGTTACACAGGTAGATATAGGATTTCTACCTGTGCACCGGGACAGCCTTTCACACACAGGGGTTGTTACACATGTAGATATAACACTTGTACCCGTGCACTGGGACAGCTTGTCACACACAGTGGTTGTTACACAGATAGATATAGGATTTCTACCCGTGCATCGGGACAGCTTTTCACACACAGTGGTTGTTACACATGTAGATATAGGACTTCTACCTGTGCACTGGGACAGCTTTTCACACACAGTGGTTGTTACACAGGTAGATATAGGACTTCTACCTGTGCACTGGGACAGCTTGTCACACACAGTGGTTGTTACACAGGTAGATATAACACTTGTACCCGTGCACTGGGACAGCTTTTCACACACAGTGGTTGTTACACAGTTAGATATAAGACATCTACCCATGCACTGGGACAGCTTGTCACACACAGTGGTTGTTACAGCGGTAGATATAGGACTTTTACCCGTGCACTGGGACAACCTTTCACACACTGTGGTTGTTACAGTGGTAGATATAGGACTTCTACCTGTGCACTGGGACAGCTTTTCACACACTGTGGTTGTTACAGCAGTAGATATAGGACTTCTACCCATGCACTGGGACAGCTAATCACACACAGTGGTTGTTACACAGGTAGATATAGGACTTCTACCAGTGCAATGGGACAGCTTTTCACACACACTGGTTGTTACACAGGTAGATATAGGACTTCTACCCATGCACTGGGACAGCTTGTCACACACAGTGGTTGTTACACAGGTAGATGTAGGACTTCTACCTGTGCAATGGGACAGCTTTTCACACACACTGGTTGTTACACAGGTAGATATAGGACTTCTACCAATGCACTGGGACAGCTTGTCACACACAGTGGTTGTTACACAGGTAGATATAGGACTTCTACCAGTGCAATGGGACAGCTTTTCACACACACTGGTTGTTACACAGGTAGATATAGGACTTCTACCAATGCACTGGGACAGCTTGTCACACACAGTGGTTGTTACACAGGTAGATATAGGACTTCTACCAGTGCAATGGGACAGCTTTTCACACACACTGGTTGTTACACAGGTAGATATAGGACTTCTACCCATGCACTGGTACAGCTTGTCACACACAGTGGTTGTTACACAGGTAGATATAGGACTTCTACCTGTGCAATGGGACAGCTTTTCACACACACTGGTTGTTACACAGATAGATATATGACTTCTACCTGTGCAATGGGACAGCTTTTCACACACACTGGTTGTTAGACAGGTAGATATAGGACTTCTACCTGTGCAATGGGACAGCTTTTCACACACACTGGTTGTTACACAGATAGATATATGACTTCTACCTGTGCAATGGGACAGCTTTTCACACACAGTGGTTGTTACACAGGTAGATATAGGACTTCTACCCATGCACTGGGACAGCTTGTCACACACAGTGGTTGTTACACAGGTAGATATAGGACTTCTACCTGTGCAATGGGACAGCTTTTCACACACACTGGTTGTTACACAGATAGATATATGACTTCTACCTGTGCAATGGGACAGCTTTTCACACACACTGGTTGTTAGACAGGTAGATATAGGACTTCTACCTGTGCAATGGGACAGCTTTTCACACACACTGGTTGTTACACAGATAGATATATGACTTCTACCTGTGCAATGGGACAGCTTTTCACACACACTGGTTGTTAGACAGGTAGATATAGGACTTCCACCCATGCACTGGGACAGCTTTTCACACACAGTGGTTGTTACACAGATAGATATAGGACTTCTACCTGTGCAATGGGACAGCTTGTCACACACACTGGTTGTTACACAGGTAGATATAGGACTTCCACCCATGCACTGGACAGCTTTTCACACACAGTGGTTGTTACACAGATAGATATATGACTTCTACCCGTGCACTGGGACAGCTTTTCACACACAGTGGTTGTTACACAGGTAGATATAGGACTTCTACCTGTACACTGGGACAGCTTGTCACACACAGTGGTTGTTACACAGGTAGATATAGGACTTCTACCTGTGCAATGGGACAGCTTTTCACACACAGTGGTTGTTACACAGATAGATATAGGACTTCTACCCATGCACTGGGACAGCTTGTCACACACAGTGGTTGTTACACAGGTAGATATAGGACTTCTACCTGTGCACTGGGACAGCTTGTCACACACAGTGGTTGTTACACAGGTAGATATAGGACTTCCACCCATGCACTGGACAGCTTTTCACACACAGTGCTTGTTACACAGGTAGATATAGGACTTCTACCCATGCACTGGGACAGCTTTTCACACACAGTGGTTGTTACACAGGTAGATATATGACTTCTACCTGTGCACTGGGACAGCTTGTCACACACAGTGGTTGTTACACAGGTAGATATAGGACTTCTACCCATGCACTGGGACAGCTTTTCACACACAGTGGTTGTTACACAGGTAGATATATGACTTCTACCCGTGCACTGGGACAGCTTTTCACACACAGTGGTTGTTACACAGGTAGATATAGGACTTCTACCTGTGCAATGGGACAGCTTGTCACACACAGTGGTTGTTACACAGGTAGATATAGGACTTCTACCCATGCACTGGGACAGCTTTTCACACACAGTGGTTGTTACACAGATAGATATATGACTTCTACCTGTGCAATGGGACAGCTTTTCACACACAGTGGTTGTTACACAGGTAGATATAGGACTTCCACCCTTGCACTGGACAGCTTGTCACTCACAGTGGTTGTTACACAGGTATATATAGGACTTCTACCTGTGCACTGGGACAGCTTTTCACACACAGTGGTTGTTACACAGGTAGATATAGGACTTCCACCCATGCACTGGACAGCTTTTCACACACAGTGGTTGTTACACAGATAGATATATGACTTCTACCTGTGCACCGGGATAGCTTTTCACACACAGTGGTTGTTACACAGGTAGATATAGGACTTCTACCTGTGCAATGGGACAGCTTGTCACACACAGTGGTTGTTAAACAGCTAGATATAGGACTTCCACCCATGCACTGGGACAGCTTTTCACACACAGCGGTTGTTACACAGATAGATATATGACTTCTACCTGTGCAATGGGACAGCTTTTCACACACAGTGGTTGTTACACAGGTAGATATAGGACTTCCACCCATGCACTGGGACAGCTTGTCACACACAGTGGTTGTTACACAGGTAGATATAGGACTTCTACCCGCGCACTGGGACAGCTTGTCACACACAGTGATTGTTACACAGGTAGATATAGGACTTCTACCTGTGCACTGGGGCAGCTTGTCACACACAGTGGTTGTTACACAGGTAGATATAGGACTTCTACCCATGCACTGGGACAGCTTTTCACACACAGTGGTTGTTACAAAGGTAGATATAGGACTTCTACCCATGCACTGGGACAGCTTGTCACACACAGTGGTTGTTACACAGGTAGATATAGGACTTCTACCCATGCACTGGATAGCTTTTCACACACAGTGGTTGTTACACAGGTAGATATAGGACTTCTACCTGTGCACTAGGACAGCTTGTCACACACAGTGGTTGTTACACAGATAGATATAGGATTTTTACCTGTGCCCCGGGACACCTTTTCACACACAGTGGTTGTTAGACAGGTAGATATAGGACTTCTACCCATGCACTGGGACAGCTTTTCACACACAGTGGTTGTTGCACAGGTAGATATAGGAGTTCTACCTGTGCACTGGAACAACTTTTCACACACAGTGGTTGTTACACAGGTAGATAGCAAACTTCTACCCATGCACTGGGGCAGTTTTGACACACAGTGGTTGTTACACAGATAGATATAGGACTTCTACCAGTGCACTTGGACAAGGTTTTACACACAATAATTTTATAGAGCCAGATATAATATAAGACTGCAAAACCAACAGCTACAGCCTGTGCACTTGACTGTGCGCTTGCCTGTTTGTGAGTAGTATAAGAAAAGTGACCATCTTACCCCCCCTCTCCCCTTCATCTCATCAAATTGTTATTTCAAATAAGTATTATGTGAACAGTAAAAAATAGTCATATAATATCGAAAGACACCAGTCGCCCTTACCCTCACTGGTCAGCCGTGTGTGTGTGTGTGTATGTGTGTGTGTGTGTGTGTGTGAGGGGCAGGGGGAGGTGGCGGGTGGATGGGTAATTATGTATCCTTCGGACAAACGTGAGGCGACGATGTGTCATCCTCCATCGGCCCTGTCTGTCTTGTTTTACTAGCAAACAGCCGACCAAAAAAGATGTTCATCAAGATAGTTAGTAAAAGCACATTTAACTTTGTTTGAATTCTTTCAGATTAATACCAGTTTTATTCTTCTTTGAAATGTTCGAGGTCATAACTTACATAAGTCCCCCATCACATCTGCCAATTTGGATTTACACCGCTGTGTATAAATTACAGCATCATCAAAGGCCATTTGCTCTCATATCATGTCTATGTGGCATGGGAGGTTAAAAATCTCTTGGATCAGTAAAAGTGTTGATTCGGGCTTTCTATCGACAAGCCTATTCAGACTTATCCATAATAGGCAGTATAAATCTTCAACAGATTAGTATGTATACAGAGTGGTGGCGCCGCAATTGGTCTGAGGTTGTCAGAGCATAGTAGTCGATGACCAATCATATGTCTGTATATATATAATATATATATATATATATATATATATATATATATATATAAACCATATAATGCGCTATGTAAATATAAATTATAGCAGTGTTGCTATTTCGTCCTGTTCCGGTGAACCACACTCCACCTGGAGTCCAATTCTTGTATTGCCACCAACTAGCAAGCATCCCTGTTCAGCTTTAAACTTGTATGAATTTGTCCGCAACGACTGATACTGACACGTTGAAGGTGGGTAATGGTTTGTGAGGTGGACACCGATGGGACGGGCGGTGGAGTGGGGTGATGCCGATTCGGTTTGATGAATAATTAATGTCATATACATATATACACACACAGAACGTTAACTGCGAATGCGCGGGCCCTTGCCTTCCATTCCCTTCCCTTCCCTTCCCTTCCCTTCCCTTCCCTTCCCCTCCCCTCCCTTCCCCATCCTTCCCTTCCCCCCCCCCTCCCTTCCATTCCCTTCCCCTCCCCTCCTCTCCATTCCCCTCCCTTCCCCTCCCTTCCCTTCCAACTCCGTTCCGGGCACACGACGACCATTTAGTAACGGGTGCCCAGGGCGGGCAGGTGCGCGCAGCGCAGCGGGAGGCGTTGAATTCGCAATTCACCGACGGTCTCCTACCAAATCAACAGCACACTCCTCCATCGCGGTATCCATGGCAACCACCCTGTCCCCCTAGCAACTCTCTAAACGCAGCTAAGTGTGGGAAGTACATGGAGGTAGGCCATAGCTGTAGACTTTAGCTGTAAATTGAGCGCCATTTTAGATTTTTTTTCAATTAAAAGCACCAAATCCTGCAGCGGCAGAAGCTGCAGTAGAAGAAGCAGCGGCAGCAGCGGCCCCCAGGGTTCAGCCGCCCGCCGCCAGGGCCGATTTAATGGCATATTTGTGCGCCACCACCGCGCTTCCTTTGGGGTTTAGTGGGGAGGTCCCCAGGAGGAGATAAAGTGTTGCCCCGACCAGCTTGTCGGGCTGCTTGTCACCGCTTTCAATGAGCCTCAGAAAATGGCGCCAATGTGGAATTTTAAAGGCTTGACCACCTGGGATGGTGGGGTTGTCGGAGGTAGCGCAGGGGGGTAATAATAAATTATAAAAAAATCCACACACAAAAACCCCCAGGGGCCGGCGGACCTCTGTGTATGTGCCTGTGACACTGTCTGTGTCTGTGTCTGTGTATGTGTATGTGTATGTGTGTGTCTGTGTATGTGTCTGTGACTGTCTGTGTGTGTGTCTGACTGTGTCTGTGTGTGCCTGTGTCGGTGACTGTCTGTGCCTGTGTCTGTGTGTCTGTCTGTGTGTGCCTGTGTCTGTGCATGTAACTGTGTCTGTGCCTGTGTCTGTGTTTGTGTCTGTGTCTGTGTGTCTGTTTGTGTATATGTGTGTCTGTGTGTGCGTGTGTATGTGTCTGTGTATGCCTGTGCCTGTGTCTGTGTGTGTCTCTGTATGTATGTCTGTATGTGTCTGTATGTGTATGTGTCTCTATGTGTGTGTCTGTGACTGTGTCTGTGCCTGTGTCTGTATGTGTGCCTGTATGGATGTCTGTGTGTGTCTGTGTATGTGTCTGGGACTGTCTGTGTATGTCTGTGCCTGTGTCTGTGTGTGTCTCTGTATGTATGTCTGTGTGTGTCTGTATGTGTATGTGTCTCTATGTGTGTCTGTGTGTGTCTGTGACTGTGTCTGTGCCTGTGTCTGTATGTGTGCCTGTATGTGTGTCTGTGTGTGTCTGTGTATGTGTCTGGGACTGTGTCTGTGTGTGTCTGTGACTGTGTCTGTGACTGTGTATGTGTGTGCATGTGTCTGTGTGTGCCAGTGTCTGTGCCTGTAACTGTGTCTGTGTTTGTGTGTCTGTGTGTGTCTGTGTGTGTGTGTCTGTGTGTGCCTGTCTCTGTGTGTGCCTCTGTATGTGTACGTGTGTGCCTGTGTCTGTGCCTGTGTCTGTGTGTGTCTCTGTCTGTGTATGTGTCTGTGTGTGTATGTGTGTGTCTGTGTGTGTCTGTGTGTGTCTGTGACTGTATGTGCCTGTGTCTGTGTGTGCCTGTGTGTGTATGTGAATGTGTCTGTGTGTGTGTCTGTGTGTGTCTGTGTGTCGGTGTCGGTGTCTGTGTCGGTGTCGGTGTCTGAATATGTGTATGTGTCTGTGTGTGTATGTGTCTGTGTCTGTGTCTGTGATTGGTTGCTTGAATTGAGATATTCTCATTAGCTCAAGAATTGTAAAACCGCTATTTTTTTGTATATATATATTTTTTTGTATATCGGTCGCGTGGGGGATGGGGGCTTGAAAGTGTTGCTTTGTCAAGTAAATAAATGTTTAGCTTACTAAATATGATGTACTATTACTAAAAAAGTAATATTAATATTGATGATAATGTTGAGCATATATATATATTTTAATACAAATACTGTTGTTATTTAGCATTAGTGTTTTAATATTAATAACGATGGTCGAAATTAAATTTTCGTTTTCAAGTTTCAGTAATAATATTTAGGCTAATATAAATTATATTTTATTCCTGCCACTTAATGATGCGGTTAGTCTTATAATCAAACTTATAAATATAAGTTTGATTAATAATAACATAACATTATGCGCCTGTCACATTACGGCATATGGCGGAAGCGTATGCCGGTGTATCGGCTTACGTCACATACGCCATCATACGCTTCACATATGCTTCGCATACGCTTCGCATACGCTGCGCATACGTCGTATACGCCTGGCATATCCCTCATATGCCGTCAAACGCGCATACGTCCTAAAATTTGTTGGGCATGCTTTCAGTGTATGGCGACGTAAGGCTCATACGCTCCTCATATGCTATGCATACGCTAAGTGTACGCCGTCATACATTGCGCATACGCTATACATACGCCGACTTGCGTTACGCATATGCTAAAACCGCTCCTTCGGCATATCTATAGCATATGTATCATACGCCTGGTGTGCATGTAACGTATTTGAGCGTATTCGTAGCATATTCTCAGCGTGTACAAAGCGTATATTCAGCGTATGCCGGGCGTATGCTCTCGGTATATAAAGGCGCTGCAAGGGAGGGAGGGAGAGAGGAAGGGAGAGAGGGGGAGGGAGGGACTGGGCGTATACGGCATATGCATAACGTATGCATAGCGTATGATGGCGTATGACGGCGTATGTGCCGAAAACTGATACGTACTCACATGCTACTCATAGGCTACTCACACGCTACGCATACGCTCATATCAGTGCACAAAGGTCATGATACGTCGTCCTGCAACGGTTTCCAAATTTTAACGGTACGTTTTATATACGCCGCTGCCATACACCGTAATGTGACAGGCCCATAAAAGACGTATGGTTGCTATGACTTAATAATGCTAGTATTATAGTAGGCCAACTGACCTAATCAGGTAAAATATCACACGCATAATTATATTATGTGTGTTGGCTCACAGGTTCCGTTGTCGGTTGACAGTCCTGTTGTCAGTTGACAGTCCTGTTGTCAATTGACAGTCCTGTTGTCAATTGACAGTCCCGTTGGCAGTTGCCAGTCCAGTTGTCAGTTGACAGGTCCAGTTCTCAGTTGACAGTCTCGTTGTCAGTTGAAGCCTTGTTGTCAGTTGACAGTTCTGTTGTCAGTTGACAGTCCCATTGTCAGTTGACAGTCGCGTTGTCAGTTGTCAGTCCAGTTGGCAGTTGACAGGTTAAGTTCTCAGTTGACAGTCCAGTTGGCAGTTGACAGTCCATTGTCAGTTGATAGTCCCGTTGGCAGTTGACATTACCATTGTCAGTTGACAGAACCAGTGTCAGTTGACAGTCCCATTGTCAGTTCACAGTCCCGTTGTCAGGTCCCGTTGACAGTTGACAGGGTCAGTTGTCAGTTGATAGGGTCAGTTGACAGGGCCCGTTGTCAGTTGACAGTGCCCGTTGTCAGTTGACAGGGTCCGTTGACAGGGTCCGTTGACAGGGTCAGTTGACAGGGTCAGTTGACAGGGTCAGTTGACAGAGTTAGTTGACAGAGTCAGTTGTCAGTTCACAGGTGCCGTTGTCAGTTGACTGGAGCCGTTGTCAGTTGGCAAGTCCCGTTGTCAGTTCACAGGGTCAGTTGTGAGTTGACAGGACCCATTGTCAGTTGACAGGGCCAGTTGTCAGTTGACATGGCCAGTTGTCAGTGCGCAAGTCCAATTTTCAATGCGCATGTCCAGTTGCCAGTGTGCAGGTCCAGTTGTCACTTATGTCCAGCAAAATCAGAGCTGGCATTAGACACAATTTATTCTGATTCTGACTCACAATAAACAATAGCTTTACCGCCCCGACACCCTCACCCCACCCCACCCCACCCCTCACTCACCCCACACTCACCCCACCCCACCCCTCACTCACCCACCCCACCCCTCACTCACCCCACCCCACCCCTCACTCACCCCACCCCACCCCTCACTCACCCACCCCACCCCTCACTCACCCACCCCACCCCTCACTCACCCCACCCCTCACTCACCCCACCCCTCACTCACCCCACCCCACCCCTTACTCACCCCACCCCACCCTCACTCACCCCACCCCACCCCTCACTCACCCCACCCCACCCCTCCTCACCCCACCCACCCTCACTCCCCCCCCACCCCTCATTCCCTGCCCCTTCACCCCCTTCCCACTCACCCCGTTCCCCCTCACCCCGTCCCATCCTCCCCCCCCCCCCCACTCACACAACCCCTCACCACCTGCCCCCTACCCTCACCCCTCACTCCCCAGATCCTCTCATCCCTCAGTCTCTCATCCCTCCTCACCCCTGTTACCCCGTCACCCCCCTGCCCCTCCCCCTGCCCCCCCCCCCCCTTCTTCCCTCACCCTCACTCACTACCCAGATCCTGTCATCCCTCAGCCCCCCCCCCCCTCCTCACCCCAGCCCATCTCCATCACTCCACACACACACACACACACACCTCCAAGTCCAACCGCGTAGTGACGTCACGACGCAGTGGTCTCTGGCCGAGGCCACGCGGTCAATCAATGCCGACCCGGAAGTTCCATATTTGACGGGCATGCGCGGTGGGGACGAGGACGCCAGGGCGCCGGGCGCTCTGTCATCGCCAAGTGGCGGCGGGCGCTCAATGGCGATTAGTTATAGAGCGGTGAGGGCGCTCGTTAGGCCGCAGATCGCGTCTTCCCGTGCGCGTCTGCCCCGCCAGCTCCGCCCTCGTTATGACAGAGGCGGTCATTTAGTGTCATTAATGGCGGCCGGGACAAAGGAGGGCGCGCCCCGGGTAGCATGTGGGCGACGGCGGCGGGCGGCGCGGCGCATGCGTGAGGGATGACAGCGCGCATGACAACGTGCATGACAGCGCACGTGACAGCGCGCACGGGTTTACTGACAGCTCACTGTCAAGTGTTATTACCCGGCATGCATCGTCAAAGCCAGCACTGACTAGTGTGAACTAGCGTATCCGGGCTTTAGTGAAACCGAAGTCTGGGAATTGATACTTGTCTCTCATATTCTTTGGTATTACTAGCAGGATAGGGCAAGGTCAGGTCAGTGTCAGGATAATGTGACTGAGTGGGAAATTGGATCAGGGCGCTGCCATCATGGGATCCGTACTGATATGACGTTAGATGTTGCTAGGGCGCATGACCCAAAACTACAACAACAAAAACCACCCACCAAGACTTCTCTGGATATATGTAAATGGCCCATCCCCCCCCCCCACAAGGCCCAAACCCCACCCCCACCTCCACCCCACCCCCCACACATTACCTCAGCTCCTGCAGTGTTCTGCACTTTGTTTCATTTTGATAACTTTGTTCAGTTTTGCGGACAGAAACCCGATGCCTTAGCAATGGGGGGAGACATGTTCAGCAAACAGGATGACTCAATGAGTTGAGCGCTTGCTTCCCACGTGGCAGGTCATGAGAGTCAAAGCGCAGCCGAATCAAACGAGTCGATTACCAATTTATACTTGCCACAAGCTAGTCTGGCACTTGGCATTACTATGACGGGGGAAAGGAGCAGTGGAATGAGGAAGACCAACTGTCCGTGATTGAAATATTCCATTTAATCAACAAATGTTAAAATAGGAGAAAGCTAATTCAAACAATAACTTTGTTTAAGAATGTGAAAAAAGAGGTGTAGATAAAGAATAGAAAATGGTACAAACTTAAACCTGCTAAATATGCCTCGCTTTATTCGAGTTTATTCAGGTTTCTATCGCCTCCTTCACAGATAAATTCTACTGTGTAGTATTTGCGCACCGATATCTCAGTCTTCTTGGGTTTAAGCAAAATATTGTTAATAGCCTGTTTTGAGTTACAATATATTTTTTTTGTGAAATAATCTTTTCGGTGATGTTTTATTTATGAAATAATTTATTTGAGTTATAGTTTATATTTGTGAAATAACATTCTTAGGCTACATTTGAGTAGACTCATTTGTTAAATTGCGAAATAACTTGTTTAAGTATAATATTTTTTTACTGATGAAATAACTTCTCCCCCCTAATTATTACATGTTGTATTTAATGACAATTGGCGAACATGTAAATCTCCACGAACTGCACTTTTAGTTATATTATTTATTTATGAAATAACCTTTCCTGAAGTTAAAATATTTAGTATTTGTTACCAATGGGGGAACATGTAGATCTCAATGAGCTGCACTTTTACTTGTTTTATTTATAATATTTACTATTTATTAACAATGGGCGAGAATGTAGATCTCCACGAGCTGCGCATGTGCCTTGCGTGAGTTCTGGGGTCACGTGACCGGGCGCTGACCGCCGGTCAGCGAGTGGGGAGCGGCCGCATGGGAATCGACTTCCGGTCAGTTGGGTCAGCGAGCCGTGACCGACGAGAAAAAGGGAGAGCCACCGAAAGATGGGGCGCTCTGTTCCTCGGAAACCGGAAGTGACCGTTTAACTGCACCGGAAGCAGAGCGCCGTCCGTCCGTCACGCAACAGCGCGTCTCCGTTATAATAATGGTTGGGAGTTTTTGTCAATTATTGGTCACGTGACACTAGTTGCTGCCCCCTCCCCTCAACCCTCAACCCCCAACCCCCCTTCCCTCAACCCCACGACACCAGACGGGATGGCCGAATGAGTTGAGCGTCCGTCTCTCGTTTTGGTAGTTTGTGGGAGTCAAACCAATGATTTAAAAATGTATATTAATCGCTTCCTAGCCAGGCATTCGGCATTATTAGGATAGGTCAATGAGTGGTTGGCTCAGTGTCCGGATAATGTGCCTGAATGGGATATCAGGTCATGGTGCTGCTGGCCTGGTCTTCCAATGGGGCAGCACTATAAGGTCGCCATGAGTGCGCACTCTCCACCTCACCACTCCCAGCGCTACTCCAACCGGACCCCCCCCACCCACACACACACACCTCCAGAAAGGCTCAGGTGCGTTTTATATTATAATTGAAAGACATGATTTGAGTGGGTGGGCGGAGTTATTTGAAATGGTTTGAAGCCGAATGTCGAGGCCCACTTGAAATCACCGCACCCACCACCGTGGACTATATTAGTTATGCTGCCTGCAAGTATGTAAAATCATGTCTTTTGTAATTCACCCTACATCTACTTATTTCATTATTAGTGTAGTGGTCTGCACTGACATCTCAGGCAAGGAGCCACATATACAGGTAGGCGTGGGTAGTGTGGTGATATCAGGGAGCCTAGGTGGTGTAATGGTTAGCACACTGGCCCGGAATGCAAAGAGATGTGGGTTCGAGTCCCGCTCTAGGCACAATATTTCCCATTTTCAACACCCCCATGACATTAGCAAATGGATTATGTTTTAGTTGTGGGGTACCATTTTGCTGTGTCATCTGTAAATATACTTTGCGACATCTTTCGACCGTTAACGTTACAAGACTTAGCTATCACTGATTGATATAAGATTGGATGAGGTTGGCTAGCATCCAAGTCTAGTTTGATATAAATTCATGAAAGGTAAGTCAGGTAGCCTTAATGGCGGGAAAATTACGTTATTTATTTATTTATTTATTTATTCATTTATTTATTTATTTATGTATTACACAACCCTAATATAATGCTTAGTATTAGTTAGCAACGTGAAATTTGTAGTTATTTATTTTAGATTAAATATTTAATTTTCTTCTCGATTTCTGTTAGTGTTATTGTATCTTGTTCAATAATAATAGTCAAACAGTAATGAGTACTTTTAAAGAACTATTACATACCTCATATACTACTGAATATGCCAGATTTTTATATATTTGTTATTACATTTATTGATTGCGCAGAGTACATTTCAATCACGGACAATTGTTCCTCCTCATTCCACCACTCCTTGCCATATTCTATTTCTAGTAATGTCAGGCATCAAGGTCAGGTATTGACAAGTATCAATTTGTGAGTCATTGCTTTGACTCTACCAGATTTCAGCTTCATGGATTCGAATCCCACAACCTGCGACATGGGAAGCTTATGCTCAACTTGAGCGGCCATCCCTTATGGTGGGGTAATTAAGGTCTGAACAAATTTGGTTAGTAATGGTGTTGAAATGTACACACAATGTTTCACATAGAAAATTACCCATGAATGAGCGTGTTACTGAAATATAGATATATTTTACACCGAAATGTACATGTTTGACACTAAAATGTACATATTTTACACTGAAATGTACATATTTTACACTGAAATGTACAGCTAATTAATTTTACTCAGGGGAGGGGTTGTATATCTAGTATAAGCAGTTCTACGAAGAGACAAGACAATTTTTTTTGGTGGAAGTGTGGCGAGCTGGCGCAGAACATCGAATATATATCAGCGGCGGCAGCGCGCCGGCACCAGCTGAAGCCGGCCAACGCGCATGCGCGCAGCTATGGTCCGAACTCATACAACCTTGAAACGACTTCTTCTCCGATACCTATATATATATATAATTTATATTTCTGATATTTCCTAAATGGACACGAAATAACCTGGTGTAAAATATTCCGATAATTACACATTGGTGGGTGATGTGAACTGTGGTCTATAAGGGATTACAAATGTTGTATATAAGGTAAATGGTGTAATGTGACCAAATGCATGTGGTATTGTGTAGTGTTGGTGATCCTTTACCTAGATTAAATAGACATTGTGTATTCTATAGATAGTGTGAGGGGGGGGCACTACTGTTATTGTGATAGGGCCTTAGAAGCTCTGCTCACAACCACCTCCCCCCAACTATTAGATACGGATCACTGCACACCCAGACACAACATGGCAGATAGGCCAAAACAACCAAGGCATGGATACTAGAATGCGTACTGTTGATTGGTGGATATGTGAATGCTTACTGTTGATTGGAGGATCTGGTCAGGCGACAGGCCATCTTGGTTTCTAAAACCACTATATAATAATAAACCTGAGGGTGCAAGATCTCTGTCTTCCTGCACGCTTTATACTCTGCCTTTCTTATACTTGCCTGTAGTGATTTCCTATTTAGCCTGCCTACACAACTACAGCTGCCAGCCGACGACTTTACACTGGTATGGCACTCGTGTCGTTCGACAGCAGAAAAGGCCTCGGTGTCAAAGGAACATATATGCACAATAAAGTGGGATGAAGCAGCATCGGCCCCCTGCCTCAGCTTAATCTAAAATTCCTTCTACGCGGCATGCGGTATGCGGTATGCGAATGGGAGGATTCCTTCTATGCGGTAAGCGGCAAGCGTCCCCCACCACAACCACTACCAGATGTTTCCCCTCAGCACCCCTGGGTGTGACCGTTCCGTAATGCTCAGTCGCCTCTCCTCGTCTAAAACTAATGGGCAAGTGCGACTGACGTTTCTATTTGCATACCGCATGCCGCACCAATCGCTACAGGGACCGATCGAGTTGTCGCATTTGCATTTGCATTTGCATTCGCATACCGCAAGTAAGGGTTGTAGCCCATTGACTTCAACTCAGTTCAATGCGTCTCGGTTTTTTGCCGCATTCGCATACCGCATACCGCGTGTAAGGAATCTTAGCTTTAGCCGGGTGTGCGTGGTCGGGGTAGAGGGGAGTGTGTGGGGGTGGGGGTGGGGGTGGGGGTGGAGGTGGGGCATAGGTGGTGGTCTAACGGGACCGATTATGGCTTATTACTCCCGGGGGGTGAGGGGTGAGGGGTGAGGGTGAGGGTAGGGGCGGCAGTCCATGTGTTGCGGGGTGAGAGTTTTCTCACCTGCTCGGCCCCCTCACCCGTGATGTGGTTAATTATAGGTGAGCATGCGCACAGAGTGCTGTCACGGATGGACGATCACGGCGCTTCTGGCCGTGGCCAATCTGCATGAATATTGAATACAGGGAATCCTTAAAGCTGCATAGTCCGATGGTTTTGAGTTTCTGTCATTTTCTGAGATACATATATTATGTTGATGGTTATAATGTACCTTACGTTAGTTTGAAGCAACTTTTATTTTAAATGGATAACTTTTGAGATATTTGAAGTGAAAACTTACCAAATTAATTTTGGCAAGCATGCCCAAACTCTGACAGTGACACCATAGGCTTCTGCAGTAAATTATTCTCTTAAATTGTCTCAGGATTCCTTTCTATGTTATGACACATGTTTTATAAGTGCACTGTAGTAGTGTAAAGCCGTGTTCACACGGGCAAAATGTGAGGCGATTCAGGCAAATCGAATCAGGTGAGGCGAATTAGCGGCCCGTTCACACGGGCAGTACTGAGGCCGGAAATCGAATGCTGCGCATGAGCAAGTCCAGGCTAACCAGCGCCATTTTGGGTTCGATCGATGCTGGCACCACAGAGTGTAGAGGTTTCGACCTAGATATGTAATTTACTGAATCGTTATTGGTTTGGAACGGTCAAAACTTCTTGCTGGGCAGTGAAACCATACAAATAAATGAATGAAAAAAATATATCTGTGCTTAGATAGCGGTTTCATTAATTAAATTATATAATATGCGCTTTTTTGATCGACCGGAAAGTCAACAACCTGAGGTGTTCGACTGCGCATGCGTCTGAGGTGGCTTAATCCGCCTCAGAGCGTCCACACGGGCAAAATTATCCGCATCACAGGAATCGATTCACGTAGACTACCTCGCTTAGGTGGTTTACAGGATCCGCATCACGTGAGTCGAATCAGCCCTAATCCGCATCAGACGTGCGTTCACACGAGAAATGTGAGGCGAACTAGGCAAGTCGCTTTCTACGAATCGATTTACATTGCCCGTGTGAACACGGCTTAAGTAAGTTAGATATCTAGAATCAAATCTACATAATTGTTTTGGTTTTGAAAATTTGATATTTTCATCGGACTATGCAGCTTTAAGTTATTGAAGGCGGACATATTGACATACTTCACTGTTTAATCAATTGTGATTTGCCATGTTATAAGGTCAGAGTTTCTAGATGTGTCGTGGGGGTGATGAAAATGGGAAATATTGCGCCTGGAGAGGGACTCGAACCCACATCTCTTTGCATTCCGGGCCAGTGTGCTAACCATTACACCACCTACGCTCCCTGATGTCAACACATTACCCACGCCTACCTGTCTATGTGGTTCCTTCCCCGAGAGGTCAGTGCAGACCACTACACTCGTCCCCCTGGAATTGTAACTCTTTTAATGGTTATAATTACATACATACAGGCAATGCAAATCACTTACATCCACAGGGTAGGTTCAACAACTATACAGCACATAGCTTGTACAGGATCATGGTCATGGCAACCAGTGTCATGGGGGGTGATGAAAATGGGAAATATTGTGCCTAGAGCTTTACTCGAACCCATATCTCTGCATTCCGGGCCAGTGTGCTAATCATTACACCACCTAGGCTCCCTGATGTCACCACACTACCCACGCCTACCGGTCTAGGCGGCTCCTTGCCTGAGAGGTCAGTGCAGGCCACTACACATGCATAGCCTGGTGAGAGATCTATTTAAAAAACCTAAGCACTGTCCTAGATTTGATCCTACATATCCAACTTACTCATTAAACATGTATTGCTGCGTGGAATACAATCTTAATACTTAGTCAATTTAATAGAACCTTCACTGCTCAATCCTATTGTGTTCAGTGTTTCGACGTGCATGCTATTGCTAACATTAATTTCATGTTTTCTTAACCTGATCTATTCATCTAAGGAATATGGCATAACATATGGCACTAAAGAAGTTTAATTAAATAATGTCACTGATTGTCTAAATACTGTCACTGATAGTGTAAATACCGGCACTGAGAGTGCAAATACTGTCACTGATAGTGTAAATTCTGTCATTGAGAGTAAATACTGTCACTGATAGTGTAAAGACTCACTGATAGTGTAAATACTGTTACTGAGAATGCAAATTTACTGTCATTGAGAGTGTAAATACTGTCACTGATAGTGTAGATAATGTCACTGATACTGTGATAGTGTAAATACTGTCACCAATAGTGTAAATATTGTCACTGTTAGATAAGTAGTGAAACTAGCTTTGTGTAATTATGGTTGTTATGATGGTTATATAAGAATAAGAACAATATTTTTTTTAAACAGGAAAGCAACACAACTAACTACATTGTCAATTTCCTCAGCTGTCTCCCCAAACTAACATTATCCATCTCCCTCCAGCCTCCCCTCCCCTCCCCTCCCCTCCCTCTCCCCTCCCCTCCTCCCCTCCCCTCCCCTCCCCTTCCCTTCCCCTCCCCTCCCCTCCCCTCCCCTCCCCTCCCCTCCGCTCCCCTCCCCTCCCCTCCCCTCCCCTCCCGTCCCCCTTCCCTCCCCTCCTCTCCCCTTCCCTCCTCTCACCCTACCCTCCTCTCCCTCTCCTCTCCTCTCCTCTCCTCTCCTCTCCTCTCCTCTCCTCTTCTTCCTCTTCCTCTCCTCTCCTCTCCTCTCCTCTCCCCTCCGCCTCCCCTCCCCTCCCCTCCCATCCCCCTCCCCATACCCTCCCCCTCCCATCCCCCCTCCCTCCCCTCCCCTCCCTCCCTCCCCTCCCCTCCCTCTCCCCTCCCCTCCACTCCCCTCCCCTCCCCTCCCATCCCCTCCCCTCCCCCTCCCCTCCCCTCTCCTCTCCTCCTCCTCCATCGCCTCTAATCCCCCCTGAGCTTGTCTTCCTTCCCTCTCCCTCTTGTCCACACTGACCTCTCCCTTCTCCCTTCCGGCCACCCCTTTCTCCTTTCCCCGTGACTACTTCCGCGTGTCCTCATGCATTGTACACTCTGTGGCCATGTCCTCTCCCCTTGTCCTTCTCTCCCCTTCCCCTGTCGTCTCCCTGTTCTCATCCCCCAGTGTACCCCTTCCTATTCCCTCTGCCCTCTCCCCACGCTCACACCCCCTTGTCCTCGTCCCTATACCCTCTCCTCACTTATGCCCTGTGCCCCCTATCCCCATTCCCCCCTCCCCTACCCCCTCACCACTTTCCCGCCCCCATGCCTTCCGTCCCCCCGCCCTCTCCCAACTCATGACCTTTGTCCCCCTCCCATGTCCCCTCTCCCCCTCTGCCCCCTCCCCCATATCCCCATGCTCATGTCCCCTGCCCTCCTGCCTTCCTGCCCCCGCCTTCTCCACACTCATTACCCATGCCCCTCTGTCCCCCTTACCCCCCCCCCCCCCCTCTATACTCTCATGCCCCCTGCCCTCCTTCCCCACGCCCTCTCCTAACTCATGCCCTGTCCCCCTTCCCTCTATCCCCCAACCTTCTGTCCCCCTTCCCTCTGTCCCCTTCCCTCTTTCCCTCTACCCTCTGCCACCCTACCCTCTGCCCCCTTTCCCTCTTCCCCCCTTCCCTCTGCCCCTTCCCTATGTCCCCCTTCCCTATGTCCCCTTCCTTCTGTCCCCCTTCCTTCGGCCCCCTTCCCTCGGCCCCCTTCCCTCTGCTCCCCCTTCCCTCTGTCCCTCATCCCTCTCTCCCCCTTCCCATGCCTTCTCCCTATTCTCATGTCCTCCCCCCTGCCTCTCCCCCCCCCCCCCCCCCCCCCACCCCCGGTGTGCGACCGGCCCCGTACCGCGGCTCACTCCGGCGGGTAGCAGCGCGGTGAGGTGGGTTCGTGGCCCCTGTCTGTGCGTCCTGTTGTCGGAGGTAATGACGCATGCTCAGTGCGCGATCCCCCTGTTTATCGCCCGCGTACAATGCCCCCTGTGTCATGTAAAATAACAACACTGTAATCTGAGCGGGCAGAAAGGTCTGCCCCCGCCAGGGTCACCCCTACCGCCCCCCAGCCTCCTCCCC
The DNA here is from genome assembly GCA_030323885.1 of Branchipolynoe longqiensis. NCBI lineage: Eukaryota > Metazoa > Annelida > Polychaeta > Phyllodocida > Polynoidae > Branchipolynoe > Branchipolynoe longqiensis. Next base: position 1,834,145 of record CM059188.1, read on the forward strand.
TCACCCTCAAAATAAAGCACACACAGGGAGCCATGACAAGAATGGCTGTTTCCGGTTAGATACAGAATATTAGTCAGTTTGTGCAATTTTCATTGTTGCTTAAAGCTGCATAGTCCGATGAAGCATCAAATTTTCAAAACCGAAACATTTTAAGTGTTGCTTAGAGGTGCATAGTCCAATGAAACAACAAATTTTCAAAACCAAATCAATTATTTAGATTTGATTCTACATCAGGGATGAAAGATCTCCGCGATTTCGCGGATTTCCGGGATTTTTCCTGTAGCTATAAGTGTATACTAATACGTTGCATCCGTCCTGATATGACCTTAGATGTCCTGATATGACCAACCAATATGATGTTTCGCGCTGCAGCACCATCCGCGTATACTAATATGTGGTGCAAACGCCGCAGCACTAGCAGCGTATACTACACTAATACGTCCTTCAAATACCGCAGCACTATCAGCGTATACCAATATGTATGAAACCCGACTTCTGGGAATTTTCAGCAATTCCCTGACAATGCTAAGCCTATGGGAGAATATCAGCATTTCCGCTTTTTTTCCCCTGACCACTTTCATCCCTGCTACATATCTAACTTAGATACTAATGCACTTATTAGAGCATGTGTTGCCACACAGAAGGGAATTCTGAGTCAATTTAATAGAACCTGTCACTGCAGAAGCCAATGGTGTCAGAGTTTTGGTGTGCTTGCCAAAACTAATTTGACATGTTAATACTTCAAATATCTCAAAAGTTAGCCATTTAAAATAAAGATTGCTTTAAGCTAAAGTAAGGTAGATTATAACAATCAGTTTAATATATTTATCTCAGAAACTTTAAAGTTGCATAATCCGATGGTTTTTAGTTTCTGCTTCAGCTCAAAATAAACGTAGTAGGTTGATGATTATGATGTACTTTTCTTTAGTTTGGAGTTACATTTTACTGAAAATAGCTAACTTTGGTGATATAGATCGTGGGGTCGTGGGTTATAACCCTGGTCGAGTCAAACCAATGACTTAGAAATTGATACTTGTCACTTCCTAGCCTGGCGTTTGGCATTATTAGAATAGGGCAAGGACTGGTTGGCTCAGTGTCAGGATAATGTGACTGAGTGGGATATCAGTATTATCAGGTAATGGTGCTGGTGGCCTGGTCTTCCAGTGGGGCAGCACTATAAAGTTGCATTGAGTGCGCACTGTCACAAGTCGGTACCCGTCCTGATATGACCTTAGATGTTGCAGGGACATAAAACAACAACAAACAAACAAACCTTCCTTTCTTGCTCTGGATCAAACATTGATAGAATTACATCTCAATGACTTGCCCGTTGAACTCTTTCATTTTGCTGTTTCGTGACTGTCATGTGTCTCCCATCTGACATGTGTCTATCATGTGTCTGTTGTATGACTGCCATGTGTCGCATGGGACTGCCATGTTACTGTCAGTATCATGTGACTGTCATGCACCTCATGTGACTGCTATCTATCTGCAATATACCTGTCACATGACTGCCATGTGACTTTCATGTGACTCATGTATCTGTCATATGCCCATCACGAATCTGTAACATGACTGTCAAGTGCCTTCATGTATCTGTCACATAACTGTTATGTTACTATTACATGCTTGTCATATGACTGTGATGTGACTGTCATGCGAATGTCATTTATCTGCAATGTACCTGTCACATGACTGTCACATGACTGTCATGTGACTCATGTATCTGTCATATGCCTACCACGTATATCACGTGACTGTCATGTTGCTATTACGTAATTGTCACGTGGCTGTCATGTGACTAATATGTGACCATCAACTGACTGACATCATGTGATGGTAATGTGACTGTCATGGACTGCCATGTGAACAGCGTTTGTAGAGCAGTATGACAACACTGTGTCACGTGAGTTCGTTCCATGCGGGTTGCCACATCCGGTGTGTGTGCCACGGGTCTGCGCACATGTGTGTGTGTGTGTTTTCCGGTCGACCTGGCTGAGTGGCTCGGGGTGCAGAGGGTCGGTGGGTAGACGTTAGGTGAGGGGTGGGGAGGGGGTGGGGGCTGAGTGTGTGGAGGTGAGGGGTGGGGAATGGGTGAGGGCCGAGTAGGTGGGGGTGAGGGGTGGGGAGGGGGGGTGGAGGGGGGGGGGGTGAGGGGGGGGGGGGTGGGGGGAGGGGTGGGGGGGGGGGGGGGTGGGGTGGGGGCGGAGTGGGTGGGGGTGTATGGGGAGAGTGAGTGGGGGGGGGGGAGAGGTGGGCGTGAGGGGGCGGAGTGGGTGGGGGGTGAGGGTTGGGGGGGGGGGGTGAGGGCGGAGTGTGTGTGGATGAGGGGTGGGGTGAAGGCGGAGGGGGTGAGGGGAGGGGTTGGGGGTGAGGTGCTCGCCGTGTCACGCTGTGCCTACACGGATAACGGCGCTCCTTGTTTGTATACGGTCTCGTTGGACCCGCACCGATACTGGTTAATGATTGCCCGGGCCCGGCCCATCCGCCCCCGGGTCAGGCCTGTCCGACTCCGGGCCCCGGCCCGCCCGGCCCGCCCTCCCGGCCCGCCCAACCCCGTGCCCCGGGCGCCCGACCTGCGCGTCCTGCCTGGATTGATGACGCACCTGCGCACTACAGATTGCCGTGCCCCTCCGCACCCGCCTCGTTCCCGGCTCCGCAACGACTCCATCCACACCTGCCGGCCGGCCGCCTCGCTCAGCTCGCCGCCCCGCACTCCTGACGGCCGGCGGCGCGCCGTCACCGCGCACACTCACTTCCGGTGGCGCAGGGAGGAGCGTGGCGAGGTGCGGAGGGAAGGAATGGGGCGGAGCGGGGAGGGACGTGGCGGTACGGGGTGGGTCTGGGAGGAGAGGGGAGGTGCGGTGTAGGGAGAGGCGAGGAGGGGTGGGGAAGAGCTGAGCGGGGCGAGACGGAACGGAGCGGTGGCGGCGAGGCCCGGTGGCGGCGAAGCCCGGTGGGGGGCGGGAGGGGGGGTAAGGAGGGGAGGGGCTGAGTGGGTTCATGTGGGACGGGACGGGACGGGAAGGGGCAGGGTGGGGTGAGGCAGGGCGGAGGTGGATGAGGCAAGGAAGGGTGGAGCGGGGTGGGACGAGGTGGGAGAGGGGTCAGGCGTGTATGGATGGGGCGGGACGGGAAGGGACGGGCAAGTTGATGCAAGGTGGGGCAGGGCGGAGCGGGTTGATGCGGAGCGGGGCGGGGCGGGGCAGAGCGGGTTGATACGGGGCGGGACGGGACGGGCCGGGCCGGGCTGCGCCTGGTGGCGTAGGACGGCGCCTGGTGTGCCCCCTGGTGGCGGGGGTCGGGTGGACGCCGCGCCGCCTGGTGGATCGGCTAATTGTGGCCGGGACCGGCCGTCCCAGAAGGTTCCCTGGCGTTGTGTGCTGTAATGATATTGAGACCTTCCGGACTCCCTCTTCCCATCCCCTCACACACATATCTGGGCCGCGGGGGTTACATACACGCCTGCACGGGGAGCCTTCCGCTGGATAACGCGAGGCTAGTTGTGAGCCGAGGGGTTGAGCCCTGGACCAGGACGGTTTCCATTCCGCCGTAGACGTGTGGCTAGCGGGGTGGGTGGATGGTAGAGAAGGGGGGGGGGTATGGGTGGGCGGTGTAGGTGGGTGGTATGGGTGGGTGGTATGGATGGGTGGTATGGGGAGGGGAGTGTGCCCGGGGCGGATATGGGAAACTCCTGCCACCAGACGGAGGCAGGGGTCACGCGGAGACGAGGGAGAGTCAGGTGACATAGGTACTTCCCGGATATCCCCACCCCGCCCTCCCCTCGCCATCGTCCCGCGCCCCTCCCACTGCTCTCCTCCGCCCTCCGCCCTCCCCTCGCCCCCTTCCCACCCCTCTTGCCCTCCTCTCGCACTCCCCCACCATCCCTCACCGTTCCACCATCTTCCCCCCTCCCCCCTCCTCTCGCCCTCCACTGTCCAACGCTGGCCACCACACCCCCAACCCTACACAAAATCCGGATTTATTTGTTGGGGAAAATGTCCCGTGGGGGGTGGGAGTGGGAGTGAGGGTGGGGGTGGCGAGAGAGTGGGGAGTGGAGGTGGGGGGTGTGGTGGGAGGGGATAACAAGCATGTGACACCGACCGCACCCGCAGCGCCATCTTGCGGCGGGATTTGGCGACGAGGCGTGACCCTGCGGTCTTTGTGATAACTGACTCCGCGTGCAAAAAGACCCGGTGTGTGAGTGTGAGGGTGTGTGTGTGTGGTGGTGGGGGGGGGGGGGGGGGGGGAAGCTCATGGCAGGCACCAGACAGAGCTAAGCCCCGGGAACACGATGCCCGGCTGATCGGTCTCAGGTTTTTGGCACAATATGGCCGCTTTTGTTGTTTGTTATGGTTATAGGTGATCCCGGTAGAGGGCGCCCCGTCATCCATAGTGTCACACTGGAGTCAACAGACGCCGGCTCACACAGGAAAGCGGCCACTCTCCTCTGAAGCCACAGCGGGACCCCCCCCCCCCCCCCCCACCAACTCACACTCACGTGAATGGCATACCGAGTAAATTTTGGCAAGCACGCCCAAACTCTGACACCTTAGGGTTCTGCAGTAACATGTTCTATTCAATTGCCTCAGCATTCCCTTCTGTGTTGTGACACATCTTTAATAAGCGCACCCGTATCTAAGTTTAATACTGTATATAGAATCAAATAGAGATAATTATTTTGGTTTTGAAAATATGATGTTTTCATCAGACTATGCAGCTTTAAATAAGCGATGGAAGAAGTAAAAACGCCACAACATATCGTGGGTGTTGTTAAAGTTGCATAGTCCGATGAAGCATCAAATTTTCAAAACCAAAACACTCACCTAGATTTTATTCTACATATCTAACTTAGATACTAATACACTTATGAAGCATTTGTTGCAGTACAGAATGGCATACCGAGTAAATTTAATAATAATAGAACCTGTTATTACATAAGCCTATGGCATGCTTGTCAAAATTAATTTGTCATGTTTGCGCTTCAAATATCTCCTAAGTTAGCCATTTAAAATATAATTTACCGCAAACTAAAAATAAGGTAGATTATAACAATCAAATCAATATTAATAGTGTCCCTGTCGGCCGAAGGTGGGGCTGGGCTGTGGAGTTTGTCTACCAGGGAGCGCTGTAGGGTTAACGGGATTGGAGGGTGCAGACATTATGTAAGGATTGCCGGGAGAGGCGCCACTTCCGGTCCGGGGACCCCGCGACAAAGCTTTATGGTCGCGGGGGGGATTGGACTTGGAAATGAAAGGACGGGGACAAACTGGCAAGTGTCGCCGGGGTTGAGCGGGGTGTCGGGCGTGGGGCTGATGGGTGACTTGGGGCAGCCCCCAACCCCACCACGGCACCCTCACCACCACCCTCACCACCACCCCCTCACCACCACACCACCACCACCCTCACCAACACACCGTCACCACCACCCCCTCACCAACACACCCTCACCACCACACCCTCACCACCACACCCTCACCACCACACCCTCACCACCACACCCTCACCACCACCCTCACCACCACACCCTCACCACCACCCTCACCCACCCACACCCCACCACCCCACCGCCACCACCACACCCCTCACCACCACCCTCACCACCACCCCCACCACCACCCCGTCACCACCACACCCGTCACCCCCACACCGTCACCACCACCAACCCACCCACCACACCCTCACCACCACCCTCCCACCCACACCCACACCACCACACCCTCACCACCACACCCTCACCACCATACCCACACACCCTCCCTCTCACACCTCATACACCACCACCCTCACATCCCCATACACCCTCACCACCACACCCTCCCCATACACCCTCACCACCATACCCTCACCACCACCCTCACCACCACACCCACACCACCAGACCCTTACCATCACACCCACACACCCTCCCTCTCACACCTCATACACCACCACCCTCACACCACCACCCTCACATCCCCATACACCCCCACCACCACACCCACACCACCACACCCTCACCACCACACCCACACACCCTCCCTCTCACACCTCATACACCACCACCCTCACACCTCCATACACCACCACCCTCACATCCCCATACACCCTCACAACCCTGTATGCCACACCCACTCACAACCTCACAACCCCCTATCCCTGCACATCCTCACAACCCCACACCCACAGCCTCACAACCCCACACACTGTCACACATCCACACCCACATCCCGTGCAGAAGGTCGGGAGTTCGATTCCCGGTCGAGTCAAACCAATGACTTACAAAATTGATGTTTGTCGCTTCCTAGCCTGGCATTCGGCATTATTAGAATAGGGCAAGGAATGGTTAGCTCAGTCTCAGGATAATGTGACTGAGTGGGATATTGGGTCATGGTGCTGGCGATTTGATTTCCCAAAGGGGCAGCACTAGTATAAGTGCGCCATGTGTACGCACGGTCACAAGTCGGTACCCGTCCTGATATGACCAGAGATGTTACAAGGACGTAAAACCCCAACAAGCAAACCAAACCACACCCACACAACCTCCCTCTTACATCTCCATACACCCTCACAACCCCATAACCCCCCCCCCCCCCACACACACACACACATACACACACACAGGGCGCGCTTCTTGGATCCCCGCCTGGATCCCTGCGCCTGGGAGGTCCAGCGATGGCTGCCCTACACCCGGGGATCCAGCCATCCCTAAGTGCCCCCCCCCCTCGATCCACCCCTTGAGATTACGACCCATCATGCATTGCGCGGATCATTGAGCTGGTCCGGGTGCACATCCGGGGCTCTACCTGTGTGGTGCTGCTCACACCCAGCGTCAAACCCCACTTACAGGCCCTGCTTTACTAACTATTCACACAAATGGTTCTATTTTGGCGTTATTTAATCCAATCAATAAAGGAAAGTTTGTTTTATTTAATGACACCTCTAGAGTACATTGATTTTTATCATCGGCTATTGGATGTCAACATATGGTCATTCAAACATATTTCTTTTGAGGAAACTTGCTGCCGTCACATAGGCTACTCTTTCCGATAAGCAGCGAGGGATCTTTTATATGCACTTTCCCACAGACAGGACAGCACATACCACAGCCTTTGATGAACCAGTTGTGGACCACTGGTTGGAATGGAAAATAACCCAAACTGCAAATGCGTCCACTGAGCAGGATGTGTTCTCGGTGGCGCAGTGGTTAGAGTGTCTGACTTTTTTCTAGGTCGCACTCCTAATCTGAAGGTTGGTGGTTCGATTCCCCATGCCACCCAACTCTGCCAATTTGGATTTCCACCGCTGTGTATAACTTACAGCGTCATCAAAGGCCAGTTGCTCTCATACCATGTTTATGTGGTGTGGGAGGTTAAAAATCCCTTGGGTCGGTAAAACTGTAGGCTCGGGCTTTCTCTCGACAAACTGTCTAATGGTGAAAACAAGTCTATTCAGACTTATCCATGATAGGCAGTATCAATCTTCAAGAAGAAGAAGAAGGATCGATCGGATGACTGACACCTTCACAGGTGGATATTCTACCGCCTGAGCTACGTCCCACTCCCAATACAAAGAATAATGATAATGATGATGTCAATTTAATCTTTGTCTGTTTTCTTGTCTCAATACCTTCCAGAAAAATCACTACATTATTATAAGCACCTGCCTGAACTCAGTGTATCGCGGGAATTTCTGGTGAAATTATGTTTCCGCAATAATAATAATAATAATAATAATAATGTGAAGAAGAAGAATGTAAATTTCATTTCTCGCCCTCACTAGCATGAGTCATTGTAAATTTCTGTGCAATATATTTCGACTCATTCAGTCCTAATGACCCTTCTCACCTGGCAATATGATGTAGGACAGGGAATACACATATACAAATGGTTAAACTTTCTCTAGGAAATAGGACTGAAGCTTACCTATATACTTAGTGATCATGGATCACTTAGTATATAGGTGTGGTCGGGTATAACGAAGTAGTTCCCGATAATAGAATTCCCCAAGGAAAGTAAAACAACCCTTACTTTGGATAAGAGTGACTTTGATGCCAGTTTACTCTGCCTTACAACCTATGTAATCTCACCTACACAAAATGCACTATTACAGCTCTAACCCAGTAGGGAAGCACTGATCTGTCTAGGTAGCATTAGCCGACTAGGCAGATTATCCCATGGCTATTCCTAGTTGGTTGTTGGAGTTTTATTTCCCGGCAACATCTCAGGTCGTACCAGGACAGGTACCGACTTTTGACAGTGTGCACTCATGGAAACTTTATAGTGCTGCCCCACTGGGAAACCAGGCCACCAGCACCATGACCTGATATCCCACTCAGTCACATTATCCTGACACTGAGCCAACCAGTCCTTGCCCTATGCTAATAATGCCGAGCACCTGGCTAAGAAGCGACAAGTATCAATTTTAAAGTCATCGGTTTGAATCGACCAGGGTTTGAACCCATGGATTCGGATCCACGATCTACCAAAGCGGGAGACGGATGCTCAACTCATTCGGCCATCCCGTCTGGTCGCTATTCTTAGTAGTTCTGAGTACAGTGTAGTTTAGGATGTGCACATATTCATGTAGAGAATACATGATGAAATCAGCTGACCAGAGATCAAACGTGGTGGCCGAATCGGGAGAGTGCAGGCTTCTCGTAGGGAAGGTCGGGCGTTCGATTCCCAGCCAAATCAAACCGATGACTTACAAAATTGATTCTTGTTGGTACCTAGCCTGGTGCTAGGCATTACCAGGATAGGGCAAGGACCGGTTAACTCGGTATCAATGTGATTGAGTTGGAAATCAGGTTATGGTGACGGCAGCCTGATCACCCAGTGGGGCAGCACTATAAAATCGTCATGAATGTGTACTGTCATAAGTCGGCACTTGTCCTGATATGATCACAGATATTTCCAGAACATACAACTCCAACACACTCAAGTCAGTACCCATCTGGATATGGCCACAGATGTTGCTAGGACGTAAAACCCCAAAAACAAACAACCATCTTTAGTAGTTCTGAGTGCAGTATAGTTAATAGTTCTAAGATTTGAATATTTTGTTAACATATTTAGGATATTCAGGTAGAAAACGAATACATGGTGAAATCAGGTAACAAGACCTTTAAGGTGTTGGAATGTTCCCACAGTGCGTCGTCCACTGGGCGATAATTAGCGATGGTCAGACATCGGAGCCTTGTCCCTGCCCCTCCCGCTGCCCCTCACCCGCCCCCTCCCGGCCCCTCCGGGTCTATCCTGTCCGTGTGACAGAAGCGGAGATAATCTTACTGCCCTAAGCCTCTCTCACGGGTCTTGTACGGCACACCCGGCAGCCATTATTCCACCTGACGCTAATCCCCGCCGGGCGGGGCACACTAACAATCCACACACTTAAAATTAAACAAATAATGATCAAATTAGGCGAAAATCTCAATGTTCTAAGTCATTTGAGACGGTTGGCGTTTGAACACATACCATTCTGCACACGAAGCCAGTCAGCACTCTAAGTGTAATGACCCGGTCACATTCACGTTAGTGGACGTAGTTGAACGTAGTTGAAAGTACCGGCATCCATACTTGTCATGATGTTAACTTGGTAATAATGTGGGTGAGCTGTGATGTCCGATTTAATTTTTGGACATGTTCAATAGAGCACTACGTTAGAGGCTGAATTTGCATCCGTGTTGCTAACGTACTCTAGCATGCTCTAGCATACTCTAGCGTACTTGGATGAAGCCCTGGTCACATAGCCGTTAGTTTATATAGGTGAATGTAGTGGAGGCTAACGTAGTTGAATGTAGTTGAATGAAGTTGAACGTACCGGCATCCGTACCGTAACATATTTATCCGTACCATAACGTATTTATCCATACCTTAATGTATTTATCCATACCAAAACCTGCCATATTTCAACATAGTTTAACATACTTACATCACGTTTGACCCGCGTTAGCCTCCACTACGTTTACCTACGTTCACCTACGTTCAACTACATCCACTAACGTGTATCTGACCAGGGCATTAGAGTCTTACCAATTAGACCGTCACATCAGGTCCCAAAGTCAAGTAGTGCTTGATTCTGAATCAGTGTCACGCTATCGTTGTAGGTGTCATGGGAATGGCATAGGGGTGATGAAAAAAAATACATATCGAACAGGATTCGAACCCACACTTCTTGCCATTCTGGGGCTACGATGCTAACTATTACACTACCTATACTGACTGTTGCATCAACCTATCCACACTTACCTATCTTGCCTGAGATGTCAGTGCAGACAACTTGTAATGACACTGTTGACAGTCTCTGAATAGCATCACAGTTTACTTCACATCATTTTAGCTATATTGAATGAACTCATCACGTAGGTAATAATCCAATACAATAAAATATGTCATGCAAATTATATAATATTAATATAAGCCACTACGGCCGTATAAGGATGGACAAACACAGAGTTGGGCTGAGTTCTATTTATTAGCTCTGGCGGAACGTAAATATACCCCACCTAAAAAAGGAAAAATTCGTCGGAGTGATCCCGTTTCTTAGATACTTTTCCGCGCGACACAGGTAGCTCCCCATACACACGCGCCGAAACAAGGTGGGCGCGCGACTTCGAATCATATGAAACCAATGAATAATGCAATAATAATAATAATTAACCTTGGACTCTGCTTAGTTCTTTATATTATAATACACATAATAAGTTAATACTGGTGCACTAAAGCAGCAGCAGCAGCAGAGTGATGGATAAAGTGGTGAATGGTATAAATCCCACATCGCAAGGCCGAGGACGAGGGCAGGGTCGAGGGCAAGGCCCAGGGCAAGGCCGCGGTCGAGGGCGAGGCTGGAGGCAAACTGAGGGAATACCCGACTACATGGCCGAGGACGTGATCGAGGGCGAGGTTTGTGGTAAAGCTGGGGCCGAGTCCAGAGGCAAGGCCAGGGGCAAGGTCCGGGCAAGGCCGGGGGAAAGGGCCAGGGGAAAGGTCAGGGACTAGGATTGGGGCGAGGCTGGGGGCGAAGCCTAGATTTTGGGCGGGGCCGGGGGCGAGGAATCGGGGCAATGGTGGGAGGGGGGCGGGCGAGGGGATGGGGGGGGGGGTGAGGCCAGGGGAATGTGTGTGTGTGTGGGGGGGGGGGGGGTGCAGCACAGGAGGCCATCTTTATGTGACTTGCTCGCACCATTGACACGGTGCCCGGCCCCATTATGCGGGTGGTCATTTGTTAACACACACACACACACACACACCACCACTACCACCACCATCACCACCACCACTGCCCACCCCCACCACCACCACCACCACCACTCCCCATCCCCATCCCCAGCACCACCACCACCCACATCATGATGACGACGACCACCGCTATCACCACCGCCACCCCACGTCGCACAGACCTCCCCCGTTTTATAAGCATTTACCAACACAGCCCCCACGCCCCACCCCTCCACCACCCACACAGCTCTCACGCCGCGCACCCGGCCGTGTTACCAATAAATATACCACTACTAAGGGGTGGATCCATGTTTGGCCAAGTCTCTGCAAGTTTCCGCAAATCTCCACAAGTCTCCACAAGTCTCTGCAAGTCTCAGAAATACTCTGCAAGTCTCCACAATTCTCTGCAAGTCTCCACAAGTCTCCACAAGTTTCAGCAATTCTCCACAAGTCTCATAGATTGTCTCTGCAAGTTTCTGTAAGTCTGCAAGTTTCCGCAAGTCTCTGCAAGTTTCCCCAAGTCTCCGCAAGTCTCTACAAGTCTCCGCAAGTTTGGTGAACGCTCATGCACGGCTGCGTCTGTCACCGGCGCACATTCTACCCCCGAATATTTCCACTTCCGGTTTTGACGGGCGTTGTCCAACATGAACGATGGTGAAACGGGCCCTAGGCCTCGGCCTCTCTTTGCCGAGTTAACAAATCGCGCATTAGCCCCCATAACCCCCACCCACCCCCACGCCCCCGATACGCCCCCTACCACACACCGCCCCCCACACACGACCCCCGTGTATAATGCCTGTGTGATGCCCCGCAAAATTGCCCCAACAGAATTTGTTACACGGAAGTGGATAATATCGTATTTGTCATAATTTGATCGCGGCGGGCGTGTTTTCGGGGGCGGGTCGGGCCTCCATTAATCTTTTCTGGCACTGACCACCCTGACATCTGGCGGCACATTGCGAATTAAATCCTCATCCCCTCTCTCCAACATGCAGGTTTTTGTCCCTATTATAAAAAGGGGGAAAAATATCCCACAATATAACGTCACACACCATCTACATTTAAACTGCGAGGGCGTATTTTAACAAAAAGAATTTAAATAAAAAATTACTCAAAACACCCACATAAAAATAAGTACGTTAATTGTTTTGTTCATTTTTAATTCAAAGTTAATAGAATAATTGTTTGTGAATAATACCAGCAGTATTGGAGTTAATGTTCGCCATGGCTTGTATTGAGGCTTGTATTGAGGCTTGTATTGAGGCTTGTATTGAGGCTTGTATTGAGGCTTGTATTGAGGCTTGTATTGAGGCTTGTATTGAGGCTTGTATTGAGGCTTGTATTGAGGCTTGTATTGAGGCTTGTATTGAGGCTTGTATTGAGGCTTGTATTGAGGCTTGTATTGAGGCTTGTATTGAGGCTTGTATTGAGGCTTGTATTGAGGCTTGTATTGAGGCTTGTATTGAGGCTTGTATTGAGGCTTGTATTGAGGCTTGTATTGAGGCTTGTATTGAGGCTTGTATTGAGGCTTGTATTGAGGCTTGTATTGAGGCTTGTATTGAGGCTTGTATTGAGGCTTGTATTGAGGCTTGTATTGAGGCTTGTATTGAGGCTTGTATTGAGGCTTGTATTGAGGCTTGTATTGAGGCTTGTATTGAGGCTTGTATTGAGGCTTGTATTGAGGCTTGTATTGAGGCTTGTATTGAGGCTTGTATTGAGGCTTGTATTGAGGCTTGTATTGAGGCTTGTATTGAGGCTTGTGTTGAGGCTTGTGTTGAGGCTTGTGTTGAGGCTTGTGTTGAGGCTTGTGTTGAGGCTTGTGTTGAGGCTTGTGTTGAGGCTTGTGTTGAGGCTTGTGTTGAGGCTTGTGTTGAGGCTTGTGTTGAGGCTTGTGTTGAGGCTTTGTGTTGAGGCTTGTGTTGAGGCTTGTGTTGAGGCTTGTGTTGAGGCTTGTGTTGAGGCTTGTGTTGAGGCTTGTGTTGAGGCTTGTGTTGAGGCTTGTGTTGAGGCTTGTGTTGAGGCTTGTGTTGAGGCTTGTGTTGAGGCTTGTGTTGAGGCTTGTGTTGAGGCTTGTGTTGATGCTTGTGTTGAGGCTTGTATTGAGGCTTGCATTGAGGCTTGCATTGAGGTTTGTATTGAGGCTTGTATTGAGACTTGTATTGAGGCTTGTATTAAGTGTTTTAATACCAGAAAGTGCATGTTGTACATGAGTGTATGTGTTGTCCTTTTGTGTACACAGAAAGGAGATATTTTGTCATTAAATCTAAGTTTCACAAAGAGGTTGGGGGTGGGCAGATGGTGCATTTTTCGATGCAAACTGCAAAGCATTACGAGAGGTAGATAGTCCCAACCCAGTCAACCGTACACTTGGTCAGGTTGACCGAACCGTCCTGATATGACCTTAGATGTTGCTAGGACGTAAAACAGCAACAAACTAAACCGAATCGGTAAGAGTGCATGCTCGGGTTTCGAGTCCTGCCCGAGTCAAACCAATGCTTTATCACATTAATAATCGTCGTTATTGGGTTTGGCACCGGGCATTACTAGGATAAGGCAATAACTGGTAAGCTCAGTGTCAGGATAATGGAATGGTACAATTCATAAATGTATAGTGACTGGTTAGTAATGGTGGAATAAACTCTGTTTGGGATATAGTTAATTTCTGGTTGGTAGTATATAGTGTTAGATATCTATTTCATATACTTATATGCTCTATATTATATACCTGTTATTAGTAATACTACCTGGAATAGCAAGACAAATTGTCGGCGATTTCTCCTGCTTAATCAACAACTGAAACAAACAAAATCCGTAAACACATCAGTATCAGTCATGGGACACTAGACGCGGTTACCAAATCGGTAGAGCGCAGGCTTCCCGTGCGGAAGGTGGATAGGTCGAATTCCGGTTGAGTCAAACCAATGACTGACAACATTGATACTTTTCGCTATCTAGCCTAGCATTCGGCATTACTAGGATAGGGCAAGGCTGGTCAGCTCAGTACTAGGATAATGTGACTAAGTGGGAAATCGGGTCATGGTGCCAGTTTCCTGGTCTTCCAGTGGGGCAGAACTATAAAGTCACCATGAGTGCGCACTGTCACAAGTCGGTACCCATCCTGATATGACCTTAGATGTTGCTAGGACGTTAAACCCCCAACACACAACACAAACAAACAACAGTTACGGGACAGAAGCCCACTCCTGAGACGCACCCCCATGTGCGTAGACTACTTAAGCCGTGACGTCACGGCATCCCGCATGTCCAAATAAGGGAGTTTTCTGTTCTGTTTGCGTCTAGTTCTGATTACTCAGCGTCTAACAACAGTGGATGTGTTCTGGTCAGGGTACACACAAGTCTCACACATTTAGACATGGGTGTGCAGCACTGGTCGAATGGGTTGAGCGCCCACTTCCCGTGTGGCAGGTCGTGGGATCGAATCATGGCCAAGTCAATAGCAATGACTTTAGTATTGATACTTGTCGCTATGTAGCCTGGCGGTCGGCGTTAGTCAAAAGCAATGGCTGATATATTTATATTTGTCGCTATGTAGCCTGACGGTCAGCATTAATCAAAAGCAATGACTTAAATATTGATATTTGTCGCTACCTAGTCTGGGGCCGTATGCACCAATCAGTGATAGGCTTAGCCGGTGCTAGGCGCTAACTCTGGGGTAGCTACCTCCGGGTAGCGGCAGGTTGGAGAAATGTGTCAAGTGGTATGCGCCAATGTCCAAGCTGTGGCGGATAGCTAACCGTGAAGTTATTTATAGATTTGGGAATTCCCTCGATTCGACAATATAAATAACGCCGCCAATGCAGCAGTGGCATTAATGTCGTTTCGATTTTGTGGTTAATTTGACAAAATTTCCACTTTCTGATTATGTTATTCTGCTAAATATGATAGCATTTAATAGATTTGGGCCTAATATATTGCCGCCGATGTGGCAGCGGCGGCGATGTTTTGTTGATGTTCGACAGTATGGATATCGACGTCGATGCGGCGGCGGTTTATTTAGTTTACATTCGTCGATTCGACAATATTAATATCGCCGCCAATATCGGTTCGCTTTTAGGGTTAATTTGGTCAAATATCAGCGTTAGAGTATGAAATTGTGTCAAATATGATATCATTGAATAGATTGACATGACTGACACACACTAACCGGACCGGGTAGCCTGTTACCCCAAATCTGAAAGTGGTTTAGCTTAGCCTAGGCTACGGTCCGCGGTTAGCGCTGGCACCGATTGATGCATACAGATTTTCCACAGTTAGCCATGTGGAGCTAGCCAAACCGCGGTTACGGCCGTAACACCGATTGGTACATACGGCCCCAGGTGGTCAGTGTTAGTCAAAAGCAATGTGTTAAATATTGATATTTGTCGCTACGTAGTCTGGTGGTCAGTGTTACTGTTACTTGTTAGTAAAAAGCAATTACTTAAATATTGGTACATGTCGCTAGGTAGCCTGGCGGTCAGCGTTAGTCAAAAGTAATGACTTAAATATTGATATTTGTCGCTACGTAGCCTGACGGTCGGCATTGGTCAAAAGCAATGACTTAAATATTGATATTTGTCACTACGTAGTCTAGTGGGCAGTGCTAGTCAAAAGGAACGGCTTAAATAGGATAAGGAGAAGTAGAATTAGGAAAATTGCCAGTGATTGGAATTTCACGTGCTTAATCACCAAATATAAAATAATAATAATAATTTTGTTAAAGAAGAAAAAGGTTCCTGTATTACAGATGTGAATGTATTCTATAGCTAAATGCAGTACGTGGTAGTATGGTACGGTGTAGTAGTACTGCAGTGTGCTACACTAACTGTCGCAATGAACCGGATGCAGTAGCCGAATCAGTAGAGCACAGGCTTCCCATGAGGAAGATTGGGAGTTCAAATCCCGACCGAATCAAACCAATGACGTACAAAATTGTTACTTGTCGCTACCTAGCCTGGCACTTAACATTACTAGGATAAGTCAAGGACTGGTTAGCTCACATTATCCTGATAATGTGACTGAGTGGGAAATTGGGTCATAGTGCTGGTGGCCTGATCTCCCAGTGGGGCAGCACTAGTAAGTCACTATGAGTGCACATTCTCACAAGTAGGTACCCATCAAGATATGATATGAGATGTTGCTAGAATGTAAAACTCAAACAAACAAACTGTTGTCATGGTGACCACCTTTCGAATTTAGCACAGTGACCTAAGCCCCCAAAACGGGTGCTTTTCATCAGATAGAATTATAATGACTTGCAAACAGAGACAATGATTTTCGATTTTTGGAGGGTAAATGTCAATTCTGTTCGTTCCCTTGTTTCGAAGGTTTTCCCTGATGGCTGTGATGCCCCCCCCCCCCCCCCCCGTCCACTCCCTCCTAAAAAGCAGTCGCTCCAAACCGGTTGAAATGGTTCGTATTTGACCGGAGGCGGGGTGAGGGGGGGGGGGCTACATTAAACAACAAAAACATGCACATTTCTCCCCAAAGGCAGTGGCGAGATAATTCACAGTTTGACTAAATGAAAATTAATTTCGAAATTTTGTCCCTTACTTTGATGATAATTGTCTGTGTGTGTGATAATTGTGTGTGTGTTTGATAAGTGTGTGTGTGATAACCGTGTGTGTGTGTGTGCAGCAGGTGTTACAATGTTGCTGCAACACGCGGGCATCCCCTTCTTGAACTAACTCGGTACCTGGCGCAATGACTGAATCAGTAGAGCGCGGGCCTCGCATGCAGGACATCTGGGGTTCGGTTCCCGGTCGAGTCAAACCAATGACTTATAAAATTGATACTTGTCGCTTCATAGCCTGGCGCTCGGCATTAAAAGGATAGGACAAGGTCTGCTTAGCTCAATGTCAGGATAATGTGACTGAGTCGGATGCCTGGGTCATGGTGCCAGCAGCCTGATTTCACAGTGGGGCAGCACTATAAAGTTGCCATGAGTGTGCACTGTCACAAGTCGATACCCGTCCTGATATGGGCCAGGACGTAAAACTCCAAACAACCAACGAAGCATGAACCAACTGTGCGGGTGGTTTGTTAGTGCAGCGCGCCCCGCTGTGGGAATGTGGTTGGTCAGCGCCATGGGCGGGCAGCGGTGACCAAATTGCACAATGCACTATCAGAGCCGCTAGGGGGCGTGGGCCGAGGGGTGCTGGTGAGGTGGGTGGGGTGCGGGTGGCGAGGTGCGGCAGGTGCGGGAAGAGGTGGTTTAATGGGGTTATGTTTTAATCATGCTCACCCATTACAGGTCCCACTAACTGGCCCGCACTGGCCACCCGCCGTAATTCTGCGTGATGTGATTACCGGCGTGCGACCGTGTCAGGGCCGGGGGGCAGGGGCTGGGGTGGGGGCGGGGGGGGGGGGGGGGGGGGGGGAAGGGGGTGTGTGGATCCGGGTCAGGTGGAACTGGGCGCGGCCAGGTGGGGCAGGCCTGGGCGGGACGAGTGGGGCTGGGCAGGGCTGGGCTGGGCGAAGTGGGGGAGGGGCGGGCGGGCTGGGCGGGGTGGGGCTGGGCGGGGCGGGAAGGGGCGGGTCTCCTGGGGGACTGTAACCAGGCCGCACTGACACTTGCCACACGACAGTCATCCCAACTTCGCCTCTAATGTGTGATTATCGCACATGAACAGTGCAGGCCCTCTCTTAATGACGTGAACAGTGCAGTCCCTCTCTTAATCGTGTGAGCAGTGCAGTCCTCATCTTAATCATGTGCGCAAAATATAGTAAAGATTGTTTTATTTAATGAAGCCTCTAGAGCATATTAATTTTTATCATCGGCTATCGGACGTCAAACATATGGTCATTCTGACATATATCTTTGGGGGAAACCCGGTGCCGCCAAATAGGATACTCTTTCCGATAAGCAACAAGGGGTCTTTTATATGCACTTTCCCACAGACAGTAAAGCACATATCACAGCCTTTGATGAACCAGTTGTGGACCACTGCTTGGAATGGAAAATAGCCCAAACTGCAAATGGATCCACTGAGAAGGATTGGTCCGATGACCAAAAGCTTTACATGTAGACACTCTACCGTCTGAGCTACGTCCCGCTCCCTACAAATCACGTGAGCAGTACAGTCCCTGTCTTAATCATGTGAGCAGTGTTGTCCCCATCTTAATCACGTGAGCAGTGTTCTCCCCATCTTAATCACGTGTATGTGGTGCGGTGTGTATGGAGGAGTGTGAGGGGGCAGGGGTAAAAAGGGGTCCAGATGACAAGGGGAGGAGTTGGAAAGGGGAAGGGGTGTGGGAAAACTGAAAGGTGGAAAGTGAAGGATATAGAAGGAAGAGTGGGTACTGGAAGAGAAGAGAGGAGAGGGGAAGCAAAGAAGGGAACGGTGGTGAAGGATATAGAAGGAAGAGTACTGGAAGAGAAGAGAGGAGAGGGGAAGCAAATAAGGGAAAGGTGGTGAAGTATATAGAAGGAAGAGTGAGTACTGGGAGAGAAGAGAGGAGAGGGGGGAAGCAAAGAAGGGACAGGTAATGTCTGATCAAGTTTTCAATGTGTCACCCACTTTTGTCTCATCTGACCAGGAAGGACAACATTGGTCTGGAGGAAGAGCTTCCCCTTGAAGACGGCCACTACTACAGCACTAGTAGTACTACAGTATCAAGGAGGGGTAGGGCTGGATATGTGAGATGGAATTACGCGGGGTTAGAAAGAGAAGAGCGATGGAGATGAAAGCGAAGATTGGGGCCTAGCAGCCTCTCTCTTGACAATCTCAAAGCATCATAGAAATAAAACTTCTTATCCTGCTGAAGATTTGAACAATCTAAATACTGGAACTTCCATCTCCAGTATTTAGAATGATCAAGCCCCATGCTTAATACATTATGTGTATTATGATTAACCTTTTAAGACAGATGAACAAGATTGGTTAACTGTAAGTACTTGACGCAAACTGCGGCTGAGAAATTACTTATTCTTGTGAATGCCATCTATTTACCCCCACTCGCCTCCTGTCAATGCTACTTTAAGTACTTACCCCTACCACCTACCCCCTCATGTCTTGTGGAATTAAAGTATAGTACCTGTAATGCACAAATAAACATCAACATGAGAAGTGAAACAGGAAGTAAAGTAAAAAGATTAACGAAGCCAGGTCAGTGTTCACTGGTGTTAAATGGACTGGCCTTTGTCCCTTAATCTGGATACAAAACAGATGTCATGCGTCACTTAACACAGTAAAGGTTCATTATAACACATTAACAGTAGGACATAAAGGGCATTCATGTATGTTAACTATCACTGGATAGGTATCCGTGTATTGCACATAGTTAATGTGGATATCTACATTGCGTGGATATGTACATTCACGTTGTCTTAACAGCCATTTGGTGATTTAGGTGAAATCGACATCATTTGTTAATCAGTTACACACAAAAACAACAAGGCGACACAGGGTCACGGAAATGGATGAGTCAGCAAATGTTGGAACCCCACCCCTCATTCACACACACACACACACCCGCCTATGGTGCCATCCCTCACACACACCCTGCCCATCGAAACCCCGTCCCTCCACACACAACCCCCCCATCCACAGCCACCTCCATACAGCCACCCCCACACATCCACTCCCCCTCACACAGCCACCCCCACCCCCACACAACCACCCCCACACAGCCAACCCCTCACACAGTCACCCCCACACAGTCACCCCCACACAGTTACCCCCACACAGTTACCCCACAAACACACACACACCACTGCTCATGCCTCCTCCCACTCCTACCCCCACAAACCCACACCCATCCCTACACACCCCTGCGTATGATGCCTTCCCTCCCTCACACACACTACTGATAGAAAACCACACCCAAACACCCTCAACTAGCCACACCCACACCCACACACACCCCGCTCACACCCACACCCACACCCAAACACCCTCAACCACCCCCACCCACGCCCACACCCACACACCCCGCCCACACCAACACCCTCAACCACCCACGCCCACACCCACACCCACGCCCACACCACAGTCACACACCGTCACACCCCAACACCCACACCCACCCACACCCACGCCCCACCCTCCACCAACCTTTCCACCTGCTCTTTTTGTTGCTGGTTGCTGGTCTGGACGTCGGGTAACCTTATCTCTGACCAGGTAATCATCTCTCACCTGTGGTTTGATCAATCACCCCCACCCTTCCCCACCCCCACCCCGTCAGTGTCACATTACTGACTCTGAGGTCTCTGAGTATCAGCACCCTGTCACGCACACAATGCTGACTTACCCCCCACCCCTCCCCCCTACACATAACAGTTCAATTTCACCACAAAAGCCACTAATTACAAAACAGCCATATTTACCAATGCAACACCCAAGTAACTAACAACCAGCTACCATTCATTCCATTGAACACAAAAAGGCACAGCCCTCCCCACCCCCTCACCCACCATTTCGCCTTGAGTTATTTAATTTAGTCCTTAATGGTGGGTGGCGTGTTAGTACGCCCGCTTTCAGATTGCTCAGGTGTGGGACCTCCTCCACTGATGGGGTGGCATTGATGGGGTGACAGGTGGGGTTACTATGGTAACTGAGAGGCGGCGGCTTACCACCAGCCCCCCAACATCCCCCTTGAGAAAATGGATACTTGGTGAAGGGGATGGGGGTGGGGGTAGGGGGGGGGGGGGGCCGGCAACTAAATCTAACAGCACTTATCCCATGACGCAGACAAGCCATCAGTGTTGCTAATTTGAGGGACGCAGTGATTTATGCTGTCGTCAGCTGAGGGTGGTTATTCACCTTATTATTATATTATATTTTATTTTGTCACTTGAATTTGTCGTGTGGCAACAAAGGGAAACAACAGACCAGACAGGATGGCCGAATGAGTAGAGCGTCCGTCTCCCTGTTTTGGGAGATCGGGGGATCTGAACCCATGGGTCCATGGGTTCAAACCCTGGTTGAGTCAAACCAATGACTTAAAAGTTGATACTTGTCACTTCCTAGCCAGGTGCTCGGCATTATTAGGATAGGGCAAGGACTGGTTGGCTCAGTGTTAGGATAATGTGACTGAGTGGGATATTGGATCATGTGCTGATGGCCTGGTATCCCAGTAGGGCAGCACTATAAAGTTGCCATGAGTACGCACTGTCACAAGTCGGTAGCCGTCCTGATATGACCTTAGATGTTGCTAAGACGTAAAACAACAACAAACAAACAAAAGGAAACATCAGGCTCACATCCAGATGTGTGAGATTCTGGGGTGTGCACCCTAACCGTTAACCATCTAGACTCCCAGATACAACCATTTCACCTGCGGATGTTGGGTGGTTGGTTGTTGGGGTTTTACGTCCTGGCAACATTGAAGGTCATATCAGGAGGGGTACCGCCTTGTGACAATGCAGTCACATTATCCTGACACCAAGCCACCCAGTCCTTGCCCTATCCTATTAATGCTGAGCACCAGGCTAGGAATCGACAAGTATAAATTTTGTAAGTCATTGGTTTGACTCGACTGGGAATCAAACTCCCGATCTCCCGCACAGGAGGCCTGCGCTCTACCGATTTGGCCACCGCGTCCAGTATTTGTGAATAAGTAATGTTGTGTTGGTCTTTCAACTGCCCGTTTAAAGTGACATAATCTGACAAAATTATAATATTTTCAAAACTAAGAAATCTATTTAGATTTGATCCTACATATTTAACTTAGATACTAATGAATTCATTGATACTTTCTTTGGAGCCCCCCCCCCCCTCCCACCCCATGTGAATATTAACATAAATAACACTCGCCGTCTTCAACAGGACATAGTAATGCTATATTGCACTTGGCTTCAACTGCTGTGTATGCATACATTATTTTGCAAGCGTTGATTCCAAATATCTCCAGATTTATTCAATTATCATAAAAGTTGCTCTGAACTAATGAAATATAAATAGTTATTATTAACCTGATGTATTTAACTATTAAATCTATCTGAATGGCTTTCACGTACCTTTTCGGACATTATTTGTGTATACACAATTTCATTTCACCTTGCCATGAGTGCGAGGAATGGAGTATTTTAGCTTATTGTCGTCTGCTGAAACCAAATGTCGACTGCTGTAACTAAATATCGTCTGCTGTAACCAAATATCGTCTGCCGTAATCAAATGTCTGCTGAAGCCAAATGTTGTCTGCTGTAACCAAATTTCGTCTGCTGTAACTAAATATAGTCTGCTGTAACTAAATATCGTCTGCTGTAAGTAAATATCGTCTGCTGTAATCAAATCTCATCTGCTGTAACCAAATGTCCGCTGTAACCAAATATTGTATATTGTAACCAAATGTCGTCTGCTGTAACTAAATGTCGTCTGCTGTAACTAAATTTGTATGATGCAACCAAATAGTGTCTGCTGTAACCAAATGTTTGCTGAAACTAAATGTCGTCGGTTGTATTTAACATTATTTATTTTCCTTCGCTGATAAAAACATGTGGCACAGTAGTCTGTTATTAGAGCTTCCTATTATGTCAGCACATAATAACATAATTCCCATTTGGTTGACACAGTTAAATGCTACTTGCTAGTGCCCCCCCCCCTTCTACATACCCTGGAGAAATGACACGATTATCAGGTTGCAGGAAGAGGGACTCATTTATTGATTGGCCTTCATTAATATCTGAGGGCATATTAGGGTGTGGACCAATCTGAGACTCTGCTCTGCTATTTACTTTATAATGCTGGAGAATTGCGATACCACACCACCAGCACCATGACCCAATAACCCCTCCCCCCCCCCCACCCCATGTCACATTACCCTGGCACTGAGCCAACCAGTTGTTGCATAGTATCAGGCAAGGTAGTGAAAAGTTGGCATTAGAATTCTTTTATGTTTTCGGGTTGCCCCAGCATGGATCATACTCATGACCTCCCGTACATGAAGCATACGCTGTAGCCACTAGGCCGTCCAAACTAGTCAAAGGGAGAGGAGAAATGGGGGAGGGGGGATGCTGGTGGTGGGTACCAGGCCGAGTGCAGGGGGGTGAAGGGGAAGGGGAATGAAAGAAAGGAATGAAGGAGGAGGGAGCAGTAGGAGGGTGGGGAGGAAGGGCACATCTTGGTGGAACAGTGATGGTGGTGATGATCATGATAATGGTGGTATTGCTGGTGGTGATGGTAGTTGTGGTGATGATGTTGGTATAGTAGTGGTGATGCTGTGGTAGTTGTGGTTGTAGTGGTGTGATGGTGATGTTGGTATGTTGGTGTTGTTGATGGTGGGTACTAGACCGGGTGCAGGTGAGTGACTGGTGGTGGTGGTGATGTTGGTGGTGGTGTTGTTGGTGGTGTTGGTGTTGTTGATGGTGGTGGTGGTGGTGGTGAGTGGATACCAGGCCGGGAGCAGGTGAGAGTGCTACGCGGTGGTAGTGATATGGTGATGTTGGTGGTGGTGATGTTGTTGATGGTGATGTTGGTGTTGGTGGTGACGGTGAGTGGGTACCAGGACGAGTGCAGGTGAGTGTATACGTGGTGCCTTACCCCGCTCCCCGCTCCCCGCCCCCCGCGCCCCGCTCCCCACTCCCCGCCCCCCGCTCCCCCGCTCCCCCGCTCCCCCGCTCCCCGCGCCCCGCTCCCCGCCCCCCCGCCCCCCGCCCGCCCCCCGTCTTGCCGGCGGCCAGCTGCTGTCTTGCCCGGTTGTTTATACGTGGCCGGGCTGACAGCCGCTGTGACCTTCGGGGTTAGAGTTTCGCTGGCGGCACAAAGCGGCGGGGCACCCCGGGTCACCCACACCCCCGGCACGGGAGGCGGAGGTGAGGCGGGGCGGGGAGTGGAGGGAAGGTGGGGCAGGAGGCGATGGGAGGCGGGGAGGGGTGGAGGGGAGGGGAGGCGAGGCGGGGAGAGGTGGAGGTGAGGCGGCCGGGGTGGAGTGGAGGGGGGGGGGGCGGGCGGGGAGGGCTGGAGGAGAGGCGGGTCGGGTGGATGGGAGGCTGCCGGGGCGGGAGGGAGGGTTAGATGAGGGGGGGGCTTGGTGGAAGGGAGGCGGCCGTGTGGGAGGGGAGGCGGGCCGGGCCGGGGCGGGTTGGAGGGGAGGCGGGGCATCGGGGTGCAGGGGACAGGGGCGAGAGTTTGCGCCGCATAACGTAGCGTCGTACCCGCTGACACCACCAGCAGATGTTATGCCATGTCACGACCTCTCCTTGACCAGTCTATTGTCCGCCCGGGCCCTGTGAAGTGCCCCGCCCGCCGTCCCCGTCCCACCTGACCCCGCACCGCCCCGCGCCCAGCCCCACGCCGTAACCGTCCTGCACCCCCTAGTCTCCTTCTTTTTCTAATTCCCCCCCTTCCCCTCATCTCCCTTCCCACCCCCTCCCCTCCCAACGCTTCCCTCCCTTCCACATCCTTTCTTCTCCATACCCCTCCTCTCCTCTCCCCCCTTCCTTTCCCGTCTCCTTTCCGCCCACATCCCCTCCTCACCTCTCCCATGATATGCCTTGCCCTCCCCACATCTCCCATCCCCTCTACTCTCCGCTTCCCTACCATGCCCTCTCGTCCCTTCCCGTCCCCCCGCCCCCTCCTCCCTCCCTCCCCCTCCTCTCCCCCTCCTCGCCCCCCTCCTCTCCCCCTCCTCTCCCCCTCCTCTCCCCCCTCCCTCCCCTTCCTCTCCCCTTCCCTCCCCTCCCCACTCCCCCTTCCGCTCCCTCCCTTCTTCCCTCCCCTCCCTTCCCTCCCCTTCCCTCCCCTCCCCCTCCCACACCCTCCCCTCCCCTCTTCCCCTCCCCTCTTCCCCTCCCCTCCTCCCCTCCCCTCTTCCCCTCCCCTCCTCCCCTCCCCGTCCCCCCCCCCCCCCTTCCACCCGTGACCCCGGACGGCCCGTGTACGTCCCGCGCCCCGGTGCCGGCGCCGACTTGTAACCCCCGTCACCCGCCTTACGGCCGGGGTCCTCACCTGGGCGGGCAGATAAAGGCCGGGGCCGGCAGCCTCACCTCCGGGGCAGGGGGGCGGCCCGGGGTGACGGACCGGGCGGCGGGGGACGGGCGGCGGGGCCACGCTCCTGGGCGGGGCTCACACGCGCAGGATCAGGGGTTACGGAGGGGCGCGACCGGGGGTCGCCACGGGGCTAAATAGGTGCAAAGGTCCCGGTGTAAAGGTCCTAGTGCAAAGGTCCCAGTGTAGGGGTGTTCCACATGCCCTTCTTGTCAGGTGGGTATTTGACCTCTTTTTATGATTCCCCGCCTAACACTATGTTCATGTATTGTCTGTGACCTTTATTTAAATGGCTGTCCGCCCGACAATATGTGTTTGTGTTGTTATAGGCTGAATTACGAGAGTGGGAGACGGATACATTACGCTGTGATCAGGTGGCAAGTGGTGTTGGCAAAGGAATGGATGGGTGTACATTGTAACACAATGCATCTGAAATAAATATGATGAAAATAGAATGCAGAAATAGTATTTCATTTATTTAATTATTATGTACTTAAAGTTGCACAGTCCGATAGTTTTGAGATTCTGGTTTTAGATACATATAATACGTTAATTGTTTTAAGTTTTTATTTATTTATTAATTTTTTTTTATTGAGGCTGTATTTATACTGTCCATAGCATATAAGCCCGGGTACCCAGGCTTGAGTTGGTAAAGTTGCATAATCTGATGGTTTTGAATTTATGTCATTGTTTTCTGATATAAATATATTAAATTGATTGTTATTATCTACCTTACTTTATGTTGAAGTAATTTATATTAGTTTGAGATATTTGAAGTGCAAACATGTAAAATTAGTTTTGGCAAGCACTACTTTAACTTTAACTTTGGAAATATTTGGAGTTAACACATTAACAATAATGTTGGTGTCCTTGTCAACATACTGAGTGTGACACCATATGTTTCAACGGTAACAATATCAACATGTTTGATTAAAGTTGTATAGTCCGATGGTTTAGAGTGTTTGTAATTTTTCTGAGATTAATATATTGATTTGATTATTATAATCTACCATACTTTAGTTTGAAGTAACTTTTATTTTAAATGGCTAGCTTTTGAGATATTTGAAGTTCAAACATGTAAAATGAATTTAGGCAAGCATGCCAAAACTCTGACACCATAGACTTCTTCAGTGACAGCTCCTATTAAACTGACTCCGGTTCCCTTCTGTGTGACAGCAAATGCTTAAAAAGTGCATCAGTATCTAAGTTAGATATGTAGAATCAAATCTAAATAATTACTTTGGTTTTGAAAATTTGATGTTTCATCAGACTATGCAGCTTTAAATTGAGTTAGTATGAGCTTCTATGTAGCAACAAATGCTTTATAATTTCACCAATATCTAAGTTGAATATGTCGAATCAAATCTAGATACATATTTTGGTTTAGAAAAGTTGATCCTGTCACCTGGCTGGAGCTTTGATTGATTTTAGTTCGCAACAATAAATGCTGGTGCGTAAACCATCTGCTATAAGAGACACCTCAAGTTTAACATTCTTTAAAGCCGCATTCATTCAAGCCCATAAATATTATCTTTCAACTGTGTGATATAATATTTCCAATAAGAAAAGTAACCACCAAAATCCTGACCGAAATTGTCCTATTCACCCAAAATAGGCCAAATTCTCCAAATATAAACTGTGACGCGTATCCGAGGGAAGGGATTACGGTAATATCAATAAGTGAGACTAATAATGATGGCATGACCAAATGAATTGATGTTGTTTTGTTTGTTGTTTGTTGTTGTTTTACGTCCTGGCAACATTTAAGGTCATATCAGGACGGGGCAAATGAATTGAACTCCCACCTCCCGTTTTGGTAGGTCGTGTCAAACCAATGACTTAAAAATATATACTTGTCGCTATCTAGCCTGGCACTCGGCATTACTAGGATAGGGCAAGGAGCTGTGGAATGAGGAAGACCAATTGATCCACCCCCCCCCAACTTAATCAACTAGTGTACAAAAGAAATTACCAATAATGATAATCTTGTGGTAATACCAATAATATGATAATCTCGTAATACTACCAACCATGTGATAATATTGTGATAATACCAATAATTTGCTAATCTTGTGATAATACCACTAATGTGCTAATCTCGTGATAATACCAATAATTTGCTAATCTCGTGATAATACCAATAATGTGCTAATCTTGGGATAATACCAATAATGTTAGTATCTTTTGATGATACCAATAATATGGTAATCTCGCGGTAATACCAATAATGTGTTAATCTCGTGATAATACCAATAATCTACTAATCTACTAATCTTGTGATGATACCAATAATGTTATTATCTTGTGATAATACCAATAATGTGATAATCTCACAGTAATACCAATAATTTGCTAATCTCATGATAATACCAATAATGTGTTAATCTCGTGATAATACCAATAATCTACTAATCTTGTGATGATACCAATAATGTTATTATCTTGTGATAATACCAATAATGTGATAATCTCACAGTAATACCGATAATTTGCTAATCTCGTGATAATACCAATAATGTGCTAATCTCATGATAATACCAATAATGTTACAGACTTGTGATTAATACCAATAATGTGCTAATCTCATGATAATACCAATAATGTGCTAATCTCATGATAATACCAATAATCTACTAATATTGTGATGATACCAATAATGTGGTAATACCAATAATGTGATAATCTCGTGCTAATACCAATAATGTGCTAATCTCCTTATTAGAAAGGCCTGTTCAACTTTGAATACAGTAGACACCGGAACTAGCAATTCCCGCAGCTCCAACACCACTCTGCTGGAACAAAGCTTGGTGTCAGTCGGGAGAGGGATGGGGCGAGGGGGGGGGGGCTGTTTTCGTGCTCATGCGCCATCAACGTGAAGCTTGACTCGGGCCGACCCCAGCTCCGTCACATGCACCCCTTGTCTTTCCAGCCACCCACCCACCCTCCCCTCCCACCGGGCGCGCTGGCCGAATTGGTAGAGCGCGGGCCTCGCGTGCGGGAGATAGGTTCCCAGTCGAGTCAAACCAATGACTTATAAATAAAAATTGGTACTCGTCGCTTCCTAGCCTGGTGCTCAACATTAATAGGATAAGGCAAGGACTGGTTTTCTCAGTGTCAGGATAATCCGACTTGAGTGGGATAGTGGGTCATGGTGCTGACGGCCTGATTTCCCAGTGGGGCACTGTCACAAGTCGGTACCTGTCCTAATATATATATTTATTTGTGTGATGAATTTATTTACCCTGCTCAAAATGGATATGACCTTAGATGTTGCCATGACATCAACCAACTCCCCCCCCTCCCCCACCCGCCCCACCTAGCGCCCTGTCACGTCGGTCATGTCATTAAGATAAGACAGCCTGGAGGTGACCGCTATCCCCGCTCCATCTGACCCTCAGCCGGCCCAGCCATCCGTCCAGTATTCTTCAACCTATTCCGCGTCCACTTTTCCACAGCAACTTCCTGTCGATTTCTCGATTTCTCCCTCTCCCTGTCGTCCTCCCTCTCCTCCTCCCTCTCCTCCTCCCTCTCCTCCTCCCTCTCCTCCTCCCTCTCCTCCCCCCTCTCCTCCTCCCTCTCATTCTCCCTCTTCTCCCTCTCCACCTCCTCCTCCCCCTCCTCCCCCCCCCCCTCATTCTATCTATCCATGACAGTCTGGTGACACAACTTCAGCTTCCCGTGTCCATGCCATGGCATGCATGCCTTTTCTCGGGGCTACATTTGTCTTCGCGGTGTGTGGGCTGTGCAAAGCCCCCCGGAGCCATAGACGCGACGTCCCCCACGCATGCGCAATCTAACACATGCCAGTCATGTGCTGGGTGAGGACAGATACCGGTGTGGTCCCTGATACACCGCCACCCCTGCCCCAGGAGACGGCGATCCTCGATAGCACCCTGCTCCAGGGTGAAGCTCGCCGTGCACAGGAACCGGAACTAACCGTGACGTTACCAGCCGTACAAGATACATAATAGCTATCTACAGCTGGACAAGATACATAATAGTCATCTACAGCTTGACAAGATACATAATAGCCATCTACAGCTGGACAAGATACATCATAGCCATCTACAGCTGTACAAGATACACACTAGTCATCTACAGCTGTACAAGATACATAATAGTCATCTACTGCTGTACAAGATACATAATAGTCATCTACAGCTGTACAAGATACATAATAGTCATCTACAGCTGTACAAAATACATAATAGTCATCTACTGCTGTACACGATACATAATAGTCATCTACTGCTGTACAAGATACATAATAGTCATCTACAGCTGTACAAGATACATAGTAGTCATCTACTGCTGTACAAGATGCACAATAGTCATCTACTGCTGTACAATATACATAATAGTCATCTACAGCTGTACAAGATACACAATAGTCATCTACAACTGGACAAGATACACAATAGTCATCTACAGAGGTAGAAGATATGCAGTAGTCATCTACCGCTGTACAAGATACATAATAGTCATCTACAGCTGTACAAGATACATAATAGTCATCTACAGCTGTACAAGATACACAATAGTCATCTACAGCTGTACAAGATACACAATAGTCATCTACAGCTGGACAAGATACACAATAGTCGTCTACAGCTGGACAAGATACACAAATAGTCATCTACAGCTGGACAAGATACACAATAGTCATCTACAGCTGTACAAGATACACAATAGTCATCTACTGCTGTACAATATACATAATAGTCATCTACAGCTGTACAAGATACACAATAGTCATCTACAGCTGGACAAGATACACAATAGTCATCTACAGAGGTAGAAGATATGCAGTAGTCATCTACCGCTGTACAAGATACATAATAGTCATCTACAGCTGTACAAGATACATAATAGTCATCTACAGCTGTACAAGATACACAATAGTCATCTACAGCTGTACAAGATACACAATAGTCATCTACAGCTGGACAAGATACACAATAGTCGTCTACAGCTGGACAAGATACACAAATAGTCATCTACAGCTGGACAAGATACACAATAGTCATCTACAGCTGTATAATGTCATATCATCTACAGCTGTACCATAATAGTCCGTATCATGACTTCTACAGTTGTACAGAATACACAAAAGTCAGTAACCTATACATCTGTATATAATAATAGTCAGTATTATATCATCTACAGCTGTATATATTAGTTAGTGTCATGGCATCTACAGCTGTATATAATAGTCAGTGTTATGGCATCTACAGCTGTATAGAATAGTCAGGTTCATGACATCTACAGCTGTATATAATAGTCAGTGTCATGGCATCTACAGCTGTATATAATAGTCAGGTTCATGACATCTACAGCTGTATAGAATAGTCAGTGTCATGGCATCTACAGCTGTATATAATAGTCAGTGTCATGGCATCTACAGCTGTATAGAATAGTCAGTGTCATGGCATCTACAGCTGTATATAATAGTCAGTGTCATGGCATCTACAGCTGTATAGAATAGTCAGGTTCATGACATCTACAGCTGTGTATAATAGTCAGTGTCATGGCATCTACAGCTGTATATATTAGTTAGTGTCATGACATCTACAGCTGTATATAATACTCAGTGTCATGGCATCTACAGCTGTATAGAATAGTCAGGTTCATGGCACTTACAGCTGTATATAATAGTCAGTGTCATGGCATCTACAGCTGTATAGAATAGTCAGGTTCATGGCACTTACAGCTGTATATAATAGTCAGTGTCATGGCATCTACAGCTGTATAGAATAGTCAGGTTCATGGCACTTACAGCTGTATATAATAGTCAGTGTCATGGCATCTACAGCTGTATAGAATAGTCAGGTTCATGGCACTTACAGCTGTATATAATAGTCAGTGTCATGGCATCTACAGCTGTTTATAATAGTCAGGGTCACGGTATCTACAGCTGTATATAATAGTCAGGGTCATGACATCTACAGCTGTATGTGTATAATAGTCAGTGTCATGGAATCTACACTGTATATAATAGTCAGTGCCATGGCATCTGCAGCTGTATATAATAGTCAGTGTCATGGCATCTACAGCTGTATATAAATTATATAGTCAGTGTCATAACCACTGTAGTTATTACTGTGTTGCTAGATAGTACACTGCTCAGTTCATAACAGACACTTAGGAAGATATATGCATTTGTTTTGATAAGTGTCTTAGGAATGTTTCAAACATATGGGATAGCATGCCTAGACGGCCATAGAACCCATATTGCTGCCATTCCTGGATTCCTGGATTGCAGTGCTAAGGCTTGAACTCTCCCTGTGTATCTACTATCCCTTGGTGAGGCAAGTAGCCTACAGTCGACTACAATGGCATGAAACACTCTACTGCACATAGTAGGACCGCCTGCCCTCTGCAATCACATTCACCTGATATAAAGCTAAGATTCCATATACCCGGTATGCGGCATTCGAATGCATACGCAGCAAGTGGCATGCGATTTGGTTGATTCTATATATATGCGAATACCCATGTCTTTTTAGTCTTTCTTGCTACAAATTTGTGAAGGAAGAACATGGCAAATCAGTGAAGGTTGCTTGCTCCCCTGCCTTTCTGCGTACGCATTCGCACCGATCGGTCCAATGAGCGATCCACTTTGCTGTTCACACTTTCGCATTCGAATATGCATTCGCATTCGCATTCGCATTCGCATTCACATTCGCATTCACAACCGGACATAGGGAAGCACCACCGTGCGTTTACATGCTTTTCCATTTTTTGTCGCATTCGCATACCACATACCGCATATATGGAATCTTAGCTTAAAACATGAAAAGTAAAACTATAGCCTCCCGCCCCCGCCCCACACACACTCACCCTCCAGTGCCTATAAGACACTGGTCCTTTGACAGGGCACCCACCCAAGGAGCACCAGCGCCACTCTGCTGCTGTTGATATTGCTGCTGCTGCTGATACTGCTGCTGCCCCCTTGCGGGATCCAGCTGAAGTTACGTCGGCTGATATCGTGATCTACAACTATCAGGGGCGTCCCCTGGCGGCCTGTGCGGGCAGGGGGTCAAGACGCTGTGACCTCTGACCTCTGACCCTGACATCAGGTTGGCTATCAGCCTGGTGATGGTGGTGGTTGTGTGTGGTGTGGGTTTGGGTGTGTGTGTAGTGTGGTGTGTGGGTGGTGTGGTGTGTGGGTGGTGTGGTGAGTGTGGGTGTGGAGGGCGACGCAGTGTGGCGTCTGGATCATCGCACGTCATGTTATAGTGTCGTAAAGGTGCTTGTGGGGGCTGGGGAGGAGGGGGAGCTGTGTGGGGGTGGCGGGCATTTAATTGAATTGTGCCAATTGTGGGTCACGTGGCCGGGTTAACTAGTGGAGGTCCGGCCGTGCCGTGCCGGCCCGTCGTTAGGTGGGAGCCGCCTTACGTGTTATTAATATGAATCATGATCACGTTAATAACGGCGCCTAGTGGAGCCCGGCCCACGAGCCGCCTCCTGCCTCCTCCACCCGGGCCATGAGCCGCCTCCTGCCGCCTCCACCTGGGCCGTGAGCCGCCTCCTGCCGCCTCCACCCGGGCTGTGAGCCGCCTCCTGCCGCCTCCACCCGGGCCGTGAGCCGCCTCCTGCCACCTCCACCCGGGCCATGAGCCGCCTCCTGCCTCCTCCACCCGGGCCGTGAGCCGCCTCCTGCCTCCTCCACCCGGGCCGTGAGCCGCCTCCTGCCGCCTCCAGCTGGGCCGTGAGCCGCCTCCTGTTGCCTCCACTCGGGCCGTGAGCCGCCTCCTGTTGCCTCCACTCGGGCCGTGAGCTGCCTCCTGTTGCCTCCGCTTGGGCCATGAGCCACCTCCCGCCACCTCCACCCGACCCGTGAGCGACCTCCTGCTGCCTCCACCCAACCCGTGAGCCGCCTCCTGCCGCCTCCACCCGGGCCGTGAGCCGCCTCCTGCCACCTCCACCTGGGCAGTGAGCCACCTCCTGTCGCCTCCACCCGGGCCGTGAGCCACCTCCTGCCACCTCCACCCTGGCCGTGAGCTGCCTCCTGCCGCCTCCACCTGAGCTGTGAGCCGCCTCCCGTCGCCTCCACCCGGGCCGTGAGCCGCCTCCTGCTGCCTCCACCTGGGCCGTGAGCCGCCTCCTGTCGCCTCCACCCGACCCGTGAGCCGCCTCCCGTCGCCTCCACCCGGGCCGTGAGCCGCCTCCTCCCGCCTCCACCCGGGCCGTGAGCCACCTACCGTTGCCTCCACCCGGGCCATCCCGGGGAGGGCGGGGGCGATGGCTGCTTTGTCCGGCCAAAGGCTTGAAGCGGCACAGTCCGATGACAGCATCAACTCTTCAAAACTTCCTCTGCTTAATGAACTAATGTACAACGACAAAACGCATCAACACTTAAGCTAAGATTCCATATATGCGGTATGCGGCATGCGAATGCGAATGTGGTATATGCGACATAGATATATGCCAACCGACAATAGCCGATGTTTACTTTTTGTGCTGGGGGATGGTTAAAGCTAAGATTCCTTATAGTTATATGTGGTATGCGGCATGCGAATGCAAATGCGAATGCGAATAAAAATAAAAAAGCATGTAAATGAATAGTGGTGCTTCCATACGTCCGAATGCGAATACGAACGCGAATGCGAATGCGGCAAATGGACCGACCCATGGACCGATCGGTGCGAATGCGAATACTGCTGCATTTGCCATAGAAAACAATACTGTTCCTTCACAAATTTGGAGGAAAAAACCCCAAAAATGTTGGGGGTTGGCATATATCTATGCTGCATATACAACATTCGCATGCCGCATGCCACATACCGCGTATAAGGAATCTTAGCTTTAGGGGTTATCCTAAGACAGCTTCCAACATTTTCACGGTCGTTCAAAGCACATGTGACTCAAGCACAACTTTGATCGTTTATTAAGATGTTGATCCTTTTTAGCGAGCTTTTTTGTTGGTTGGTTAGTTGTTGAAGTTGTACGTCCTTGCAACATCTAAGGTCATATCAGGACATACTTGTCGCTTCCTAGCCAAGGGTTTGGCATTACTAGGATAGGGCAAGGACTGGTTGGCTCAGTGTAAGGATAATGTCACTGACTGGGATATCAGGTCATGGTGCTGGTGGCCACGTCTCCCAGTGGAGCAGCACTATAAAGTCACCATGAATGTGCACTGTCACAAGTCAGTAGCCATTCTGAAATGACCTTAGATGTTGCCAGGAGGTAAAACTCCCAACAACCAGCCAACCAATCAATCTGCACTGCCTACCTGCTTCCGTGCTTGAATGGTGGTTTGTTTAACGTCGTGTCCGTAGCAAACGCGAGCCTGCTTGCACTGACTTCCTGTTTTCTTGCTCTCCAAGCAGATGCTTAGGTCCAAGTAACCGACTGAACCAAAAATGGGGGACATACACATTTAAACAATTTTTTTTATCAAACCCAGTGAGAGAACAGTGTCCGCATTATGGGATGGAACGATTATCAGAGTACCTCACTGAATATGTGGACAATCCCCATTTCTGGTCTGCGCCAGGCCCATTTCCGGCTTTGCGCCAGGCGGGCGGGTAGACGACGGACGCTCATCGGGCGCGCCCAGGGGAGGAAAGGGGAATGGGGGGGGGGGGGGACCCCGTGTTGTGCCGAGCGAGATTTACGTCTCGGTAAATCCCGTCGTCAGTCACGCAGAACGCGAACACATGTCCGGCACTACGGACACGCGATGCGGACATCTGATGACGACGACACGGTCACGTGACGTGTCGCGCTGACGTCCCCGCACCCCATCCATGGTAACAGTTGGCAATGACCCCCCACCCCTCCCACCCCTCCCCCACACACACACACACTCACACACACTCACACCCCCCGCCTCACTCCCACCCCACTGCACTCCCATCGCAAGGTCAACTGCCATCCAGAGGTCACGGCCGAGGTCATCGCTCAGGCGCAGTTCAGCGCTCCCTCTAATCCCAGCATGCATTATCTAGTCACGGTCTGTGGTTATGGCATAGAATAATGCAAACGTCTGTCCATATTTATGTATGCGCTATGTAATGTGTTAAGTGAATATAAACATGGGGAACATGTTGGTTTATTATACATGGCCGAGTGTGTGGGGGAAGCCATTTCAAATGACCCCAACATGTAATTTACTGGCTCTCCCAACCATGCGAGCCATTGTGATCGCCTAAATGTATCCTTTGTAGTTTATTGCACATGTACTGCATTATTTTATATGCTTGCTAGGAAATATCTTTTAGTGTGGGATACCATTTTTATTGTGCCTATATATAGTGTATACACCAAACTTCCCACTGTTGTTGTTGTGGTCATTGTGTGGAAATGTACAAGTGGGGGCTAGTGGGTAGCATCCATATAGAATTGATTGGGATAGTGAGAACTGAAATGTACATGTAAGAGACTGGGGAGAGTGACACAGAAATGTACATGTGCGACTACGGATTGCCTAGAGAATTAACCAAGGAGAGTGAAACATAAATGTACACAAGAGAGTTAACAAGGTGCTTAGAGAATTGACCGAGGAGATTGACTCTGAAATATACATGTAAGACTGCACAAGGAGCTAAGAGAGAGTTGACCTGAGACTGAGAGTGAGAGTGACACAAACATGTACATGTGAGACTGTACGGGGTGCTTAGAGAATCGACCGGGGATATTGACACTGAAATATACATTATTGGAAGAAAAATATTGACGGTGGCAAGGGGCGCCTGGTCGATGGCTCTCAATTTGTCCGGGGCAGCTGGGGCAGGAGAGGGCAGGAGGGTGCCCGACGCTCGGCGGCCGAGCGGGCAGGCGGGCGGGCTATCGGGCTGCCGGGGCCAGAGCTAATTGTGCCGGGGCCAGGACCCTACACAGCGCCCCCCGCCCCGTCTCCCTCTCCACCTCCTCCTGCCCGCCTTTATCGTGATTGGCCACCACTTGACGTCGGGCGTAATTTCCATGTCATTGACCAGGGCTTGGCATTTGCCGTCAATGTCATGATCTGCGCCTATCTCCCCGGCCGGGGTCGGACCCCGCCGCCCCGTGGGCTCGTAAAAAAAACCAGGAGGGAGCGTGTGTGTGTATGTGTGTGTGGTGGGTGTTTGTGTGTGTGTGTGTGTGTGTGTGTGGCTGGCTGGCAACCTCCCTCTCCCCC
This sequence comes from Branchipolynoe longqiensis, assembly GCA_030323885.1. Classification (NCBI taxonomy): domain Eukaryota; kingdom Metazoa; phylum Annelida; class Polychaeta; order Phyllodocida; family Polynoidae; genus Branchipolynoe; species Branchipolynoe longqiensis. The sequence continues at coordinate 1,870,396 of CM059188.1, forward strand.
CCCCCCCCAACCACACACTCCACCGAACGCTTCTGTCGCAGTTGGAAGCACACCAGAAAGACGAAACCTGCATGTGGGATATGTTCTTCCTTCTTCCCCTTTTTTCTTCTTCTTCTTCTTCTTCTTCTTCTTCTTCTTCTTCTTCTTCACTTTAGATCACTTCATTCACTCCACACTTGCGGGTTGGTCACTCCATATCTTCACGTTGTTATCAATTGAGACTACACTGCATACCTTCCTTCTCACCCAGCTCTTCCTTCCAGCTCTTCCTTCCAGTTCATACCCTCTTTTCTGATCCTTCTTCCTCCTTCCTTTCTTCCTTCCCCCTCCATTCCCCCTTCCTTCCTTCCTCCCTTCCTCCTTTCCCTCATTCCTTTCTTCCTTCCCCCCTTCCTTCCTTCCTTCCTCCCTTCCTTCCCTCCCCCCCCCCCCCCCCCCCCTCCCTCCCTCACTCCTCCCTTTGCCCCGCCATTTCTTAGCGCATGCGTGTCCTCCTCTACCACTCTCCACTGAGCATTAGTCATTCCTGGTCGCCCTCTCCTTTCTTTCCAATTCTGTCAGTGTACTTTCCTTTTCCATTTCTTGTTACAATTGCTCTTCCCCCTTTTCACAACTTCTCTTCTCTCGGTTCTACTCTAGCTCCACTCTCCTCCACTCTCCTCCACTCTTCTTCATCCTCTTTCACCCTCTTCCACTGTCCTTCATTCATCTCCACTCTTCCCCGCTGTCATCCTGTCCTCCCCGCCTCCTCCCCTTCCTTCCCTTCTTCCCCCCTCCTTCCCTTATTTCCTCCCTCTCTGATTTTCCTCTTTCCCGTCTCCTCTTCTCCTCTCATTCCCCTCCTTCTCTACCCCCTCTTTCCATGTTTTCTCTCATTCCCCTCCTACTCACCCGTTCCCTCTTTAGCCCCCCTTCCCCCCCTCCCTCATTCCCATCAACTCCCCCCCCCCCCCACGCATCCCCCACTCCATCCTATCCCTCCTCCCGCCTTACTCCCCACCCCCACTCACTCCGTAACTCCACCATCCCTCACTCTCCTCCTCCCCGCCATATCAGGACCATGATGCATCTGCCACCTGTCACACGCATGCGCCAATCGAAGCGTCGATCGCAGGTCACGTGATTGGGGCAACTATCTAAACACGGCTCCTCTCGGAGAGTTCCACCCCCGGCCCGTCACAAAAAATGGCCGATTCAATATTAGCTCCGGATCGATAAAGCGGGACGCCCTCTGGTGGGCTGTTCGGGAGGTTAATTCGGCCAGTTTCCCCGAGACCATCGATAGCCGAACCCGAGAACGCGGGAGGGGTGGTCGAGGGGATAGGATTGGTTGTTGGAGTTTTACATCCTGGAAACATCTAAGGTCATATCAAAAAGGGAGGGGCGGACCGGATGTTGGATTCCTGTTGTTGTGGTCTCCTGTTGGGAGTGTGTGTTGGGAGTGTGTGTTGTGTTGTGGTGGTCTTGTATTGGGGGTAGGTAGTCTTGTGCTTTGGTGCATTGCAGTGTTTTTGTGTGGCGATTTTGTTGTTGTAAATAGGTTTATTCCTCTGAACATACAATTTCTCAGTGCCGGAGCACCGGTCTTCCAGCCGTCGAAACAATCGGAGTTGTTTACAGATATTGGTGAGAGAGCAGTCTGTGCTGTATTGCGTACAGTACAGGCCCTCTGTATAGTGCAGAAGGGAGGAAGGAGTCTGAGCTGAAATATGTACACACATTATATGAACATGGTTCAAATAAGTGATTTCGGGTGTGGTGTTTTTGTGTCGGTGTAGCCTTGTATTGGATGAAGTAACATTGTGTTAGGGTGCTGATGTGGTGGGGTGACCCTGTGTCGGAATGGTCTTGCATTAGTGTGGCCTTGCATTATTGTGGCCTTGTATTATTGTGGCATTGCATTGTGGCCTTGCATTGCTGTGGTTTTGATTATTGTGGCCTTGCATTGTTGTAGTCGTGCATTGTGGCCTTGCATTGTTGTGGCTTTGATTATTGTGGCCTTGCATTGTTGTAGTCTTGCATTGTTGTGGCTTTGATTATTGTGGCCTTGCATTGTTGTAGTCTTGCTTTAGAGTAGCATTGTGTTGATGTTGTGTTGGTGTGGCCATTTTTTTGTGTGTACCATAGTTTTTATTGTTGGTGTGGCCTCGTTTTGGTGGGTCTTGTAGTTTTTATTGTGTCGATGTCGTGTTGGTGTGTCGTCATTGTGGTGTGTCAGTAGTTTTTATTGTTGGTTTGGCATCATTTTGGTGTGCCCTGTAGTTGTTACCATGTTGGTGTGTGGTGTGGCCTCGTGTTGGCATGTCCCATAGTTTTTATTGTGTTGGTGTGGCCTCGTTGTGTCATGTCCCATAGTTATTATTTTGTTGGTGTGGCCTTCTTGTGTCATGTCCTGTAGTTTTTATTGTGTTGGTGTGGCCTCGTTGTGGCATTTCCTGTAGTTTTTATTGTGTTGGTGTGGCCTCGTTTTGGTATATCCCGTAGTTTTTATTTTGTTGGTGTGGTCTATTTTTGCAGTGTCCCATAGTTGTTATTGTGTTGGTGTGGCCTAAGACTCCAATCAACTCATCAGTTATATGTTTTATATTCTTTACTGAGACAACTTAAATAATTCCAATAAGTCCAGCAGATTCTACAGACTTGCCATCACTTAGATAAGGATCCATAGCAATACATAAAGTTAGGCTACGTGATGGATAAAACAGCGAGACGAATGATGCTGAAAAGGCTTCTTTATTGGAAAGGCCTCTGGCCGAGCAATAAACGCGCTACCTATACAAAACTAAAACTACAATCTAGGTCTGTACTGGCACAGAAGCACGCCTGTAGTATACGGACTAGGCGGTGAGGGCGCCAGCAGCGTGGGAGGGTGCTGGCCCGCAGAAAATAAACATAGAAAGCACATAGGCCAATAATGTATTGGTCGTATTAAATAAATAAATAAATAAATAAATACTAAAATAATGTCGTGGGGGGTGATGAGAATGGGAAATATTGCGCTTAGAGCGGGACTCGAACCCACATCTCTCCGCATTCCGGGCCAGTGTGCTAACCATTACACCACCTAGGCTCCCTGACATCACCATACTACCCACGCCTACCTGTCCATGCGGCTCCTTGCCTGAGAGGTGAGTGCAGACCACTACACTCGTCCCCCTGGAATTGTAAGTCTTTTAATACTGACAATTACATACATACAGGCAATGCAACACACTTACATACACAGGGTAGGTTCAACAACCATACAGCATGTAGCTTGTATAGGATCCTGGTCACGGCAACCAGTGTCATAGGGGGGTGATGAAAATGGGAAATATTGCGCCTAGAGTGGGACTCGAACCCACATCTCTCCACATTCCGGGCCAGTGTGCTAACCATTACACCACCTAGGCTCCCTGACATCACCATACTACCCACGCCTACCTGTCTATGCGGCTCCTTGCCTGAGACGTGAGTGCAGACCACTACAATAATAATAATTATTATAGTCCTCCGCCCTTTAATATTCGTATAATAAATTATACTGCACATAATTCCAATTATCGTCAACAATGGAATATCCTAGATGCACTCGCAGATTCAAGGGTAAATTAGTATCATATGTGGATATATAATTAGAATAGGGATTACAATAAGGTTGGGGGCCATTCACATACCTGTACTCCCACCACTAGAACGCGACATTGTGACAGTGTCTTGTTCCAGGCTTATCGTGACAGTTATCAGTAGCTGTCAATCGCGACGTGATGCTGTCAACGACTCGCTGTCAGTATGCATTGTGGTGCTGTCAGAACACAGGTGTGGCTGTGCTATCAGGTGGCGTCACAAAACCACGTGACTCATTCTAGTTGGAGATGGCAGACGATAAGAACACGGAGCATGTGACAGACATGTGACAGGCATGTGACTGTCAACGTGCTTCATCTGTCTGAGAATGTTGTCACTCTCTCTACCCCTCCCTCCTACTCCGTCCCACTCTCTGCCTCTCTTCCCCTCTCTCCACCTCTCTCTCCCTCTCTCCGCCTTTCTTTTCCTCTCCGCAACTTTTGAGATATGAGGTGTAAACATGAACAATTAATTTTGGCAAGCACGCCAAAACTCTGACACCATAAGCTCAGCCGTAACAGGTTCTATTAAATTGACTAAGTATTTCCTTCTAATTCTATGCAGCAACAAATGCATCCGTATTTAAATTAGATATATAGAATAAAATGTTATGCTTCATCGGACTATGCAGCTTTAAATGTCAAATGATTAGGGAAACACTTCCACTCCCACCACATTCATTTAATTATCTGAGATGCGATCAGATATAATGCCCCCCCCCAAAAAAACCCAGCGATTTTATGGAAGGTTAGTTATTTAGCAGAAGTCAGTTATTTAGCAGAAGTCAGTTATTTAGCAGAAGTCAGTTATTTAGCAGAAGTAAGTTATTTAGCAGAAGTCAGTTATTTAGCAGAAGTCAGTTATGTAGTAGAAGTCATTTCTTTAGCAGAACTCACTTATTCAACTCGACTAGTTATATTCCTAAAGCAGTGCCTTATGTGATGCCAGAAAATGGCGGGTTTATGAATAGTGTGCGTTGGGGGGGGGGGGGGGTTCTTGTGTGAGAGGTGCGGTGGGGGTGGGGTGGGTGGAAAGGGGCGTCTTGTGGGTGTTACAAAGGTCATAAAGCATCAGGTAGTTAGTGCCGTCTAACATGGCCCCACGACCCCTCCCGGCGGACCTCGGCCCGGGCCTGACCAGCTCCTTACGCCGGGAGGTGAGGGGTCCCAACCCGGGGGCCGGGAGGTCCTAACCCGGGCGGCCGGCCCCAGGATCGGGGGCGGGCAACAGGCGCGTGGGCGGGTCGGGGCCCTGACCGGGGGGCGGCCGGGGGTGACGCGCGGGGCACCGGGGCGCCGACCCTCACTGACCCGGGAGGGGAAAGGGGTGGGTGAGTGGGGGGAGGGAGAGGGGGAAGGAGGTGGGGGGGGGGGAGACTGCCCATTGGTCAGTTGGCGGGATGCTCAGCAGTCAAAGGAGGCGGTAGCGAGGGTTTGAAAAAATAACCCGGGAAGAGAAGAGTGGGGTTGAGGGGGTGGGGGTAGATTGATGGGGTGGGGGTGGGGGGGGGTGATAGGGTAGTTGTTATGGGAGGCCTGGGGTCGGGCACGGGGTCAGGTGGGTCAGGTGGCCGGAGTGGGGGGATGACCCCCCAGCGGAGCAGACAAAAAAGAGTGGTGTCACCTGGACGCTAACCCCTGTAACCCCTGTCCCCGCCCACGGCCGCCCCCTGCCGCCCCACGGCCGCCCCCTGCCCAGCCCGCGGCCCGCCAACTGACCACTGGTAACCCGGAGTAACCCGCCACATGGCGAGATGTTTAGGGGGGGGGGGGAAGGGGGTGGCCCCTGGGCTAACAAAGCTCCCCCCCCCCCTCACACACACTCAGTCCCAACGTGGAGACGCCGGGAGTGTTACTAACAAACCTGTTAATGTTAATGGCCTAGTTTAGACACACACCCCTACACAAACGGGGTGAATCAAAGCGCCCCCCCCCCCCAACGGACCACAACCCTCCACATGTTTTATAACAGCTTTATAACCAGTTATAACACAAACACCTTATATTATAACTTATAAGGTGTTCGTGTTATAACTGGTTATAGATGGACACAGAATTTATTCAAGGACAAAATATGACTATATGGCCTGGAGTATTAGCAACAAAATGATATCATTGGCATGATGCTGCTAGCTCTGGTGAATGGCGCCAGAGGTTTGAAGAAGCAGTGTGAAATTTCATGCATAAGTTAGTTGAAACAAAAGGTGATTTTCTACATAAATGGACTTGACAAAGCATTGATTTTCTGTAGCTGATCAAATGTGGATGGTACAAATGTGGATGGTACTATTAGAAAGAAGAAATATGAAGCTTTATTTTGCTTTAGATTTTATTTCAATTGGTGAACAACTTAGAACACACCAACAGATTGAAAATGATGAATTTAAGCCTCCACACACAGATTATTGGTGGATTGGCAAGGCACTTGGGATACCTACTTATAATTATAACACCGTTAAGTCAGAGCCATAGCGCACCCAATGCTACGACAGTACACCCGAAATACTTGCTTCCTTTTAGGTTATGGCCTTGTATTATGATTGTCCGATCTTTGAGGCGGTGTGGTTAGATTTAAATTAAAGCGAGGCTCATTGGCCATTGCCCTTCTGATATGACCGTAGATGTTGCCAAAACGTAAAACTCCAATAACCAACCAACCAACCCTTCCGTAGATGTTGCTAGGATATAAAACTCCAACAACCAACTAACCCTTCTGTAGATGTTGCCAAGATGTAAAACTCCAATAACCAACCAACCAACCCTTCAGTAGGTGTTGCCAGGACGTAAAACTCCAACAACCAACCAACCAACCCTTCCCTAGATGTTGCCAGGATGTAAAACTCCAACAACCAACCAACCCTTCCATACATGTTGCCAGGACGTAAAACTCCAGCAACCAACCAACCCTTCCCTAGATGTTGCCAGGACGTAAAACTCCAACAACCAACCAACCAACCCTTCCCTAGATGTTGCCAGGACATAAAACTCCAACAACCAACCAACCCTTCCGTAGATGTTGCCAGGACATAAAACTCCAACAACCAACCAACCAACCCTTCCGTAGATGTTGCCAGGACGTAAAACTCCAACAACCAACCAACCAACCCTTCCGTAGATGTTGCCAGGACGTAAAACTCCAACAACCAACCAACCCTTCCCTAGATGTTGCCAGGACGTAAAACTCCAACAACCAACCAACCAACCCTTCCCTAGATGTTGCCAGGATGTAAAACTCCAACAACCAACCAACCAACCCTTCTGTAGATGTTGCCAGGACATAAACCTCCAACAACCAACCAACCCTTCCCTAGATATTGCCAGGATGTAAAACTCCAACAACCAACCAACCCTTCCATACATGTTGCCAGGACGTAAAACTCCAGCAACCAACCAACCCTTCCCTAGATGTTGCCAGGACGTAAAACTCCAACAACCAACCAACCAACCCTTCCCTAGATGTTACCAGGACGTAAAACTCCAACAACCAACCAACCCTTCCCTAGATGTTGCCAGGATGTAAAACTCCAACAACCAACCAACCCTTCCATACATGTTGCCAGGACGTAAAACTCCAGCAACCATCCAACCCTTCCCTAGATGTTGCCAGGACGTAAAGCTCCAACAACCAACCAACCAACCCTTCCCTAGATGTTACCAGGACGTAAGACTCCAGCAACCAACCAACCCTTCCCTAGATGTTGCCAGGACGTAAAACTCCAACAACCAACCAACCAACCCTTCCCTAGATGTTACCAGGACGTAAAACTCCAGCAACCAACCAACCCTTCCCTAGATGTTGCCAGGACGTAAAACTCCAACAACCAACCAACCAACCCTTCCCTAGATGTTGCCAGGATGTAAAACTCCAACAACCAACCAACCCTTCCCTAGATGTTGCCAGGATGTAAAACTCCAACAACCAACCAACCAACCTTTGCAGTTGTCATTTGTGTCGATGATTTGTTTAGTGCGACACGGCCCCCGGGCGCCTCTCAATGATCACCGCTCCAGAAGACAAACAGGGGCGAGGTGTGGGTGTGGGTGTGGGTGTGGGTGTGGGTGTGGGTGTGGGGTGGGTGTGGGTGTGGGTGTGGGTGTGGGTGTGGGTGTGGGGTGGGTGTGGGTGTGGGTGTGGGGGGGGGAGTGGAAGGAAGAGTTCGTTGTGGGGTTAGGGGGGTGGGGTGGGGGTAGAAGCTGGGTGAGGTGGTGGGTGTGGGGGTGTGGGTAGGGAGTGGGTGTGGGCCGGGGGTGGGGGGAGCGGGTGTGAGTGTGGGGGTTCTCCCGGCCGCACCCCGCCCGGCTGCCGGCCGCCCATTGTTGCTCTGGGCCGGGTAAACCACGGCGAGCACGGAATGAAATTACTGGCCGGGCCGCGCCTCGCTTATTGCTATGTTGGGTGTTGCAGATAAACATGGTGGTTGGTTCCTGGAGTAGGCTTCTGCATAGAATGTGTTTGTGTGTGTATGGCGGTGGGGGGTGGGGGTGGGGGTGGGGGGGGGGACGCTACGCACCTCATTTCCCCTGGTCTGCATTCTCGGCCGATTAGATATATCACCTTCCTCGTCCCCCCGCTCCCCCATCTTTCCCTCTGCACGCAGTCTCCCCCTTTCCCTGTCTATCCCTTTCACTCTTCACACTCCCCTCTCCTCTCTACCACTCTCCCATCCCCCTCTCTCATCTCCCCTCTCTCCTCTCTCCTCTCCCCTCTCTCCATCTTCCCATCTCTCTTCTCTCTAATCATATCCTGTCCCCTGTCCCCGTCTCCTCCTCTCCCATTTCCTCCCATCCCTTCTACTCTCCCCTTCCCCTCTGCCCCTCTCCCTCTGCCCCTCTCCCTCTCGCCCCTCTCTCCCCTCCTCCTCTCCCATCTCCTGCTCTCCCATCTCCTTCTCTCTCTCTCTCTCTCTCCCTCTCCCCCTCTCCCCCTCCTCCGCTCTACACCCCTCCTCCCCCCAATACTCCCCCCCTCCCATCTCCTCCTCTCCCCTCCTCTCCCCCTCTCCCTCTCCCCCTCCTCCTCTCCCATCTCCTCCTCTCCCCTCTTCTCCCTCGCCCCCTCTCCCCCTCCTCCCCTCTACACCCCTCCTCCTCCCCAATACTCCCCTCCCCCTCCCTTTCCCTCAATTCCCATTCTCCCTCTTCTCCCCATCTCCTCTGCCCTCACTTCTCCCTCAAATGGAAGTGAAATATGTATGATTAAACCCACCACTCTCAATTTTCTGAAATGGACTCATGTAAATATTTATAGTGCTGTTTCACTGGGATACTGATTCGCCAGCATCATGACACGATCACATTATCCTAATACTGAACAAACCAGTCCATACCCTCTCCTATCCTATTAATGCCAACTGCCAGACTAGGCAGCGACAAGTATCAAATTTGTAAGACGTTGGTTTGACTCGGTCGAGGTTCGGGAAACCAGCCAGTGCTCTTACCGATTCAGGCGTCCGGTCTGGTTGACCTATTGCAAGTGTAGTTGTAGTCTGCACTGACCTCTCAGGCAAGGAACCATATATATACAGGTAGGTAGGTGTGGGTAGGGTGGTGACATCAAGGAGCCTAAGTGGTGTAATGGTTAGCACACTGGCCCAGAATGCTGGAGATGTGGGTTTGATTCCCACTCTAGGCGCAATATTTTCCATTTTCATCACCCTATGACACTGGTTGCTGTGACCATGATCCTGTACAAGCTATGTGTTGTATGATTGTTGAACCTAACCCTGTGTATGTATATGCAAGTGCATTGCGTGTATGTATGTAATTGTAAGCATTAAATGACCATTTAAAAGGCTTACAATTATAGGGTGATGTAAGTGTAGTTGTCTGCACTGACCACTCAGGCAAGAAACTGAATAGATAGACAGGTAGGTGTGGGTAGGAGGGTGACTTAATGGAGCCTAGGTGGTGTAATCTTTAGCACACTGGCCCGGAATGAAAGAGATGTGGGTTCTGTTGCCACTTTAGGCGCAATATTTCCGATTTTCATCACCCCCATGACGATAGTATTGGAAAGCCGGGTGTGTAAAAAACAATTTTTTTTATTTAACGACGCCTCTAGAGCACATTGATTTTTATCATCGGCTATTTGACATTCAGACATATTTCTTTGAAGGAAACCCGCTGCTGCCACATAGGATACTCTTTCCGAGAAGCAGCAAGGTTTTTTTTTATATGCACTTTCCCACAGACAGCACAGCTCATACCACATCCTTTGATGAACCAGTTGTGGACCACTGGTTGGAACAGAAAATAGCCCAAACTGCAAACGTGTCCACTGAGCAGGTTCGATCGGATGACCCAAACCTTCACAGGTGGACACTACTGCCTGAGCTGGGTGTGTGGACCAGACTGGGGTTGGAGCAGTTGTTGGTTCCTGGCTGGCAAACAAAGATGAGGACGGGCACCAGCCTTCCTCCCATTGGGAACCAAAAGACAAAGGGTGCCCTCGTGTTGCCATGGCGCTGTAGCTGTGAACTGACACATTTACTACAGTTTATTTATTTGTTGGTATCTCTCTGAAAAGATTATCTTTAGTAGGTAGGGTATATGATAATAAACGCTGTGTAAGTAAATAACCATGTGTTGTTTGAGTGTGGCACATAAGTGAGAAGTTAAAGTGTTATATTTAGATATAACATATATCGAATATGAATAAAAATTATAGTTATATATAATATATATGTATCGTGAATAGTTTATTATATGTACAAAAAAATATCAATTATAGTTATATTATATATTATAATATAATGTAATATAAATGTGATATAAATGTGATATAAATTTGATATAAATGTGATGTTAATGTAATGTAATGGTAATGTAATGTTAATGTAATGCTAATGTAATACTAATGTAATAAAATGTAAATGTAATGTAAATGAAACGTAATGTAAATGTAATGTAAATGTCATATAAATGTCACAAATGCAATATAAATGTCATATAGATGTAATGTTAATGGAATGTTAATGGAATGTTAATGGAATGTTAATGGAATGTTAATGGAATGTCAATGGAATGTTAATGGAATGTTAATGGAATGTTAATGGAATGTTAATGGTTTGTGAATGGAATAAAATGTAATGTAAATGTAATGTAAATGTAATATAAATGTGATATAAATGTAATATACATGTAATATACATGTTATATAAATGTTAATGGAATGTTAATCGAATGTTAATCGAATGTTAATGGAATATAAATGTAATAAAATGTTATGTAAATATAATATAAATGTAATATACAGAATGATTCCTGTGACCAACTTGCCTGTGGCACGCACCTCTGCCACTAGCTATATATCCCCTCTAAGCTGACCAATGCACCACCATTAACCCAGCTGGGGGAGGTGCATTGCAGGCAGCTCCACCAGTACCAACCAATACCTTCTAGAATGGTACCATTATAATATTGGCATAATATACCTTATCCCACACATAATATAAGTGCTATGTAAGTGGTATATGAATGCTATAAACTTGATATAATATATCAAATATAAATATGCCTATTATATAATTATAAATTGTAATCATATATCAATTGTCGTTTATATATATACATGTGTATATATATGAATCTCATATCAATATGCTATTATATATACTGTATATGTCCCAATAGAAGCACGCTACCCAATAGAAGCACACACCCCCCTTTCAAGTTTGAAAGCACGCACACATTTATGATCATATTCAGACTGAATGCAAATAAAATAACACAATCCCACTTTATTTCAGAGGCACGACCAAAACAAATCCATGAAATTCTTTATCTTTGAATAGACGTGCATCCATGTGTCTGCACTCGCGCAGTGCGCGTCTATTGGGACATATATGGTAATTATACTTGTGAATTATGCTGATATGGCGGATATCAGAAGCTATGGCATAGGTAGGCGTTACTATTTTCAGTTCGGGAGCTCTAGCCGGAGGTCGATCGCTGGCCAAGTCAAACCAATGTACTTGTCACTAAGATAGAGTAAGGACTGGATAACAAAATGTCTCAATAATGGGACTAGGTGAGGCATGTTATCATAGTTCCAGCAAGGCAGCACTATATAGCCATTAGACGAGTACACTGTCACAAGTCGGTATCCGCCCTCATATATAACCTCAGATGTTGATAGGCTGTTAAACCCCTACACCATGAACCATACGCTGAAAAGAAAAGGAATGTATTTAATGAAATACTATCACTGATTGATGGTGACTACCCCCTCCCAGCCCCCCGCCACCCATTGCTTTGTCTGATCTAATTAACAACTACACGCAGAAAAAAAGTCCACAAGGCCTTTAAACCTAGTTCTCCTTTCACTTAAAGCTGCATAATGCGATGAAAGTGTGAACTTGTTTAAACCAACGCTGATCTTGATCTGACTTGTCCAACTTTAATAGTGGTACCCTCATTAAACGTAACTTGCAGTTTGGTGCTGCTGTGCTATGCTGCTGTGCTAAAAGAAAAAGTAGGTCAACAATTCCCATGTCCAGCATTTCGGTGTGCATGCAAAAATTGATTTTGCATCTTTCCACTTCAAAAATCGCCAAAGTTAAAATAACAATATTTTAAAAGTTACGTCAAGCTGATGTAAAATTGGATTATTGTAATTAACCTAATAATGATATAAGTATTTAAATAATAGGCAGATCCTTCCTGGCAACATCTAGGGTCATATCAGGACAGGTATCGACTTATGACAGTGTGCACTAATGGCAACTTTATAGTGCTGCCCCACTTGGAAATCATGCCACCGGCACCATGACCTAATATCCCACTCAGTCCTATTTCGGCACCGCGCTTGGTACAAAGAAACACCGCCACAGTCACAAACACTTGGGTCAGAATGCTGGCCATCACGACCCACATGCCACCCCTGATGGTTGACGCACCTAGAATTGTGCGCCGGTCACGACTGGCTCAGGCAGGCCACTGCGAGCTGCTCACCGCCACCCACTTCCGGTCGAGCAGAACAAAGGCGGCGCCACCCCGGGGCCACCCAGGGCCACCGCGAGCCACCCGGTGTCAGGACCCGGGGTGCACAGGTTTCACAGATTAAAAGACATGCATTAATTATGCCAACAAAATGTAATAACACCCCCTCCCTTCCCTCCCTTCCCTCCCTTCCCACCCCTCCCCTCCCCCACTCCCCTCGGCCACTCCCCTCTCCCACTCCCCCGCCCGGACTCTCATTGCTCTGAGAGAACAAAAAGGTTTTTTTTTAAAGAAGAGTGTAGGGGCGGGTGAGGGAGGGTGGGTCCCTCGGTAGTACTTTTTCAATTAAGACATTTATCTAGATTTTTTTGGTGGGTGGGGGGGGGGGGGCTACCAAAATCAGGAATAATTTGAGGATTATATTCTTTCTGGTTACTGAATTCTAACGAGATGTCATCTGTGTGGTGACAGACATGCGCACTTATTTTGTATTACCATGATGTTCCCCCCCCCCCCCCCCCCCCTTACCTGTTGGAGCTATACTTGGAGGAGTATGGTCGGCACACTGGTAGTAACAGTGGTAGTAGTATTAGTAACATGCGCCCGCCCGTGGGACGACAATCTTTTTCTGCGCTTTCATTTTCTACCTCAGAGTATCCCACAATTACGCATTGCAGCTTGGACTGACTGTGGGCTATTGTAGCTGTGACTGTGGTGTGTTGTGACTGTGGGCTATTGTAGCTGTGACTGTGGCTTGTTTTGACTATGGCTTGTTATGATTGTGGCTTGTGAGTGTGGCTTGTTGTGACTGTGGCTTGTTGTGACTGTGTCTTGTGACTATGGCTTGTTGTGACTGGCTTGTTGTGATTGTGTCTTGTTGTGACTGTGTCTTGTGGCTGTGTCTTGTGACTATGGCTTGTTGTGACTGTGGCTTGTTGTGACAATGGCTTGTGACTGTGGCTTGTTGGGACTGTGGCTTGTGGCAGTGGCTTGTGGCTGTGGCTTGTTGTGACTGGATTGTAGCTGTGGATTGTGACTATGGCCTTTGTGACTGTGGCTTGGTGTAACTATGGCTTGTAGTGACTATGTCTTGTGACTGTGGCTTGGTGTAACTGTGGCTAGGTGTGACTGTGGCTTGTGACTGTGTCATGTCACTGTGGCTTGTTGTGACTGTGTCTTGTGACTGGCTTGTTGTGACTGTGTCTTGTGACTGTGTCTCGTGACTGTGTCTTGTGACTGTCTTGTTGTGACTGTGTCTTGTGACTGTGGCTTGTGGCTGTGACTCTTTGTAACTGTGGCTTGGCATCAATCCTGTTTGGTACGTTTGGTGTCAGTGCATCCACAAATTAGGGCAGGCCGCAAAAATAACGTGTCCTAAATGGAAAAAAACTGCGCGTGTGTCTAATTAGCCTCACAGCAGCCCCACGGTGCACGCCCAGGTGGCGTGGGGCAGGTGGGGGGGGGGGGGGTAAGAAGTAAGAAGGGTGATGCTGGGGAGAGTCGGGGCGGGCTGGGGGAGTGAGTGTGAGTGAATGAGCTTCGGGCGGGGCGGGCGGGGCGGGGTGGGGTGGGGCGGGGAAAGCGCTGGGCAATCAGCGCGGGGAGGGGGTGACCCCCCTCCCACCGCCCCCCATCCTCCGCCCCCTCGGACCGTGACCCAGGTGTAACCCGCGCCACATTGTTCTTTGCTCCACCTTATTGGTTATGTGAGCCTCCTCTAATTATGGCCTCCAATTCTGTCACCCCCTCCCAACCCACACCTCCACCCCGCCCCTAGCGGCCACACCCAAAACCACAAACCACAAACCACACCCACAAATCTACTCACTCAACGTCGGCCCACTTGAAACATGATGATCCAAAGCCATTTCCGCGCCACAGACAATGACACTGTCTGGGTGTCTGTCTGTCGATCTATCCATCTATCTATCTCTATCTATCTATCTATCCATCTATCTAATATATCTGTCTATCTAATATAGCTATTTAATATAGCTATCCAATATAGCTATCTAATGTATCTATCTAATATAGCTATCTAATATAGCTATCTAATATAGCTATCTAATATAGCTATCATATGACCTTAAATGTTGCTAGGACGTAAAACAACAACAAAGAAACAATATAGCTATCTAATATAGTTATCTAATATAGCTATCTAATATAGCTGTCTAATATAGCTATCTAATATAGCTATCTAATACAGCTATCTAATATCGCTATCTAATATAGCTATCTAAGAAGATAGCTATCTAATATAGCTATCTAAGATAGCTATCTAGTATAGCTATCTAAGATAGCTATCTAATATAGCTATGTAATATAGCTATCTAATATAGCTATCTAATATAGCTATCTAATATAGCTACCTAATATAGATATCTAATATAGATATCTAATATAGATATCTAATATAGATAGCTATATTTAATAGCTATATTAGATATCTATTATAGCTATCTAATATAGCTATCTAAGATATCGATCTAGTAATATATGTGATATATATCTAATATGTATATCTAATATATATATCTAATATATATATCTAATATATATACCTGATATATATAGATCTAATGCATATATATAATAATATATCTATCCAATGACGTATAATCTATCTATCTACCTGTTTCTATGTGTCATTTCAACATCACCTTCATTTACGTGTTCTCTTTCTCCCGCCACCCCACCTCTGTCTGTCTCTCTACCTCTGTCTGCCTCTCTACCTCTGTCTGTCTCTCTACCAGTCTATCTTATCATTATCTTTACTCCCTGATGCGATCATCCTGTCCATATCTGTCTATGTGCCTCCTTGCATGTCAGTGCAGACAACTTATCCCCTTAGAATCCGAATAATAAAACATTTATATAGCGCCCAATCCAGCAAGCCGTTCTCATGAGCTTTACATAACAAACAAATATACAAGAAAATAAATTTCACCTAGTTAAAAGCAGATTTAAACAAATGTGTCTTAAGACCTTTTTTAAAAGCATCAACAGATTTACAATCTGTGATATATCCTGGCAGAGCATTCGAAAGTCTCGAGGCAGCAATACTAAAAGCACGATCCCCAAAGCCTTTGAGTCTGCTCCGAGGAACTGCTAACTGGCTGGAGACTGTGGAGCGCAGTGTTCGAACATTTGTTCTCTCCTGGAGCATATCTCTCATATATTCTGGAGCCTGATCATGCAAGGCACGATATACAAGAAGCAGCACCTTGAAATCAATTCTCTTCTCCATAGGTAGCCAGTGTAATGATTTCAGCACAGGAGTGAGGTGATCAAATTTCTTTGTACCCGTCAACAACCTGGCACCCGCATTCTGTATACATTGTGGTTTTGAGATACTTGACAGCGGCAGACCAGACCACATACAGGCAATACATTCAGGTATACATACACAGGGTAGGTTCGTGAACCATACAGCGCATAGATTATATATGATCCTGGTCACAACAACCAGTAACTAGATTTGGACGAGAACCCACACTACTGCCATTCTGGGATTAGTGTCCTAAGCATTAGTCTATCTAGATTCCCTGCTGCAATCAACCTATCAACGCTTACCTGTCAGATCTATCTATCTATCTATCTATCTATCTATCTATCTATCTATCTATCTATATATCTGTCTGTCTGTCTGTCTATCCACTTATCAACCTATCTAGCTCTCAATAAATTTAGATATATATCTGTCTCTGTCCATCTGCCTGTCTGTCTGGCTATTATTATTGTAAATATGTAGTCTTCTTAACATAACCTTCACTTGAAAGTGCACCTCCTTTTACTTTACCCACTGACACCCACGACATACCACCCACCCACCACTCACCACCCACCACCCACCACCCACCACTCACTACCCACCACTCACTACCCACTACCCACCACTCACCACTCACAACCCACTACCCACCACTCACCACCTGCCACCCACCACTCACCACCACCACTCACCACTCACGACCCACCACCACCATCATCACCATCACCACCACCACCACCATCACCATCACAAAACCCACCACCATCACACACCACAACCCTCCACTCACCCCCCCCCCACGCACCCGCACCCCCCCACTACAACCCACTACCACCCCCACCACCCACCACCACCACCGTCGACACCACCACCGTCACCAAACCCGCCATCATCACACACCACAACCCTCCACTCACCACTACCACCACCCCACGCACCACCACCCCACGCACCACCACCCCCCCACCACAACCCACTACCACCACCCACCACCCACCACCCACCACCACCACCACCATCAACACCACCACCATCACCAAACCCGCCACCATCACACACCACAACCCTCCACTCACCACCACCCACCACTAACCACCAACCCCCACCCCCACCTCCGAACCCCCCAGCTGTGTTTATGTGGCGTCTCCAGGCGGCGGTAGGGTGAGCTCCCCCCGCCCCCCACCACCACCACCACCAACAACTCCATTCCCACCCCACCCCCATCAGCAACTCCACCCCACCCCAACCCCCACTTCCACTCCCACCAACACCACTCCCCCTGCCCTGTTCGACGCGGGAACCTGGCGCTGTTGCGGGATTGTGTGTGTGGTCAATATTGGAGTAGCCCCTAGTTCCTCCACCCGCCGCCAGGACCCCCCCCCCTACACACTCCATCCCCCACCCACTCCACTCCCCACCCCCACACCTGGCCGCGGAGTGCTTTTTGTTCGCTGGTTTGTTTTTGTTATCAGTCGCGGCCCCAGAGTACTCACGCATACCCCCTCACGCACACCTCCACACACCTCCACACACACACTCTCGCAGCGTCTCAGGTCGGGCGAGACACACTCGAGAGTTGGCGTGACTGTGCCTAAAGGCTGTGGGCATCATTATCTTCAGCCCTCCACGCACGGGGCTACGCTCTTTGATTTAGCTTTTTTCTCCCCACCCACCCCTCCTTTCTAAAGTGTCAAAGTGGTATGGACGGCACAAAAGCAACGCGACCTCCGTGTCAGAGGGGCGTCGCACCGACACGCCACCGCGCGTATTCACCAACATGCGGCCCATCCTGCCTCTGTGTGTGTCTGTGTGTCTGTGTGTGCTGTGTAATGCATTATGTGAGTATAAATCGAGGTACTATTCCACATGCTGAGAAGCGGGACGTAGCTCAGGCAGTAGAGTGTCCACCTGTGAAGGCGTGGGTTATCCGATCGATCCTGCTCAGTGGACCCATTTGTGGTTTGGGCTAGTTTCCGTTCCAACCAGTGGTCCACAACTGGTTCATCAAAGGCTGTGGAATGTGCTGTCCTGTCTGTGTGAAAGTGCATATAAAAGACCGCTTGCTACTTATCAGAAAGAGTATCCTATGTGACGGTAGCGGGTTTCCTCAAAAGAAATGACCATATGTTTGACATGCAATAGCCGATGACAAAAATCAATGTGCTCTAGAGGCATCGTTAAATGAAACAAACTTTATATTCCACATGTTATGCCTCGGTGCATCTATGTATTATGTACTTTAAAGTAGTTCCTTAGTTGGATACAGTGGCGCCACCTCAATGTGGAAAATAGTGATTCCCTGCCTTCGCAAGTCACCAGGTACATTTATGCGCGCACACACACACACATATATATATATACATATATATATATATTCACATATATATATATATATATATATATATATATATATGCTGTATAATAATTATACCAGTATAATAGCCCAGAATATCCCTCCTTTGCCTCATCACTCACTCAGTCCATGGTCTGATGAGTCTGGCTCCATCCTCCCCAGCCTCAGCTCCGATCTTGGTGCCACCACCCACTTCATACTGTAACCGGCACTCACTGTATAGCTAAAATAAATGTTGGAAATATATCCTCTCTGGCAAGAGGCTACTTGCCCTTTGGCTAAAATACACATTTCTCTGCTGAGACTGACACAGGCAGACAGGAATGTTTAGTGTGGTGAACGCACAGTGTCGGCAGCACCAGCCATATTGCCAGTTCAGTACTATTTATACTCATAGTATATATTATACTTATATGTAACATATACGGATGCATACAGTGAACATTAGATTTTACACACCCCCAATTTCACACGAATTCGGATATAAGTTATAACGCAATGATTCATTGGACCCAGAATTCATCGATTCAAAGGTAGTTCAGTAAACTGAACCCCGATTTAGCACGTCCGTGCTTTTCCCCCGTGATTTTTCATGGGCCCCAATGATCGTGTTATTATGTGATATAATGGAATACCTAAATGGTGTTGATGATGCCGTTTTATCTCTCAATACATGGTGACCTACCCTATCCAATAAAAGTGATATCGGTCTAGCCAGTCCAATATCGCGCTTTGTCATTCTCATTATTTGTTGAAATTAATTAAAGTTTTAATTTGTACTGATCAAAATGAACATTTCCATGAACGAAGTGGATGAAGCTTGGAAGGTCATTTAATAAATGATTGTCCATCCTCATGCTGATGTTGTGATGTGCCCTCACCTCCCCAGGTGAAATACCACATACGCAGCAGGCATGTAGGCATGGGTAGGGTGATTGCATCGAGGAGCACAGATAGACTAATGGTTAGGGCACTAGCCCTGGAATGGCAAGAATTGTGGGTTCGAATCTCATTCTAGCCGTAATGTTTCCCATTTGCAACCCCCCTCCCACACAAAATATGTGTCGTGACCAGGATATTGTCTAAAGGCCCTGTCACACTACGACGTAACGACGTCAGCATAGGGAGAACGTGAAAAATGTCTAACTTCTCGGTGTAGTATGCAAATTTGGGCACAAGTTGAACGTGGATGCAGCGTAGTTGACGAGAGCATAACGTCGGTAAAGCGTAGTTGACGAGAGCGTAACATCGGTAAAGCGTAGTGATAACATCATTCAACGAGAGAGGACAACGTAATGACGCTCATGGAATGTTATGAACGTTATTCCATCACCAGAACTATGTTGCTTTACGTTACCTTACGTTACTTACGTCATTAAACGTTCTCCTGACATTCCCATTACGCCGCATGGACGTTTCCACCGGCTTTAATGTGGGTCAACGTAGTGGAATGTAGTGGAACGTAGTGAGGAGCGTTTGACTAGCGTCCGTTTAACGTCATTGACGTTCGCCGAACGTGTACAGAACATATGGCGAATGTAAACCCTTACGTTCGAGTTACGTCAAAAGTTTTGAACAGGTTCAAAACTTTGACGCGCGCCGATGTAACACGATGTAACGTGACGTAGCTCGACGTTAGTCTAACGTCATTCTGACGTCATCATAACGTAACCCAACGTACGTCAACGTAATGACGAAAAGTGACCACGTCAGGCTTACGTTGGCTCGTTACGTCATAGTGTGACAAGGGTATTAAGTACGCACTGTATAGTTTTAAAAGATCCCTGTGTATTCCCTGTAAGTGCCCCACCTGGATATCTGTAATTGTAAGTAGGAAAATTACAATTACAGTGGGATGAGTGTAATGAGGTGTTCTAACCTCCCCAAGTGAAATGCAAAATGCACAGGTAATTGCGGGTAGGTTGATTACATTAAGGAGCCTAGGTAGGCTAATGGTGAGGGCGCCGGAATGGTAGAAGTGTGGGTTCAAGTCCTGCTCTTGTAAAATCACCCCCTATGACATTGACTGAGGTCCTTAAGGTAATATCTGCTTAATGTCTGTAGATGTACATAGTTATAATAGACGTAATAATGATACTAACAATGTAAAGACCTGGACATTTGTGTGGTGTGTGATGTATATTATATACAATACGTGTTGTATAAGCATTATACGAGTATAATAGTGTCGTGGGGTGATGAAAATGGGAAATATTGCGGCTAGAGCGTGAATCGAACCCACATCGCTTGCATTCCGGGCCAGTGTGCTAACCATTACACCACCTAGACTCCCTGATGTCACCACCCTATCCATGCATACCTGTCTATGTGGCTCCTTGCATTATAGTTGATAGCTCTGTTGCTAGCTCTTCTTCATAATAACTTGGCTGAATTTCAGGTGGACAGAATTGTGTGGTTTATGGAAATTTGGGTGGTCTGGATTTAGTACTTGGGTTTAGTTTTTTTTAATATGATGGTGTCCTTTGTGTTGCCGTGCTGGTGCCGGGGGGAGGAGGGGTGCCGGAGGGGCGGTGTGTGTGTATGTGTCGGTGTGTGTGTGGGGGGGGGGGGGGGGTAGAGGCGATCCCGGCCATGGGAGGTGTGACCGAGAGGAGGGTGTGCAACAATAACAAGGAGTGCATTGAGGCATTCTCTGATTCACACCCCACTCTTAGCCAGTGGAGGTGAAAGAGCACCAGTGTGTGTGGGGGGTTAGGGAAGAGGGGGCATGTGTATGTGTGTGGGGGTAGGGAAGTGGGGGCGCGTGTATGTGTGTGTGGGGGTAGGGAAGTGGGGGCATGTGTATGTGTGTGTGGGGGTAGGGAAGTGGGGCATGTGTATGTGTGTGGGGGGCTCAGGGAAGTGGGGGCATATGTATGTGTGGGGGGGGGGGTAAGGGAAGTGTGTGTGTGTGTATGTGTGTTTGGGGTAGGGAAGTAGTGGTGTGTGTATGTGTGTGTGGGGGGGTTAGGGAAGTGGGGGTGTGTATGTGTGTGTGTGGGGGTTAGGGAAGTGGGGGCGTGTGTATGTGTGTGGGGGTAGGGAAGTGGGTGGGTGTATGTGTGTGGGGGGGGGAAAGAAGTGGGTGTGTGTATGTGTGTGTGTGGTAGGGAAGTAGGTGTGTGTATGTGTGGGGGGAAGTGGGGGCGTGTGTATGCGTGTGTGGGGGTAGGGAAGTGGGGGTGTGTATGTGTGTGTGGGGGGGGGGAATAGGGAAGTGTGTGTGTGTGTATGTGTGGGGAGTAGGGAAGTGGGGGAGTGTGTTATGTGTGTGGGGGGTAGGGAAGTGGGTGTGTATGTGTGTGGGGGGTAGGGAAGTGGGGGTGTATGTGTGTGGGGGGGTAGGAAAGTGGGTTGGTGTATGTGTGTGGGGGGAGGAAGTGGGTGTGTGTATGTGTGGGGTTAGGGAAGTGTGTGTGTGTATGTGTGGGGGGAGGTGGGTGTATGTGTGTGTGGGGGTAGGGAAGTGGGGGTGTGTGTGTATGTGTGTGTGGGCGGAAGTGTGTATGTGTGTTGGGAGGGTAGGGAAGTGGGGGCGTGTGTATGTGTGTGTGGGAAAAGTGTGTATGTGTGTGGGAGGGTAGGGAAGTGGGGGCGTGTTTATGTGTGTGTGGGAGAAGTGTGTATGTGTGTGGGAGGGTAGGGAAGTGGAGGCGTGTGTATGTGTGTGTGGGGAAGTAGGTGTCTGTGTATGTGTGTGTGGGGTAGGGAAACAGGGGGCGTGTGTATGTGTGTGGTGGGTAGGGAAGTGGGGGTGTGTGTATGTGGGTGTGTGGGGGGATGTGGGTGTGTGTGTATGTGTGTGGGGGTAGGGAAGTGGGGGCGTGTGTATGTGGGGGGGTAGGGAAGTGGGGGCGTGTGTATGTGTGTGGGAGGGTAGGGAAGTGGGGGCGTGTGTATGTGTGTGTGGGGGAAGTAGGTGTCTGTGTATGTGTGTGTGGGGTAGGGAAACAGGGGGCGTGTGGATGTGTGTGGTGGGTAGGGAAGTGGGGGTGTGTGTATGTGGGTGTGGTGGGGGGATGTGGGTGTGTGTATGTGTGTGGGGGTAGGGAAGTGGGGGCGTGTGTATGTGGGGGGGTAGGGAAGTGGGGGCATGTGTATGTGTGTGTGTGGGGGGGAGTGTGGGTGTGTATGTGTGTGGGGGGGAAGTGGGGCATGTATATGTGTGTGTGTGGGAGGGGGTAGGGAAGTGGGGGTGTATGTGTGTGGGGTGTAGGGAAGTTTTTCTACATATTTCTCCTTCAAGATACTTTGTTCTTGCAGTGATGCTCAATCTGCCTTCCTCACACTTTTTGCACACGTGACATCTCTCAATCGACCGACCATGGGAGCGACTTTAAATGGTTCATTTAGGGAGGTGGTCAGTTTAGGCTGTTTAAAAAAAATTATTACAAAGGTATTGTATTGCGATCGTTTGGGACCCAAATGAAGCGATCAATATAGGGGAGTGGTCGATCTGTGGAGGTGGTCGGTTAGAGAGGTTTTATTGTATTAGAAAGACAATTGAACAGTTACAACGTTTGTTTGTTGGGGTGTTACATCCTAGTAATATCTACAGTCACATCAGGATGGGTACCGACTTGTGACAGTGCGTACTCATGGTGACTTTATTGTGCTGCCCCACTGGGAGACCAGGCCGCTGGCACAATGACCCGATATCCCACCCAGTCAAATTATGCCGACTGAGCTAACGAGTCATTGCCATATCCTAATAATGCCGAGCGTCAGGCTAGGACGCGATACATATAAATTTAGGAAGTTATTGGTTTGACTCGGCCGGGATTCGAACTCCCGACCCAATATGATATATACAAGAGCGCAGTCCTACTTCAATGATTGAGTTCTACACAACGTACACTCTCAATAAAACACTGCACAAATAACGCCCTTAAACACACGTCCCCTCCCTCACATACACGCCAAGTACCCCCCCCCCCCCCCACACACACACACACCACCACACACACAACACCAATAATATAACCTCCCCAACAAAAAACCCAGGGAAACCCCATAAATAAATATGTAAACCCCAATAACCCCGCGCACCCTGACGAATACCGCCCCCACGCCCCACACCCCACGCCCCACGCCCCACACCCCACACCCCACACCCCACACCCCACACCCAATCCTTTGCAAAAGCACAGCCAAACAAAACCTCACAAAAGAAGATGAAATAATGACCCCCCCCCCCACCCACCCACCCACTGAGTAGCCCTACAAAAACAGAAGCACTACCAACAAAAAACAGCACCCCACAAACCCTGCAGAAACCCTACTAAAAACCCCCACATAAAGCCACCACCTCCCCACCAACACGCGAAGAGAAACTACCAGAAGTCAATTTCCAGCCGCGCCCCAAAGAACTTTTCTCACACAGTCACATTACCAAATTCTTTCTCTGCAGAACCCCCACCCCCACAGCCACCCCCACCCCACCACCCCCACCCCCCTAAACCAGCATTACCGTGCCGCCGCTATTAAAGCTGCATAATCCGATAAAAGCATCAATTTTCAAGAGCAAAACACACGCACATGTATGTGATGTATGATGTATTATGCGAGTGTAAAGATACGCAAGGGAATTGTTATTATATTATTATACTCCATAAGACTCAAAATTGTAGAAGTGGTGCCTCCTGCAGCCCACCTCACCTCCACCGGATGTTGACAAGTGTCACTCGCATCGGAGGATTTTATCTTTATATATATGTGTGTGTTGATATATATATAAACACACACATATGCAGCGAAATCCCATTATGACGCGATCGTTGGGTCCATACAATGCCATCGTGAAAACAGCGAGGCCCCATTAAATCAGGGTTCAGTTCACTGAATTACCTTTGAATTAAAGAATTCCAGGTCCAGTGAATCATCGCGTTATATCCGAATTTCCATTAAATCGGGGATTGTTATAATGGGGTTTTACTGATTATAAATATTTGAACCTAGACCTACATATCCAAATTGGATACTGGTGCACTTACTAAGTAATATGTTGCTGCAAAGAACGGCATACTAAGTCAATGTAATAAATAGAACCTGTTACAGCTGAAGTCTATGGTCTGCGAGTTTTGAAAAGCATGCCAAATTTGATTTCAGACGTTTACACTTAAGTTAGTCATTTCGAAGTAAAGTTACTTCAATCTAAAGTAACGTAGAGTATAACGAGCAACCTAATATATTTATCTAAACAAATGACAGGAATTCAAAAACAAGCAGTCTATTCAACTTGAAGGAAGCAAGAAACCAGCACTTGGTCCACAACTGGTTCATCAAAGCTTGTGGGTATGTGTTGTCCTGTCTGTGGGAAAGTGCATAGAAAAGATCCCTTGCTGCTTATCGGAGAGAGTCGCCTACGTGGCGGCAGCGAGTTTCCTCCAAAAAGAAATATGTCAGAATGACCACATGTTTGATGTCCAATAGCCGATGATAAAAATCAATGTGCTCTAAAACTAGTAAAAGCGTCGTTAAATAAAACAAACTTTCCTTTTTTTTTAAAAGGAAACAAGCAGGAATGAACTAGGCAGGTCATACATAACCTGCATCCTCCACCACACACACACATACTCCGTCACACACACACATACTCCCACACATACACACACACACACACACACACACACACTACGCAAACCAATCAACACGGCAGCGTGTAGAACCGTCTAGAAGTGCCGATTGCTATTTTGCGAGCCTACTTTGACTCCCCACCCCCGCACACACACACCTCCCCTCCCCCAGCTCCTCCCCCCATCTGTCCTCCTCCTTTTGAAAACATAAATTTCAGGTTTGGGTATGAATTTAGTCCCCCCCCCCCCACCACCACCTCCCCGCTACCCCACTCCTCTCTTCTCTTTGCCGCCTCGTGTTTGAGCGCATGCACCCTGCGCCGTGACCCCGGGGCGGGCCCGTGTCAGGGGTCCCGGCCCGGGGCCGCCGCCTTTGTGGGGCCGGGCGGGGCCGGGCGGGGGCCGGGCGGGGCCGGGCCGGGATGCTTCCAGCCCCGCTCCGGTTGGGAGGTGTTACTCAATTTTACCCGGGACAATACGGCGCTGACCCCCGGTGCCCCGGTGTCAGAGGGGTCCCGAACCCGGCCCCCGGCCCGACCCCTGCCAAGACAAAGGTCCGACAGGGGGCGGGGTGGGGGGGGGCGGGGGGCGGAGTGGGGGGCTGGTTTTGTAACGGCCAAACCTAACAATAGCCTATGTCGGGAGGAGATTTTTTCTTTTTTTTTCTTTCTTCAAGCCGGAGTTTTTGTGCGCGCGCCCGCCGGGTGCCAGATGTCGCGGGGTCCCGGCCCCGAGGTCCCGGGGTCCCGGCCCCGAGGTCCCGGGGTCTCGGGGTCTCGGGGTTCCTGCCGCCCCGGCCACTCACCGCCCTGTTAAGAGGGCGGAGGAAATATACTCCAGGGTCAGGTTCGGGGCGGGTAGAGGGCGCCACCTCGCCCCGGGAATGCACCTTGGCGTGACTCGCGCCGTGACGTCACGGTGCCACAGCGCGACACGCGGCCTCCCGCCCCTACCACCCTCACCCCCGAGCCGTGACCTGACCTACGACTCGGCACCGTGACCTGCGACTCGCCATCGTGAGCTGCGACTCGGCGCTTCAATGCGCCCAGCCACGGATGTTGACTTACCTGGCGGGCAGGCCAATGTCAAGGTCAAAGGTATCGGCTTGTAGCCGGGCCTCGCAATGTCAAGGTCAATGGGTATCGGCTTGTAGGCATTTGACCTTGGCTGATCTCTCTCCCTCACCGCCCCCTGTCTCCTTCCCCGCCTCCCTGCATGTCATGATTACATACATCACATCTAAGGCATTATGCGAATATAAATATTGTCTACAGTTGGAAATGAAGACAAGACAATTACGCGGGTTGAAGATAGTGTAATCTCTAGCGAGAGCTTATCGTTTTCGGTGAGACTGGTACAGACATAGATGAACGGTTAGACAGCTGAATGCGCCTAGATGGCGCCACTATTTGAGTTGGTGGAGTCTCAGAGCGAGGCAGTTGAAGACTGAGGTGGGTGTCTACTGAACTTCAGGTATTTATATTCGTATAATTCTTTTACATCATGTTAATATAATGCATTACTTAATATGTAAACATGCCATATGATGCTTGCACACTAAATAGCACGTGCATTGTGTATATATGTGATGTATAAACATTATACAAGTATAATTAATCGGAGCCTTTCACCGTACTATATTCTAAGTGATCTACTGTGCTGATCTGTTATTAATCATTCATCTACTATGCAACCGGTCCGATTGTGTTGCCCTCTGCCTGCAAAAGCTGGAACTTCTATGATTGATTAAAGAGTAATGCAGCAGGCGCATTCTGTCTATTGTTGTTTTGGGGGAGTTTTCAGTCGCGTTGGCACGCTGAAGGCTGCAGATCTGCAGCACTGTATGGGCAATGCCAAAGGGAGTCCCATGCGACCGGGAGTTGGCTTCCGGTGGGTAGTTGTAAGAAAAATCAGCGGTCTGTGCAAGGGGGTGGGTGGACGGGGCCGCATGAGTGGGGTGGAGAGAAAAATGTAATCTAGGAGCCCGACTAGCTTCAAGTAGATCTACCCTCCCCCCACCCAAATCCCCACTCCAACTCCCCACCCAACTCCCCACCCCAAATCCCCACCCCAACTCCCCACCCCCAGCCTCTAGCAACATACACACGGGAGAACCAGATAGCCAAATTATCCTGATACTGGGCAAAACAGTCCTTGTCCTATCCTAATAATGCCAAATTCGAGGCGATATTGATTGATTGATTGATTGCTGACCGATTAACACTGTGTCGGCAACAATGGCTATATTCATGCTAGTGGCATCTGTATTCAAAGCTAGTGGCATCTATGTTGTCAGTCCCCCCACTCCCTGTGCCCCCCCCCCCCTCTACTCCTCCCCATCCTCTCCCATCATCCATTACCCCTATCCCACCCTCCTGACCCTCCTCCCCATCCCCAATCACATTCACATGCCTGCCTTGAAATTCACACGAAATTCCGAAATGGTTCGATCTATGTCAAGTGATATTGTAGTAGTCCTGACATGACCTTCGATGTTGCCAGGACGTAAAACTCCAACAACTAACCGTAGATGAGCCTGGCCATCATGCAGTGGCGGTAGGGACTACGCTGATCTCTGTTGCCTTTCTGAGGCAACAAGCGGGAACGGGCTAGATGGTCCCCGGGTCGACTGTCCCTCTGGGACTGGCTAGCACCCCCCCCCCCCCCCCCCCCCCCACAACCCCCCCACAACCCCAACCATGAGAGGAAACCTGCGGCCTGGCTGGCCAGTGGGTGGGTCACTTGATCTGTGACCAAATGAAATTTGGTAGATCGTGGGATTTGAACCCATAAGTTCGAACCCTGGACGAGTCAAACCGATGACTTAGTTAAAGAGTTATACTTGTCGCTTCCGAACCAGGCATTCGACATTATTAGGTTGGCTCAGTGTCGGGAAAATGTGATTGAGTGGGATATCAGATTATAGTGCTGGCGGCCTGGTCTCCCCGTGGGGCAGCATTATAAAGACACAATGAGTGCAAGTCGGTACCCATCCTGATATGACCTCAGAAATGTGCAGGACGTAAACCTCCAACAACCAACTGACCAGGCCGCCCGGTGGCACTGCCCTGGTCCTGCCCGGTAAGTTAGTACCCGAGACTCCCGTCACGTGGCGCCACCAGAACACCATGTGGGCGCTGCTGGCACAGAAAGGGCTGCCACATATACGCAATTACATACGTCTGAAAACGCGCAGAACATCATATAGTCGCGATATTTGGATTCCAATCAAAGTGGTAGGCAGGCGCAAATCAGCGATATTCTGAATAGCCGATCAATTCGACAAGTTCTCGTTATATGTACCGCGGTCACAGTGTGTATACATGTGGGCTGTGTACATGACCTTCATGATATCATGACAGAGGTCGGGTAACTCACCTAACAGGCACAAGGTACATGTAGCCTCACACGCATGCGCTGTGGTCAAGGTGTAAACATAACATATGAGTACAGCCTGCCCGTGCGGAAGGTAAGGAGTTCGAATCCTAGCCTAGTAAAACCAATGACTTATAAGGTTGATATTTGTTGCTATCTGGCCTGGTGCTCGGCATTAATAGGATAGGACAAACCCCGGTTGGTCTCCCTCTCCCTCTCAATCTCCCTCTCCCCCTCCCCCTCCCCCTCCCTCTCCCCTTCCTCTCCCTATCCCCCTTCCTCTCATTCCCCTCCCTCTCCCCCTCTCCCCTCCCCCCTCTCTTCCTCTCCCTCTTCCCCTTCCCCTCCCTCTCCCTCTCCCTCTCCCTCTCCCTCTCCCTCTCTCTCTCCCTCTCCCCCTCTCTTTCCCTTTCCTACTCCATTTCCATCTTCCCCTTCATCACCAATACATACATTCAGACCCCAGCACACAGCACACATACACACAGCACACACCATCATCATGCTTTCGGTCGCGATGCGACAAAGTCTGCTTTCATTACTTGACTGTCGCTCTCCATTTAGCTCTCTGCTGTGAGAGTGATGTCCACAGCACACACCAGCACACGCACAACCGCACACACACATATATTTACCAGCATACATACAACGACACACATATACCAGCACACATACACACATCACACACCCGCACACATACAACCACACACACATCACACACCAGCACACATACACACATCACACACCAGCACACATACAACCACACACACACATCACACACCAGCGCACATACACACATCGCACACCCAACACACATACAACGACACATATATATACCAACACACATACACACACACATATACCAGCACATACACACATCACACACCCGCACACATACAACCACACACACATATTTACCAGCATACAAACACACATACCAGCACAGATACACACATCATACACATACACACGCATACCACATTACCAGCACACATACAAGCACACATACACACATCACACACTAGCACACATCCAACCACAAACATATATATACCAGCACACATACACACATCAGCACACATACAACCACAAAAACACACATACCCACATATACCAGCACATACACACACATCACACACCAACAAACATACAACCACACACACATATTTACCAGCATACATACACACACATCACACACAAACACCCATACACACATCACACACCAGCTCACATACAACCACACACATACCAGGACACATACACACATCACACACCAGCACACACATACAACCACACACATACAACCACACACACACATCCACACACACTTACACACACATACACACATACACACATCGCCTCCCCAGCCTGCAGATGTCCGTAAACCTGCTGGTTCTCATTGTAACAATAGACGCTTTAAAATAAGTATAATTTAGTCATTTTCAGCGGCACCGGGCGGCGCGTGGAACCAGGGGGACGCGCAGTGGCATACGGGCCCATGCACCCTCGCCTCCCCCTCCCCCGCCCTGCCGACGCCAGCCGCCAAGCCCTCCTCCCCATCCCATAGCTCGGCGACCTCCACCTGCTACGCTTCACCTGATTACCGGCCAGCCAGCCCTAGCCGTGCGCTGCCCTCTACGTCAGAGAACTCCGCTTACCCTCTCACCACTGTCCCACGCGCCCACTCCATCGGCCCCGCCCCTCCCTAACCATCCCCGTACCTCAGCCCTCGGCCGGGCCCTTGAACCACAAGCGCCTACGTCACCTGATCAGTCGCCGTCAACGCGTCACCAGGCCTGCGCGGGGTCCGCGGCCCGAGACCCCGGCGGACTCCAGTTACCGTCTCTAACCACTCAGCCAGATGCCGCCCGCAGCAGTCCAGCCAACGAGAACACGACCCGCAAGCGGCCGCGCCTCCTCTCCTCCCTCCCCCTCCTCCCCCTCCCCTCCTCCCTCCTCCTCTCCCTCTCCCTCTCCCCCTCTCCCTCCCCTCCCCTCCGCCTCTTCCCCTCTCCCTCTCCTTCTCCCTCTCCCCCTCCTCTCCTCCTCTCCCCCTCCCTCTCCTTCCCCTCCTCTCCCTCTCCCTGTCCCTCTCCCTCCTCCCTCCTTCTCCCTCTCCCTCTCCCTCTCTTCTCCCCTCCCTCCTCTCCTCCCCTCCCGATCTCCTTCCCCTCCTCCCCCCCTCCTCCCCCCTCCTTCTCCCCCCTCTCCCTCCCCTCTCCCCTCTCCTTCTCCCTCTCCTTCTCCCTCCCTCTCCTCCCTCCCCTCCTCCCCTCCTTCTCCCCCTTCCCTCCCTCCTCTTCCCTCCCCTCCTCTCCTCCTTCCCCCCTCCCCTCCTCCCTCTCTCCATCCTCTCCTCTCCCCTCCTCCTCTCCCCCTCCTCCCCTCCCTCCCTCCTCCCTCCCCTCCCCTCTCGCTCTACATCTCTCTTCTGCCCTCTCCCCTCTTTCACTCCCCCCCCCCCCCCACGCCGTTCCAGTCTCCATCTCTCCTTCCCCTCCTCCTTCCTTCCTTCCTTCCTTCCTTCCTTCCTTCCTTCCTTCCCCCCTTCCCCCCCTTCGCCCCATCCCTTCCTCTCCCTCCCACACGCCCTCCCACTGTCTATCCCTCTTCCTTCCCTCTCCTTCCATTCACTGCCATGGAAGTGGCGGCGGAGGTAGCGCCCATAGGTTGGGAGTCGGCGGGCAGTGAGACGGTTCCTGCCTGTCACCCGCCCGGCCAGGTAAAGAGTCGGCGGGCAGTGAGGTGGTTCCCGCCCGTGCAGATAAAGAGTCGGTGGGCAGTGAGGTGGTTCCCGCCCGTCACCCGCCCAGGCAGGTAAAGAGTCGGCGGGCAGTGAGGTGGTTCCCGCCTGTCACCCGCCTGTCACCCGCCCGGGCAGGTACAGAGTCGGTGGGCAGTGAGGTGGTTCCCGCCTGTCACCCGCCCGGGCAGGTAAAGAGTCGGCGGGCAGTGAGGTGGTTCCCACCCATCACCCGCCCGGGCAGGTAAAGAGTCGGCGGGCAGTGAGGTGGTTCCTGCCTGTCACCCACCCGGGCAGGTAAAGAGTCGGCGGGCAGTGAGGTGGTTCGCACCCATCACCCGCCCGGGCAGGTAAAGAGTCGGCGGGCAGTGAGGTGGTTCCCACCCGTCACCCGCCCGGGCAGGTAAAGAGTCGGCGGGCAGTGAGGTGGTTCGCACCCATCACCCGCCCGGGCAGGTAAAGAGTCGGCGGGCAGTGAGGTGGTTCCCACCCGTCACCCGCCCGGGCAGATAAAGAGTCGGCGGGCAGTCAGGTGGTTCCCGCCTGTGACCCGCTCGTCAGGTTAATTAATGAGTTATTTGGTTCAGCGATTAGCGCCTGATGAGGAAATCGGCACGCATTGCCCGGTAGTTAACGATAATATGAGTGAGACGAGGATTGCAAACTCTACCATGGCAGCCGAGCGAGTGTGCCTCTCTCCCTCCCTCCTCTCTGCCCCTCTCCGCCCCTCCTCATGACCCCTCTCCCTTCCCCACTCCGTGCCTCTCCCTCCCTCCTCTCCTCCCCTGTCCCTCCCTCCTCTCCGCCCCTCTCCCTCCCCCCACTCGTGCCTCTCCCTCCCTCCTCTCCTCCCCTCTCTCCTCTCCGCCCCTCTCCCCCTGCTCTCCGCCCCTCACCCTCCCTCTCCCTCCCTCCTCTCCGCGCCTCTCCCTCCCTCCTCTCAGCCCCTCTCCCTCTCTCTCTCTCCGCGCCTCTCCCTCCTCTCCCTCCCTCCTCTCCGCCCCTCACCCTCCCCCTCCACCTTCTCTCCCTCCTCTCCGCCCCTCTCCTACCCTCTACGGCTTTCTCCATCTTCTCCACCCCTCTCCCTCCCTCCTCTTCGTCTATCTCCCTCCCTCCTCTCCCTTATCTCCCTCCCTCCTCTCCCCTATCTCCCTCCCTTCTCTCCGCCCTCTCCCTCCCTCCTCTCTGTCCTCCCTCCCTCCTCCTCTCCACCCCTCTCCGTCCCTCCTCTCCGCCCCCACCCTCCCTCCTCTCCGCCCCTTCCTCCCTCCTCTCCGCCATCTCCCTCCCTCCTCTCCGCCCCTCTCCCTCCCTCCTCTCCGCCCCTCCCTCCCTCCTCTCCGCCTATCTCCCCCCCCCTCCTCTCCACCCTCTCCCACCCCTCCCCCTCATCCTCTCCGCCTATCTCCCCCCTCCTCTCGGCCCCTCTCCCTTCATCCTCCCCACCCCTATCCCTTCCCCCCCCCCCCTCCCCGCTTTCCTCTCCGGCCTCTCTCCACCCCCCTCGGCCTCTCCTGTGTCCTCTTCCTTCTACCCCTCTCCCAACTTTGCACTTCCCTCCGCCTCCCATCCTTTCACCCAACTTCCCCCCCCCCTCCCTCTCCCCTCCCCCCCCTCTCACCAACCATACACTAGCTCCCCCTCCAGTCCTAACTCTTCTCCCACCTCCCCACATACTTCACGCCCATTACACACCATACCCCAACATACCTCCTCCTCCCCATACCCATTCCTTCCACCCCACCTCCCCTTGCACCACCCCCCCACCCCCACCCCCACCCCCACCCCGGTACCTGTTACAGGCGGATGTAAGCCCTCCTTCTCCACGGCATATGTCTCAGCCGACACTCGGGGGCGCGGGTCGCGGCCCGGGGGCGGAGCGGGCGGCCCCGGGGGCGGAAGGGACGACCCCGGGGCAGGCCACCCCTCACCCCTCCCTGCTCCGGGCCTGTCAGCCGGGACACAACCCATCCCGGCCCGGCGACCGCCCGAGCAAATTGGCTCCTTGCAAAAGTGATTTGCTCGACGCCTAATTCAGTTACCTCCGGCGACGGAAGGAGAGGTAGAGGAGGAAAAAATCTGAATTATTGTCGATATAAATTGACAGCTGGCAGCGGGCGGGCGGGTGGGGCGTGGGGGGGGGGGGGCGGTGCTCGGCTAATATTTGGGCGGCACACGGTGGGCGGGCGACGGCGGAGGGGGAACGGTGGCTGGCGTGGGGATGGATGGTGGTTGGTGGGTGGTGGATGGTGGTTGATGGTGGGGTGGATGGTGGATGGTGGTGGGGGGTGCGTGGTTTGTGGGGGTGTGGATGGTGGTTGATGGGGAGTGGGTGGTGGATGGTAGTTGGTGGTTTGTGGATGGTGGTTTGTGGTGGGTGGTGGGTGGTTGGTTGGTGGTTGCTGGTGGATGGTGGTTGGTGGTTTATGGTGGGTTGTTTGTGGTGGGTGGTGGATGGTGGTTGATGGGGGTGGATTGATGGTGGGGGTGGTTTGTGGATCGTGGTTTGTGGTGGGTGGTGGATGGTAGTTGGTGGTGGGTGGTTTGTGGTTTGTGGTGGATGGTGGGTTGTGGGTGGTTGATTGGTGGGTGGTTGGTTGGTGGATGGTGGTTGGTGGTTTGTGGTGGGTGGTGGATGGTGGTTGATAGGGGTGGATGGATGGTGGTGTGTGGTTTTTGGTGGGTGGTGGATGGTGGATGATGGTGGGTGGTTTGTGGATGGTGGTTTGTGGTTGATGGGGGTGGATGGATGGTGGTGGGTGGTTTGTGGATGGTGGTTTGTGGTGGGTGGTGGATGGTTGATTGGTGGGTGGTTGTTTGGTGGATGGTGGTTTGTGGTGGGTGGTGGATGGTGGTTTATGGGGGTGGATGGATGGTGGTTTGTGGTTTGTGGATCGTGGTTTATAGTGGGTGGTGGATGGTAGTTGGTGGTGGTTGGTTTGTGGTTGGCGGTTTATGGTGGGTGGTAGTTGGTGGTGGGTGGTTTGTGGATGGTGGTTTGTGGTTTGTGGTGGGTGGTAGGTGGTGGATGGTGGTTTGTGGTGGGTGGTGCGTGGTAGTTGGTGGGTGGTTTGTGGATGGTGGTTTGTGGTTTGTGGTGGATGGCAGTTGGTGGTGGGTGGTTTGTGGATGGTGGGTGGTGGGTGGTGGGTGGTGGTTGATAGGGGGTGGTTGTAGGATGGTGTGACAGTGGTGGTAGGGTGGCGGGGCTAATGGGAGGGTAGTGATGGTGAATGGATGGTGGCGGTGTAAATGTGGTGGTGGTGGTGGTGGGACGGTTATGATGCTGGGACAGTGTGACCGTGGCGGTAGGGCTAGGAGGGTGGTGGTGGTAGGGGTGAAGGTGGTGGTGGTGGTGGTGGGGTGGGGGTGGTGCAACAGTGATGGTGGTGGGACGGTTATGATGCTGGGACAGTGTGACATTGGTGGTGGGGCTAGGAGGGTGGTGGTGGTGGGTGGTTATGATGCTAGGACAGTGTGACATTGGTGGTGGGGCTAGGAGGGTGGTGTGGTGGGTGGTTATGATGCTGGGACAGTGTGACATTGGTGGTGGGGCTAGGAGGGTGGTGGTGGTGGGTGGTTATGATGCTAGGACAGTGTGACATTGGTGGTGGGGCTAGGAGGGTGGTGGTGGTGGGTGGTTATGATGCTGGGACAGTGTGACATTGGTGGTGGGGCTAGGAGGGTGGTGGTGGTGGGTGGTTATGATGCTGGGACAGTGTGACATTGGTGGTGGGGCTAGGAGGATGGTGGTGGGTGGTTATGATGCTGGGACAGTGTGACATTGGTGGTGGGGCTAGGAGGGTGGTGGTGGGTGGTTATGATGCTGGGACAGTGTGACATTGGTGGTGGGACTAGGAGGGTGGTGGTGGTGATGGTGGTGGGTGGTTATGATGCTGGGACAGTGTGACATTGGTGGTGGGGCTAGGAGGCTGGTGGTGGTGGTGATGGTGGGATGGGGGTGGTGCAACAGTGGTGGTGGTGGGACGTTATGATGCTGGGACAGTGTGACATTGGTGGTGGTGCTAGGAGGGTTGTGGTGGTGGTGGTGGTGGGTGGTTATGATGCTGGGACAGTGTGACATTGGTGGTGGGGCTATGAGGGTGGTGGTGGTGGTGGTGGGTGGTTATGATGCTGGGACAGTGTGACAATCGGAGTACGGCTAGGAGGGTGGTAAGTCCCATTATACTGACACTGAGCCCACCAGTCCTTGCCCCATCCAAATACTGTTGACAGCTGCATGGGGACAAATACATACTTTTAAGTCATCAGTATTGAGTTTAATTTTGAGTTTAGTTTGAATTAACCACAAGCATGTAGTAAGGTCACTCAGTGTATGGCTTCAACAAGGGGTGATCTTCCAGCTAAACAACTGATATACAGATACCTACAAACTGCTTTTTAAGGAAACAAACACAATAATAGACAAATTCCATGGTTGGCCAAATGAGTTAGAACGTCCGTTACCTGTGTTGGTAGATCGTGGGGTCCTGGGTTCAAACCCTGGTCGAGTCAAACTAATGACATAACAATTTATACTTGTCGCTTCCTAGCCAGGTGCTCAGCATTATTAGGAGAGGGTAAGGAGCAGTGGAATGAGGAAGACCAATCGTCTGCGATTGACATTTCCCCTGCTTAAACAACTAATGTACCAACAAAATTTAAAAAAATTGTAAATATGTTATCATTTCCCATTGAGTCTATATGGCCTGCTATTTGTAGAGTTAGCTATATATATGCTTAGCTATATATATGTCTAGCTATCTGTACCTTATCCATATATGTCTATCGATCTATATGTCTGTCTATGTCTATCTATATGGATGTCTAGCTAAATGTCTGTTTAGCTATATATATGAATATCTATATATATAGCCATATATATGTATCTATCTATCTGTCTATATGTCTATCCAAATATCTACCTATATATCAAATATATAGATATATCTAGATAGATAGATATGGGTCGTTTCATGGTAAATGGGGCCAAAGTGTTATATGAGGGTCCTAAATTAATATTTGTATTTTCCTAATTTCTTCCGCTGAGTAGCCAACTGTTGTCCATATATATATACTGGTAACGTGAAGGAAAAGATAGTTCAACTTACTATTTTGTCAGAAAACAAGAACTAATTGAGGAGCCAGCCCCAAGTGTGGATTTATTAATCAACAAGTGTGGATTCATTAATTACAACAATTATTTAATGAAATTTATTGCATGAAACAATTAATTTTGTTGTTGTGATCCCCTAAGTATAGAAATGCACTGTAAATAAATATGCATAGGATCATTTTATTCTTCCCAATTTTCAGTTGTGGACGTTAACACAATAGAAGGGGACACCAACAATAATATGGAACTTCAACTTCAATTATGTTTCATACAACTTTGTAGAAAAGTTATATTACCAGCCATGGTACTAGAAAATATCCTTACACCTGCAACAATAACAACTGTTTTTCAACTGAAGTTCTGGTATTCCCAGGATAACATATTTCCCGATTTAACAAGCAAGGTACAAGCAGTGGACACAACAGTTACGTCCAGAACCAGTTTAATCACCATGGAATATTAGATAGAAAAAAAAAATATATGCATGCAAAATGGATATTTATTTCAAGTAAGAGTCTCCTTATATTATATCATTGATTAATAGGTAATATTCTATGCAAAATAAAGGTCTAGTATGCTGTAGAAAATTCCACATTTTCCATGTAACAAATTCATGCCTTTAAACCACCATATTTTTGGAATGAAAATGTTGGCTTTTTTTATTTACTTTGTCACATTAGACATTAATCTGTTCATGTCTATCTCTCCAAACTGTAAGAATACCAATTATATAAAGAAAATACCTCGTCTACTCTTTCCATAATTGTTTTTGACCATTACATACTGGAAAGTACATTGGCCCATGAAACGACCAATATATATATATATATATTCAGCGGTACGGTGAGTGGCGATTACAGTGTGAATGGGTGGCGGCGCCACCCGCGAAGCTGAGGTGGGGAGGCTGGAGCAGTAGATGACTATGAGAGACTCACACAGTCCAAGGAGCTGAGTGAGTGATGAGGGAGAGGAGGGATATTCCGGGTTATTATACTCGTATAATTCTTAGCCAGCATATATATGTACTGTGTATATATGTCTCGCTATCCATTCCTAGCTATCCATACGTCTAGTACTCCTACTAGTAGGAGCTACACATCTATTCTCTCTTTCCATATTCATATATTATATTGAGCGTTATTATAGCTAGTTGATCCCCAAATAGAACGAAGGGGTTCGCAGAGCGCCCGGTGCTCCGAGCTGCTCGGGGCGGTGGGCGGTGGGTGATTGATGACGTAATGAAGCCGGCACTGATTGTTTCCGGTGAGTAAGAAGGCTCGGAACAAGGACTGTTCTCCGCAACAATGCGCAGGCCCGACCCAAAACGAGGCGCCCAGCGTCGACACAACGCAGACCCCATTAGACACGCACGCGCATGCGCATGCGCACACGTATACACGCATACACACAGCCCCCCCCCCCCCCACCGTCTTACACACTCGCACACATGGGCGATATCTACACCCCAGGCATGTGCACATACATAACACCACCACCTCACACACACTGTACACCCCACCTTACCACCTCACATACCACCTCACACATGCACCCACGTCCTCACACGCTCACACACAGATCCTATATCTCCACACCAGGCATGTGCACATACATAACACCAGCACCTCACACACACTCAATATACACCCTACCTACCACCTCGCACATACTCAATACGCATGCCTACACCGCCCCACCACCACCTCTCACACACGCGCACACACCCTTACACACTCACACACATAAGCGATATCTACACACCAGGCTTATGCACACACATAACACCACCACCTCACACACACTGTACACCTCACTTTACCACCTCACACTCACACACACACACACTCAGTGCGCATGTCTACACACCCCACCCCACCACAACCTCACACACACGCACATGTCCTTGCACACTCACACACACACCCTATATCTCCACACCCGGCATATGCACACACATGTAGCACCCACATATAGCACACACACTCAATGTACACCCCCCTCAAGATGCATGTTTACACATCAACCCACGCACCCACCTAGACCCACACCCATACCTACACCCACACCCACACAAACATCCACACACTAACAGTAACAGTAACACCCTCCCCACACACTTACACACCCACACAGCCACACACCCACACACCTACACACACCCACACCAACCTACACCCACACCCACACACCCACACACTTACACAGCCATGCACCCACACAACCACACATCTACACACCCACACACCTAAACCCCCACCCCCCCACACACCAAACCACACATACACCCACCCACACACACCCACACCAACCCACCCACACACCTACACCCACACCCACACAAACATCCACACACCAACACCCTCCCCTCACACCCACACACTTACACACTCACACACCCACCTACACCCCCACCCCCCCACACACACACATCCGCCTCAAGACTCTGGCCCCAGCTAATGTTCCCCTGCCATCTAAAACACCCCCACTCTGCACCCATCACCCTCACCCTGTTACCACCCCTTGCATGCATCACCCGCTCTCTCCTCAATTGTACCTTAGCAAGCCACCGACCCACCCTCTCACTCCTTAATAACCGCCAACCTCACCCAATGTTAGACGTGTATACACTTTTCATTCACAATTTTCATACATATTCCACAAACATAAACGAACCTGTTGACAATAGACATTCTTCTTCTTGGAAGATTTATACTGCCTATCATGGACCAGTTAATAGACTTGTTTTCCAGGTCCCTTCCTCCCACTAATGTTGTCACAGTAAAGCCCGAGTCACACTACTGGATCAGGGGCGGACGAGCCCGGATGCATCGGGGTGGGGGCGATCCGTGCTGTCTGAGGTCGTCCGCGGTGACACCACCTAGACATGGTATGAGAGCAGTGGTTTCGATCCGACGCTGTCCAGGGTCAGCCACCGCATGTGTTGAAATGCTTAAATATGGCAGGGATGGGGGTCAGGGGATATTGTGAACCGGCTCAATCCGGCATGATTCGGGGTGCGTCCTAGAAGAAAGTCGAGGGCCACGCTAATTCGCGGTCGCCACGGGGAGGGACGGGAGGTCCGGGACATTGTGAGCAACGGTGTGACCCATCATCCGGGCTATCCAGGACTCCCACCGGCTAGCCCGGTCCACTCCCGGACTGTTGGGGGGTGATCCGGGATAGTCCGGGGGGGGTCCGGGGCAGTCGGGGGGTGGTCCGGCCTCGTCCTGGTTAGTCAGGGGCCGGTCCGCCCAGTCGGGCTCGTCCCAGGGCCGTTCCGGGGGCAGTCCGGGGCGGTCCGGCCTTTAGTCCAGGGCTCATCTGGGAAGGTGTGACTGCGAGGCAAAAATCGACGAAAACAGTGATTTTATCCGTGGCGGTCCGGGACAGTCCGGGCCATTGGTCTGTGGGTGGCTCGGCTCAAAATCCGGGGCTCGTCCGGCTATGTGTGACTGGGACTTAACCAAACCATTTTTGTTGTTCTTACATTCGCTGATTGAACTTTGAAGACGCAAAGTCCGATGAAAGCATCAAATTGTTAAAACTAAAGCCCCTGTCACACCTCGCCGGGTTGAGAAAACGGAAAGTCACCGAACGAAGTCCGTTGATATCCGGCAAAGTCCGGTTTGTGTCCTTTGCATATCCATTGCATATCCATTGATATCCGTTGATATCCGGCCCGATCCATTACAAGTTTTGAACGCCCACACAACTTGGAACGGATGCCGCTGAATTGACGTCTACGGTTCTTGTCCGGTTTGAGTTTGTTTCCCCGTTGGCTATCGGTTCATGTACATTTCATGTTCGTTTCATGTCTGTTTCATGTCCGTTTCATGTCCATTCGTCCGGCGGCCTTTGACCTGATATCGCAACATTTTGACACATTTTAATACATTTTGATACTTATCACGCCAACGAGACGGGATGGCCGAATGAGTTAGAGCGTCCGTCTCCCGTGTTGGTAGACCATGGGATCGTGGGTGGATACTTGTTGCTTCCTAGCCAGACGCTCGGCATTATTAGGATAGGGCAAGGACTGGTTGGCTCAGTGTCAGGATAATGTGACTGAGTGGGATATCAGGTCATGGAGCTGGTGGCCTGGTATCCCAGTGGGGCAGCACTATAATGTCGCCATGAGTGTGCACTGTCATAAGTCGGTACCCGTCCTGATATGAGCTTAGATGTTGCTAGGACGTAAAACAACAACAAACAAACTTATCACGCCCGAACACCACCAAACTAGACAATTCTGTCCGTTGCTCAATCCGGCGAGGTGTGTGTGACAGGGGCTTAAGACACATCCCTAGATTTGATCTTACACATCAAACTGAGATACTGGTGCACTCAGTAAGAATTTATTGCTGTATAAAGGGGAATACCAAGTCAATTAAAGTTGTATTTCTGATGCTTTCTGTAATTTTCTGAGATAAATATATTAGGTTCATCGTTATAATCTAAACTTACTTCAAAATGGCTGACTTTGGAGATATTTAAAGTGTAAACAGATCAAATTAATGTTGGCGTGCTGGCGAAAACTGTAAACTACATAGGCTTCAGCGGTGACAGGTTCTATTAAATTGACACAGTATTCCCTTCTATGCAGCAACACATGTTTAACAGCTGAGCCAGTATCTAACTTATTCTAAGTTAGATATGTAGGTTTAAATCTAGATAATGTTTTGCTTGCGGAAATTTGATGTTTTTATCGGACTATGCAACTTTAAATGAATAGAACATGTTACCGCTGAAGCTTATGGTTTGCAACATTTTGCCTGGCAGGCCAATATTAAGTTTGCATGTTTTCACGTCATATATCTACAATGTTACCTATTTATAGTAAAGGTCTCTTTGAACCAACGTTCTGTGTGCTGCTCTGTGCTGCTCTATGCGCTGCTCTGTGTGTTGCTATGTGAGCTGTTCTGAGCTTCTCCGTGAGCTGATTTATGTGCTGCTCTGTACTGTTCTACGTGCTGTTCTATGTGCTGCAATGTGAGCTGTTCTGAGCTGCTCCGTTAGCTGATCTATGTACTGCTCTGTGCTACTCTACGTGCTGCTCTATGTGCTGCTATGTGAGCTGTTCTGAGCTGCTTCGTGAGCTGATCTATGTGCTGCTCTACGTGTTGCTCTGTGTGTTGCTATGTGAGCTGTTCTGAGCTGTTCTGAGCTGTTCTATGTGCTGCTCAGTGCTGCTCAGTGCTGCTATACGTGCTGCTCCCTGAACTGGTCTGAGCTGCTCCTGGTGACCTCACCAGGTCACAGCCCGCATGCGTACATCGCGTTCACTAACATGCCCTGCAGGAGGCGACTGTCGGTTATCAGTTAGTGAGACGTGCGCACGCACCCTGAGGGGATGACTCCATGGGTGTGTGTGTGTGAGTGGGGTGGATGTCAATATGTGTGTGTATGGGAGGTGTGTGTGGATAAGCGGTGTAAGTAGGGTGTAGGTTTGTGTGGGAGTGTGCAGGGTGTGTATATATGTGTAAGTGTG
Source organism: Branchipolynoe longqiensis (assembly GCA_030323885.1). Lineage (NCBI taxonomy): Eukaryota > Metazoa > Annelida > Polychaeta > Phyllodocida > Polynoidae > Branchipolynoe > Branchipolynoe longqiensis. The sequence continues at coordinate 1,911,868 of CM059188.1, forward strand.
TGTGTGTGGTTGTATGTACGTGTGATTGTGTTTAGGGTGTGTGTATGTGTGTTGGTGTATAACAGCCGGAAGACCAGTGCCTCGGCGATGGAAAAAAACATACATTCTGATGAATAAACTGTTTTACCAACAACAAATATGTGTGGGTGTGGGATAGGTGTATGTGTGTGGGTGGGGGTGTATATGTAAGTGAGCGTGTGTAAATGTGGGTGCTCACCAACAGTGCCCAATGTGTGATTGTGTGTAAGGTATATTGTGTGGGTGTGGTGTGGGTGTGGGTGTGGGTGTGGGGCGGGTGTAGGGTGTGTTAATGTGGGTTGCTCACTAACGGTACACTATGTGTGATTGTGTGTAAGGTGTATGTATGTGTGTGTGGTGTGGGTGTATGTGTGTGGGTGTGGGGCAGGTGTAGGATGTGTTAATATGGGTTGCTCACTAACAGTGATAGAGGGAGATAGGGGGTGGAGTGATGGAGGGAGAGCGTGTGGAGTAATGGAGGGAGAGAGGGTGGAGTGAGGGAGAGAGAGGGGGTGGAGTGAGGGAGAGAGAGGTGGTGGAGTGAGGGTGGAGTGAGGGAGAGAGAGGGTGGAGTGAGGGAGAGAGAGGGTGGAGTGAGGGAGAGAAAGGGGGTGGAGTGAGGGAGATATAGGGTGGAGTGAAGGAGAGAGGGGGTGGAGTGAGGGAGAGAGAGGGTGGAGTGAGGGAGAGAGAGGGTGGAGTGAGGGAGAGGGAGGGGTGGAGTACGGGGGAGGGAGGAGTGGAGGGAGAGGGGTGGAGGGAGAGATATAGAAGGAGTGATGGAAAAGAGAGATGGTGTGAAGCGATGGAGAGACGAAGTGAGAGAGGCAATGAGGGTGGAGGGAGTGAAGAAGAGAGAGGTGGGACAAAGTGTAAAAGGAGTGGGGCAGGGAGGAGAAAGAGCGGGGTGACGGGGTGGAGGTGGAGGGAGGCGGAGTGAGGGGGTGAGGTGAGGGGTGGGGCGAGGTATGGAGTGGGGGCTGTGTGAGGCGGGGGTCTGCCCCATTAAAATTTTAAAACAAGCACCACCTCCCGATGATTTTGAAATGGCATGTGGCGGGCCCTTAATGCGGGCTAGATTCATGACACGACGCGGCTAAGTGGTGCTCTTTAACATCTGGGGCGGAAGTGGATTAGCCCGCGGAACGCCGAACGCCGGCGTCTAACGAAAGCGAGGCCGTTAACTGCTCCCGGCACCGACCGGCCACGCCGTTTTACACAACGCAGCCCAAATTGGTCCATAATTTGTCGGCCGAAGCTGGGTGGTGGTAAACCGTGACAGTTGGAAATGAGTACCTTTGAAAAACGACTGGGCGATAATATGTGAATCGATGTCGCCTGTCAGTGGGGCCTAATGTATGGCCCGGCCGCCATTGTTGGCGGGGGATCCTGCTCTGAAATGGGCACCATTACTTTGGTTGTCATCGTTACGAAGGATTGTGTGTGTGTGTGTGTGTGTTTTCTGTTGAGGACATAAATAGTTGAAAGTTTTATCGTCTAGGCATGATTGATTAATTTGCATTTTACGTCCTGGTGAGGAGAGATACTCAGTTGCGACTGTGTTTTTTTTAATGGTGGCTTTATAGAGCTGCCCCAGTGAGGTAGCATATACCGCATACACCTACTCAGACCGGACCCGGCGGACGAATCGGTAGAGCCAGGCTTCCCATTCGGAAGGTCGGGAATTCACATCACAGCAGCGTCAAATCAATGACTTATGAAATTGACACTTGTCACTACCAAGCTTGGCGTTCGTCATTATTAGGATAGGACAGGGATTGGTTAGGATAGTGTGACTGTGTGGGATATCGGGTCATGGTGCCCCAGTGGGGCAGAACTATAAAATCACCATGAGTGTGGGCTGTCACAACTCACTGCCCATCCTGATATGATTTGAGATATTGCTAGGACAACAAACATATTCAATTATGTCATCTGGACACTGAGCCAAACATTGCTTGTGGTATTCTCAGATCAAGCACCATGCGAGATAACGGGATGGCCGAATGAGTTAAGCGTCCGTTCCCCGTTTTGGTAGATCGTGGGATTCGAACCCTGGTCTTAAAAAAATTACTTTAAAATTGATACTTGTCGCTTCCTAGCCAGGCGCTCGCCATTATTAGGATAGAGCAAGGACTGGTTGGCTCAGTGTCAGGATATTCTGACTGAGTGGGATATCAGGTCATAGTGCTGGCGGCCTGGTCTCCCGGTGGGGTAGCACTATAATGTCGCCATGAGTGCACACTGTTTTTTATGTTGTTGGTTCATTAGCTCTTTAAGCGGGAGAATTTTCAATCGCGGATGATTGGTCTTCCTCATTCCACTGCTCTTTGCCCTATCCTAATGATGCCGGGCGCCTGGCTAGTAAGCGACAGGTATACATTTTTAAGCCATTGGTTTGGCTTGGTTCGAACCCTGTAACAAGTCGGTACCGGTCCTGATATGCCCTTAGATGTTGCCAGGAATTAAACCTCCAACAATCAACGTACCCGTCCTTATATGACCTTAGATGTTGCCAGGAAGTAAAACTCCAACAACCAACCAACCAACAACCTACTTTCATGCACTACTTACACAACAACGCCTTACATAACGGCCTATGTCTATATACTACTATCAATGAAACCCTGGTAGCAGTGCTGTGTACTACCCCCGTCCCCCATCCCCCATCCCCCCACCCCCACCCCCCCCCCCGTCAGTAACTGACCACCGCCTGGTCAGGGCGGGTCACGGCCTGACATCTCATGACCGGGGGTCACTCTGATTTAGGAACAGTCCAGAACTGACCACAGCTGGCTGACATTCACTAGGAGGGTTTCAGTGACAACTGGTTTCCTTGGTAACCGGCCGGGCACTGGAGCCTCTGTAGGTATGACACCAGTGGACTCACGCAGCTGTTGACCACGTGATCATTTTGGTGTGTAGATGCTGACCACGTGATCATTCTGGCGACGCCTGGTCTATAGCTGCTGATCATGTGACCATTCTGGCGATGTCTGGTCTATGGCTGCTGGTCATGTGACCATTCTGGCGATGTCTGGTATGTAGCTGCTGGTCATGTGTCCAGTCTGGCGATGTCTGGTCTATAGCTGCTGATCATGTGATCATTCTGGCGATGTCTGGTCTAGCTAGGGCTGCTGGTTAGGTGACCATTCTGGCGATGTCTGGTTTAGGGCTGCTGGTTATGTGACCATTCTGGCGATGTCTGGTCTATAGCTGCTGTCAATGTGACCATTCTGGCGATATCTGGTCTATAGCCACTGACCATGTGACCATTATGGCAATTTCTGGTCTATAGCTGCTGACCATGTGACAATTCTGGCAATGCTTAGTCTGTAGCTGCTCACCACGTGTTTAGTCTAGAAGTGATTAGATCTGTCCATATCCTATCTTCACTGCCTGTAATCTAACGGCGCTGCCTATGTACTAACTGTACTACCAATGTCTAACTGTAATCTGTCCAACTCAGTGTCAGGATAATGTGACTGAGTGGGATATCAGGTCATGGTGCTGGCGGACTGGTCTCCCAGTGGGTAGCACTATAACGTCGCCATGAGTGCCCACTGTCACAAGTCGGTACTCATCATGATATGACCTTAGATGTTGACAGGATGTAAAACACCAACGATCAACTAACCTCTAACTGCCTTACTCTAGCTGCTAGTTGAAATACCTCTACTCGAGCTGCTCTTTGGTGTACCTCTATTCTAGATGCTAGTTGCAATACCTCCAGTGCGATATCTCTACCCTAGCTGCTATTTACCAAACCTGTACGCTAGCTGCTAGTTACTGTACCTATACTCTAACTATTTACCACACCTCTACTCTAGCTGCTAGTTACTGTACCTCTACTCTAGCTGCTAGTTACTGTACCTCTACTCTAGCTGCTAGTTACTATACCTCTACTCTAGCTATTTACCATACTTCTACTCTAGCTGATAGTGGAAGTACCCCTAATCTAGCTATTTACCATACCTTTTCTCTAACTGCTAGTTACCATACCTTTACTCTAACTGCTCGTTACCATACCTTTACTCTAGCTGCTAGTTGCAATACTTCTAGTCTAGTTGCTATTTACCGATACCTTTACTCTAACTGCTAGCTCCCAAACCTTTACTCGAGCTGCTAGTTCCCATAGCTCTACTCTAGCTGCTAGTTTGGCTACCTCTACTCTAGTTGCTCGTTGGGCTACCTCTACTCTAGCTGCTAGTTGCGATACCTCTACATTAGCTGCTAGTTAATGTACTTGTGCTCTAACTGCTAGTTCCTGTACTGCTACTCTAGCTGCTAGTTGGGCTACCTCTACTCTAGCTGCGAGTTGTGATACCTCTAATCTAGCTGCTCGTTACTGTACCTCTACTCTAGCTGCTAGTTGCACTACCTCTACTGCTAGTTGATGTACCTCCACTCTAGATGCTAGTTGCCTCTATCTACTCTGGCTACTCCTCTACCTCTCCTCCAGCTATAACCAGACCGGATGCTGCCTGCCCCACCGGCCTGCTCGCCCGCCCGCCCGCCGACCATGGAGGCGGGCGGCGTGGCCGGACCACGTGATTCATGTCGGCGCTGCCGGGCCGGATCAGGCGGTCAGGCGGGCCCTTATTGGCGGGGTCCCGGGGTCGCGCCCCCCCGACCCCGGGTTAACCTGCGGTCCGGCGCCCCTCGCCCCGCCGTGCCCCGCCTCCCGACCCGGCCATGCTCCAGGGTCGCGACCTTTGACCTGCTGATTGGCACAACTAGATGTGGCGTTCGGTAACAAAATGAGAAACGCGCCGAGAGTGGCGACATTGGCTTGCCCTTCGTTAGTGACCTCTGGCACTGATTGTCAGCGCCGTCAGAGGGCACTGTGCCCTCAGCATCACCCCCCCCCCCCACACACACACACACACACATCCGGGCCCTGCCCTTGGCCGGTCCCACAACATGCAGGGTTGCCAACCACCATCACCCTGTACACAGTACTGTGTTAACATCCTCCTGTACACACAGTACTGTGCTACCATCCTACAGAGTACTGTGTTACCATCCTCCTCCTGTACACAGTACTGTGTTAACATCCCCCTGTCCACACAGTACTGTGCTACCATCCCACAGAGTACTGTGTTAACATCCTCCTCCTGTACACAGTACTCTGTTAACATCCTCCTGTACACACAGTACTGTGCTACCATCCCACAGAGTACTGTGTTAACATCCTCCTCCTGTACACAGTACTCTGTTAACATCCTCCTGTACACACAGTACTGTGCTATCATCCTACAGAGTACTGTGTTACCATCCTCCCCCTGTAAACACTGTACTGTGTTAATATCCTCCTGTACACTCAGCACTGTGTTTCCATCCTACACAGTACTGTGTTACCATCCTCCCCCTGTACACAGTACTGTGTTAACACCCTCCTGTACACACAGTACTGTGCTACCATCCTACAGAGTACTGTGTAACCATCCTCCCCCTGTACACACAGTACTGTGTTAATATCCTCCTTCTACACTCAGCACTGTGTTTCCATCCTACAGAGTACTGTGTTCCCATCCTCCCCCTGTATACAGTACTGTGTTACCATCCCACTGTACCCACAATACTGTGCTACCACCCTCCCCCTGTACACACAGTACCGTGTTACCACCCTCCCCCTGTACACACAGTACTGTGTGTACAGGGGGAGGATGGTAGCACAGTACACACAGTACTGTGTTACCATCCCACTGTACAGAAAGTATTGTGTTACCATCCCCCTGTACACACAGTACTGTGTTACCATCCTCCCCCTGTACACACAGTACCGTGTTACCATCCTCCCCCTGTACACACAGTACTGTGTTACCATCCTCCCCCTGTACATACAGTACTGTGTTACCATCCTCCCCCTGTACACAAAGTACTGTGTTACCATCCCACTGTACACACAGTACTGTGTTACCATCCCACTGTACAGAAAGTACTGTGTTACCATCTCCCTGTACACACAGTACCGTGTTACCATCCTCCCCCTGTACACACAGTACTGTGTTACCATCCCCTTGTACACACAGTACTGTGTTACCATCCCACTGTACAGAAAGTACTGTGTTACCATCTCCCTGTACACACAGTACTGTGTTACAATCCCGCTGTACACACAGTACTGTGTTACCATCCTGCTGTACACATAGTACTGTGTTACAATCCCGCTGTACACACAGTGCTGTGTTACCATCACCCTGTACACACAGTACTGTGTTACAATCCCGTTGTACACACAGTGCTGTGTTACCATCACCCTGTACACACAGTACTGTGTTACAATCCCGCTGTACACACAGTGCTGTGTTACCATCACCCTGTACACACAGTACTGTGTTACCATCCCGCTGTACACACAGTACTGTGTTACAATCCCGCTGTACATACAGTACTGTGTTACCATCCCCCTATGTTACCATCCCCCTGTACACACAGTACCGTCTTCCCATGATCCCCCTGTACACACAGTACCGTGTTCCCATCCTTCCCCTGTACACACAGTAATGTGTTAACTTCCCCCTGTACACCGGAAGTTGATTTGTTTCGTTCTATTGCCAGAATACCTATAACTGAACACTTATACCGTACACTTGCCATTCTTTTCTTTGCAATATAATATGTTTAAGATCGTACATTGAATTGTCTTTGTTGTGTGGATGCATGGAAAGTGTGCTTGTGAATATTACGGCTTTGTTTATTTTTCACGGTAAAAGTGTTACTTGAAGTCATTCAAGAATGCTGAAAATAGCGTTGACAATACGGAACGCTGTGAGATCGGGTGCACGGGTCTGTGGGAGAGGCAGAATGAGAGAACTGAAAGGACCCGGATGAAGCTGAATGGCGGGAACACGAGGAGAGGGGCGGCAAGTTGATGACGGGGTGCAATGTGTGGGTGAGAGGGGGGGGGGGGCGGTGTCAGGGTGTGTGTGTGTGGATTGGGTGCTTGTGCGTATGTACTATGTGAATGTGTGTGGGTATTCGGATGTAGAGGTGGGAGGTGTGTGTGTGGAGGTGCGGGTGGGTGCGTTTGTGGAGGTGGGTGTGGCTGTGTGGGTGGGTGTGTGTGAAGGTGGGGGGTGGGGTACTTGTGTGTATGTGGGTTTGGGTATGGGTGATTGTATATGGTATATGTTGGATGTGTGATTGTGTGCGTGGGTGCGTGGGTGTGTATGTGTGGGTGGGTGTGGGTGATTGTATATGTAGAAGTTGGGGTGGAGGATAGTGTGTCGGTAAGTGTGTCTGGGTGCGTGCATGTGTGTATGCGTGTGCGCAGGTGTGTGCGTGCGTGTGTCAGTGTATGCATGTGTCGGTGTATATGTGTGGGTGGGACTGGGTGATTGTATATGTAGAAGTTGGGGTGGGGGATGGTGTGTGTGGGTATGTGTGTGTGGGTGCATGCGTGTGTGTATTCATGTGTGTGCGCGTGCGTCTGTGTATGCGTGCGTGTGTGTCGGTGTATGCGTGTGTGTGGGTGTGGATGATTGGATATGTAGAAGTTGGGGTGGGGGATAGTGTGTGGGTATGTGTGTGTGGGTGCGTGAGTGTGTGTATGCGTGTGCGCGGGTGTGTGCGTGCGTGTGTGGGTGTATGTGTGTGTCGGTGTATATGTGTGGGTGGAACTAGGTGATTGTATATGTAGAAGTTAGGGTGGGGGATGGTGTGTGTGGGTATGTGTGTGTGGGTGCATGCGTGTGTGTATTCGTGTGTGTGCGCGTGTGTCTGTGTATGCGTGCGTGTGTGTCGGTGTATGCGTGTGTGTGGGTGTGGATGATTGGATATGTAGAAGTTGAGGTGGGGGATTGTGTGTATGGGTATGTGTGTGTGGGTGCATGTGTGTGTGGAGGTGCATGCGTGTGTGTGGGTGTATGCGTGTGTGTGGGTGTGTATGTATGTGTGGAACTGGGTGATTGTATATGTAGAAGTTGGGGTGGGGGATTGTGTCTGTGGGTATGTGTATGTGGATGCATGCGAGTGTGTATGCGGCTGCGTGCGTGCGTGTGTGTGTGGGTGTATGCGCATGTGTGGGTGTGTATGTGTGGGTGGAACTGGGTGATTGTATATGTAGAAGTTGGCGTGGGCGATTGTGTCTGTGGGTAGGTGTGTGTGGATGCGTGCGTGAGGGTATGCAGGTGTGTGCGTGTGTGGGTGGGTGTATGCGTGTGGGTGTGTATGTGTGGGTGGAACTGGGTGATTGTATATGTAGAAGTTGGGGTGGGCGATATTTGCGTGTGTATGTGTTGGGTGTGTGTAGGTGTAGATGCAGGTGAGTGTGGGGGAGGGGGGAGAGGGAAGGAAGGGGGCTTCCTTTGACAATAACTCAGGGAAGACGCGAGGACAATGGCCGCCGGTCGGGATTAATTTGTGCTGCTACAGCTCTGCGGGCGGACATAGGCGGGTTGCGGGCGGGGGATGCGGCGGGGGGGGGGCGGCGGGGGGTGTAGGCGGGGTGTAGGCCGGGTGTAGGCCATGGTGTAAGCGGGGTGTAAGCCGGGGGAGGCGGTGTGCAGGCTGGATGTAGGCCTAGGGGAGGTCGGGGGGGAGGCCGCGGTGTAGGTCGGGGGAGGCGAGGTGTAGGCCGGGGAGAGGCCGGGGTGGATGCGGAGTGTAGGCCGGGGGGAGGGGGGCGGGATGTAGACCGGCGGGAGGCGGGGCACCTTGCCGGCCCATTCCCCGCCGGAAATAGGCACTAGTGTGGCGGGATGAAGACGCGCCTTGGGCCGCCCCGAACACAAAGCCGCCCGCCGGCGCACTTTCACACCTCACACCGTCCGGTCAGGCGCACTGACCCCTGATTACAGGATCCTGGGAAGACGCGGCGTGCGCAGCCCGGGTGAGGGGGGTGAGTGAGAGGGTGGGTGGGGGGAGGGTCACCTGAATTGATTTGGCACACAGGTGTGAAGTTTAATAATCAGGATGCGCCTGGGAAGGGGGCGGGTTGGGCGCATGTTGTTCACACCCGCTGTGTGTGTGACGAGGGCGGACATCCTGTGGACAGGTGTGGATCAGGTCGATCCACACCTGCCCGTGTCTGCTCATTCACTTCCCTACTCTGTATAGATATACCACACAATGACCTTAGATGTTGCCAGGATGTAAAACTCCCAACAACCAACCAACCAACCCCACTTCCCGGCTCCCTACCACGCCACTACCTACTCACCCACTCACCCACTCACCCACTCACCCATTACCCACTTCCCACTCCCCTACTCCCCCCTCCACACTCCACACTCCCCCACTCCCCCCTCCACACTCCCCCACTCCCCCACTCCACCAGTAACTACTACCCCACTCTCCAGTTCCCACTCACCCACTTCCCACTCTCTCACCACCCAATTCCCTGGCTTCACACTCCCCCACTCCACCCACACTCCCCCACTACCTACCCTTCCTCTCTGGCTCCCCACTCCCTCATTGTCCCACTCTCTGGCTCCCCACTCCCGGCTCTCCGGCTCCCTATCTCCCCGGCTCCTCGGACTCCCGACAACAGGTTCCCTGTCCCCGGCTCCCGGCTCCCCACTCCCCACTCCCCACTCGCCGGCTCCCTAACTCCCCAGCTTCCTGGACTCCCCATTCCCCGGCTCCCCACTCGCCGGCTCCCCACTCCCCACTCGCCGGCTCCCTCACTTCCCGGCTCCCCGGACTCCCCATTCCCCGGACTCCCCACTGCCCGGCTCCCCACTGCCCGGCTCCCGGCTACCTGGGGAGAGGCGCAGGGCGCGGGTTAATGGGTCAGAAAAACAAGCACAGTTCGGCGTCGGCCTCTGATAAGGCGCGGTAAGTGATAGCCGAGGGGGCGGTTCTGAACCCACACTGACAGTGTGGGAAAGTGACCACTGCCTGGACCATGGAATGGGGGTGGGTGTGGGGGGTGGGGGGACTGTGACCAGAGAAGGGCTTCACCCATAGTTATGGTCAGAATTCCAAACAAGCTTTGACACTTTTATAAGAGTACAGCAGATAATCACATAGCATTGTATTACTCCCCTAATGAATCATATAGTTTATTTATAATATATGATATTACATACTAATATTACTATGTTTAGACTATATAGTGAGGGAGCGGGACATAGCTCAAGCGGTAAAGTGTCCACCTCTGAAAGTGTTGGGTCATCCTATCAATCCTGCTCAGTGGACCCATTTGCAGTTTGGGATATTTTCTTTTCCAATCAGTGGTCCACACATGGTTCATCAAAGGGTGTGGTATGTGCTGTCCAGTCTCTGGAAAAGTGCATATAGAAGACCCCTGGCTGCTTATTGGGAAGAGTAACCTATGCGGCGGCAACAGGTTTCCTATTTTAAAAAACCATGTGAGAATGACCATATGTTTGACGTCCAATAGCCAATGATATGAAAGTCAATATACGCTAGAGGTATCGTTAAATAAAAACAACCTTTACTTTAGACTATATAGTCATTTATTTAGGTGATGTGTATGACGTATGTGATCTATTACACCGACCTTATATCACTTATTTCATGACTGTACTTGTATTATTGTATATACAAAATTAACAAAAACACCAAACTTATATAGCTTATTTCATGACTGTATTTGTATTATTGCATATAAAAATAAAACACCGGAGTAATATCACTTGTTTCATGACTGTATTTGTTTTATTGCATTATAAACATGTATGAGACTTCCAAATAACTCACACATATATCTCGCTTATAAATATACAATATATTACAAAATAAAATACAAATTAATTGTACTTTACTTGAATTGTGGGCATTATCTTTGAGTGTTTAGCTCTCACTAGTCTCAGGGAATGAGTAAGTGTCTGAGAGTGGTGAGCTCCCACGGTGAGCTGGTGACAGCTTGTCCCCTCCCCTCCCCACCCCCCTCACCCCCTCCCTCACCCCCTCCCTCACCCCCTCCCTCACCCCCTCCCACCTGTCAACACCTACCTGCCACCACTGCGTCACGCCTCAGTGACCACGACTCACCTGTGAAGGCCTCAGTGGGCCAGGCTGAGTGACTGATGTGTGAAGCAAGATTTTTATTTTGTTTTGTTTGTAGGAGTTTTACGTCCTGGCAACGTCTAAGGTCATATCAGGATGGGTACCCGCTTATGACAGTACGCACACATGCCGACTTTATAGTGCTGCCCCACTGGGAAATCAGGCTGCCAGCACCATCACCTGATATCCCACTCAGTCACATTATCCTGACACAAAGCCAACCAGCCCTTGCCCTGTCTTAATAATACCGAGCGCCAAGATAAGAATTTTTTTAAATAAGAAGCGACAAGTATCAATTTTGTAAGTCATTGGTTTGACTTGACCGGGAATTGAACTCCCGATCTCTCGCATGGGAGGCCTGCGCTCTACTGATTCGTCCACCGCGTCCGGTCAGGTAGCACGAAACTAAATCACGTCTTTAGGTGTATTACTCTTCTATCTATCTGTATATTTATCTATCTATCTCTCTCTCTATATATATATATCTATCTCATCGTGAGATTCGAACCCACGGGTTCGAACTCTAATCGAGTCAAACCAATGACTTTAAAATGTATACTTGTCACTTCCTAGACAGGCGCTCGGCATTATTAGGGTACAGCAAACACTGGTTGGCTCAGTATCAGGATAATGTGACTGAGTGGGATATTGGGTCACGGTGTTAGCATCCTGATTTCCAAGTGGGGTAGCACTATAAAATCGCCATGAGTGAGCACTGTCACAAGTCGGTACCGATCCTGATATGATTTAAGATGTTGCCAGGACGTAAAACTCCAACAACCAACCAACCAACTTCAATCTATCTATCTGTCTATCTATATATCTGTCTATCGATCTATTTATCTATCTATCTAAATAAATAAAAGTGAATGTATGTGTGCTTGTTTGTCTGTGTTTTTGCATGTCTGTGTTTTTGCAAAGAATTCTGACAAAAGAGTCTTAAATGGAGGTTAATATGTCAATGTTTGGGACTATGATGTCGGCGATGTCCAAATTGATTGTGATAGTTAATTATAGTTAATTATATTGTATAGCTTTTATCATTTACTCCAATAAATTGTTTCTCATTAAAATTTCTTTTAACCCGTAGTTATATGTCCCAAAGTCCCAAGGAGGGGGGGTGGGGTGGGAAAAAACATGCGCAGATTGATTGATTGATTGATGGGTGGTTGCTTTACGCCATGTCGGCAGCATAGGCCATATTCACGGCGAAAGATGCGCGGGTGGCTGTTCCGGTTTTGCATTTTACATATCGTCATTCTGACATGTTGTGGCGTTCTCTGTGGCGGAGGGGTTAGAGTGTCTGACTTTTTTCTAGGTCAGACTCCTAATCTGAGTGTTAGCGGTTCGATTCCCCGTGCCCCCAGCTCTGCCAATTTGGATTTCCACCGCTGTGTATAACTTACAGCGTCATCAAAGGCTGGTTGCTCTCATACCATGTCTATGTGGTGTGGGAGGTTAAAAATCCCTTGGGTCGGTAAAAGTGCAGGCTCGGGCTTTCTATCGACCAGCAGTGGAATGAGGAAGACCAGTCGACTATGACTGAAATTTCCCCTGCTTAAACAACTAATGGACAACAACAAAAAAAACAAAAAAACAAACATCGATGACATTTGATCAATTTATTTATGTTAGAATCAGGAGAGGATTGAGGGCAGGGGTGGGGGGTAGATGTGTGGTAAAACATAATCCTAATATTATGATTGTGAGAATCTTTAATATTTATGGACCTGCCCTGACTGTCATACTACATTAACCGCCCTAATAGACCGGGAACCCATGGGGTCCAGGCCTAGCTGGAAAGTTAACCAATTTTCATCTGTATAGCAATGTTGCAGACGCACGCCAATGTAAGAAAATGCAAGTCGGGCAGGCACACGCTGGTGGGTGTGGTCAGGAGGGCCATGAGAAAGGACCCCAAAATTGAGCTCGAATAGCTTGTGCTAATGAAACCTGATGAAACCCATTGGAAAATGTCTGATATCGTCCCAGGTATTATAAATGGCCACTGCCAGACATTTTCAGTGGTGGAATATGCCCGCTAGACACCCACGAATGATCATAACCCCAAAATTGAGCTAACTCAGCTCGTATGTTAACCTGATGAAATTTATTGGAAACTGTCTGTGATAGTCCCTTGTATCATGAATGGTCATTGCCAGACATTTTCAGTGGTGGAATGTGCCTGCAAGACATCCCCGAGTGGTACCACTGTTAAAAGGAGTGTCTGGTCTAGTTGGCCTTTTGAACCAGATTGCCTTCAGGTTGCCATCTACACTGCATCCATAATTCATTGGTGACAACCTGTCAGCTGGATATGCTGTAACTGCATGTACTCAGCAGGGCACAGCTGGCCAGTTTGATATTTGCTAATGGGTTGTCCTGGAAGTTAATGAAAGGCATGATTAGAAGTGTTATAAGATATTGTAACTATATAATGGCAATCATATTAAAGGTTTTTTTTGCAGTAATTACCTGATCAACTTTGTCAGTAATTTGCATTAGTTTCTTATATAGTGCTTCATTGATATCACATCTCTTGCTTTATTTATGCATGCAACAGACAATTTCTGATGCGGCATCCAGATCAAGAGTACCAAGTACCATAAACCTCACCCATAGTTAGGAAAAGGTCAACACACCATCCAGTTTTGTCCTTCTTTATGAAGTTGAGGGGTTTAGTTTTTCCCTTTCTTGAACTATTACGCTTAAGAAGTTTTACAAGGTTGTATAATTAAAACGCTTAGAATTCTTTTAATTTTAAGCCACTATATAAATTGTTTTAATAATTCATGTACTAATAATAGATGTAATAATAAAAACATCCAAATAAAAACATAGGTCTCCCATTGCACCAATGATTAAAAGGTAATTTTTGCAAACATCTTTCTCTACTCTGAAGAAAGACCAGACGGGATGGCCGCATGAGATAGAGCGTCCATCTCCCATGTTGGTAGACCATGGGATCGTGGGTTCGAACCCAGGTCGAGTCAAACCAATGACTTAAAAGTTGATACTTGTCATTTCCTAGCCAGGCGCTCGGCATTATTAGGATAGGGCAAGGACTGGTTGGCTCAGTGTCAGGATAATGTGACTGAGTGGGATATTAGGTCATGGTGCCGGTGGCCTGGTCTTCCAGTGGGGCAGCACTATGAAGTCGCCATGAGTTCGCACTGTCACAAGTCGGTACCCGTCCTGATATGACCTTAGATGTTGCTAGGACGTAAAACAACAAACAAACGTATCTGGTTGTCTACCCCCCCCCCTCTTCCAGAGATGGCACTTGCTCTTCTGCACCCCATCTTCTTTTTTTCTAACAGTACCCCATAAATACACCCCATTGTTAGCCCCCCTTAACCCCCCCCCCCCCCACGCGCCCCTACGCTCCCATTTCCCCGCTTTATGAGCTGCAGTCACTTGAGACTGGGACCGACCACAACGATGCCCCCAGAGAGTGCAAGAAAATAACGCCCTAGTTTTACACGCAGTAAGTGGGTGCTTGAAGAATGAGAATTGAACAATAATTACATGGGGGGCGAGGGGGCAGGGGGGGGGGGTGAGGCGCTGGGGCGGGAGGAGGGGGGTAGTACTAGTTGGGGGCGGAACCCTGCTAGCAACAAATCCACCTCCTGAATCACCAACATTTCCTAAATTAATCTTGAATGTCTTTATTTATGTGACACGTAACGCATTATGCGAGTATAAAGCTACAGAAGGGAATATTACTTATTATCTTTATACTCGCATAATGCGATATGAATATTGTTATACTCCGTAAGACGCAACACTGTACCGGTGGCGCCATCTCAGCCCACGTCTTCTCAACCGGATGTTGACCAGTGTCAGTCGCACCGGAGCATTTTGTTTTTAGGGTCAATGCATAGAAAGAAACTCAGGTCACTTATAATAAGTTATATGTTGGTTATTTTAAGTGTGGGTGAGAAATCTAAATTTATACTTGTCGCTACCTAGCATGGCGTTTGAGGTTACTAGGATAGGGCAAGGAGCAGTGGAATGAGGAAGGCCAATTGTCTGTGATTGAAATTCCTCCTGACTAATCAATGATTGTAAGCAAAAACAAAAAGGGTGGGTGGGTGGGTGAAGTCTTATCGCCTGTTCTGGGTTCTGGTGTTAGGGTGGGTTTTGTTTTCGCAGAAATTGTCGGCGAGCTGTTGGTAACGTGCGCCCGTGGGTGGTGGGGTGGTGAGACGAGTTGCTGAGGGACAGCACCTCAGGTTGTTACCGCGCGGGGGCGGGGGAGGGGAGGGGGCGTGGTCAGTGGGGTTGGTGGGTGAGGATGGGATGGTAGGGTTCGGGGGAGTGGTAGTAATATAGATACCGGATCTTTGTTTGTTTGTATTTTATATACTGTTCATAGATTTGTATACTGTATAACTTATTATGGGAGTATAAAGATATGGAAGGGCATATTACTTAATATTTTGATTATGGTTATACACCATAAGCGATTAAGACGCAACAGTGTACTGTTGGACCAGACGGGATGGCCGAATGAGTAGAGCACCCGTCTCCTGTTTTGGGAGATCGGGAGATCCGAACCCATGAGTTTGTGGGTTCGAATCCTGGTCGAGTCAAACCAATGACTTAAAAATTTACACTTGTCGCTTCCTATCCTGGTGCTCAGCATTATTAGGATAGGGCAAGGACTGGTTTGCTCAGTGTCAGGATAATGTGACTGAGTGGTATATCATGCCATGGTGCTGGTGGCCTGGTTTCCCAGTGGGGCAGCACTATAAAGTCGCCATGAGTGCGCACTGTCACAAGTTGGTATCCGTCCTGATATGACCTTAGATGTAGCTAGGACGTAAAACAACAAACAAACACACTGTACTGGTAGCATCTCTCCTCAAACAGATGTTGACCAGTGTCAGTCGCACCAGAGGATTTTGTATTATGCACATCCCCTTCCACGCCTTTATGCTCACATAATACTTATACATCATACATACACACACATATATATATCTGATGTATAACGCATTATACGAGTATAAATGCAAGGGTAGCATGTACACCTATATTTCCTCTGTGTGCATTGGTGGAGTGCTCCCCTCCTCCTCCCAGCTGTCGGGTTAATTGCCGGGCGGGCGCCCCCCCCCCCCCCCCCCCCCCCCCCCCCTCGCACCACACACTGGAGTATGCTCATAGTCTTAGTGCTGCTGGGCAGTCATCAGAAATGTGACTTATTATGTATATTTGACATTCCGACTCACGGTGCCTGAAATAGATGGTAATGTTATGACCTGAGATGTGTCAAGGACGTAATATATCAATCAACCAATCAATCGTTTTTTGTTGTTTTGTTTGTTGTTGTTGTTGTATGTCCTAGCAGCATCTAAGGTCATATCAGGACGGGTACCGACTTGTGACAGTGTGCACTCATGGCGACTTTATAGTGCTGCCCACTAGAATAACAGGCTGCCAGCACCATGACCTGATATCCCACTCACTCACATTATCCTGACACTGAGCCAGCCAGTCCTTACCCTATCCTAATAATGCCAAGTGCCGGGCTAGGAAGCAACACGTATCAATTTTTAAGTCATTGGTTTGACTCGATGAAGTTTCGAACCCACGATCTACCAACACGGGAACCAATCAATCAATCAACCATTTGTGTGCGTATTTAATATATATATATATATATATATATATATATATATATATATAAATATAATTTTACATATGAAAAAAGGAACAACAATAAGAGTGGGTTAACGGTATATATAATCTCTGACTAAAGGTTAACCGCCTCTCGCCTAAAAACAAAATTGTGGGCAGAGTCTATAGCCGTGATTACACGGGCGAGTTAAGTCAGCTTAACTAATTTGCCTCCTTTAGTTCGACTCAAACTTAAGGCTAAGTCACCTCATCTAGTTTGCTTCAAGTAAACCGCGTCGCGAGGTAGTATTGATGAAGTGAACCAGCTTAAGTCGGCCCATCTTGCCTGTATGGACAGGAGCGGTTTATTTGAGGCGGATTAAGCACATCACACTATATAATATAATTTGGTCTATGAACCTGCTAGAGGTGCACATATATTTTTTTCATGATTTATTTTAAGGTTTTCACTGCCCAGCAGAAGTTTTGACCGTTCCAAACCAATACGATTCAGTCCATACATATCTAGGTCGAACCCACACTCTCTCATGGTGACGTTGACTAACCGAAACTGGCGCTGGTTAGTATGGACTTGCTCATGCGCAGATATTGATTTCCGCCTTAAACCGCTCCGTGTGTAGACACGACACTAGTTCGCCTCCTCTAGTTTGCCTTATCTAGTTCGGCCTAAAGTTGTGGGTGTAAACACGGCTACTGAGTGCGGCCAGACAAGTTACATCGTTTGCACGCAGGAGGCGACACAATTGTCCCGGTTGCATAGTCGATGAACAATTACTAACGGATCAATACCGTAGATGACTTAGAATATAATAAGGAGTGAAAGCTTCCGATTAATTATAGTTGTATAATGCTTATACATCATATATATTTGATTCATTTTTGTCTCTTTGCGCACACAAAAGGCTGGTTGAAATGAATAAATTTCATTTTCTTTAAATATGATGAACAAGGTTTGCATCATCAGAACCGAGAAAGTCTGACTTGGCTTAGCTATGTGTGGTTTTCAATTAAAAATAATCAACACATTCATTTTGCTCGGTCAGCATCTCGCTGAATCCACGTGTTTTCTTTCGATTATTGGGTTTTCAAATACTTCTAAAAATAACACGCATTATTGGCACTGCTTCTGGGTGTGGGTGTGGGTGTGGGTGTGGGTGTGGGTGTGGGTGTGGGTGTGGGTGTGGTGGACACAGGTGGCTGTTACACTTACAGTGTGCTGTGTGTGGCTTGCTGAGTGTGGAATGTACTTGGCAGGTTTCTGTACGGTCCATGGTTACTGTACTGGATGTTGTTACTGTACTGGATGTTGTGGTTGTTATACTGGGTGTGGTGGTTGCTGTACTGGGTGTGGTGGTTGTTGTACTGGATGTTGTGGATGTTATACTTGGCGTGGTGGTTACTGTACTGTGTGTGGTGTTGAATTGATTACACATTCGGGTATGTGTGATTCTGGATGTACCAGACCCTAACGCTACACTACAGGTGTGTTGAATTGATTACACATTCAGGTATGTGTGATTCTGGCTGTACCAGATCCTAATGATACACTACAGGTGTGTTGAATTGATTACACATTCGGGTATGGGTGATTCCGGATGTACCACACCCTAACGCTACACTACAGGTGTGTTGAATTGATTACACATTCGGGTATGTGTGATTCTGGATGTACCAGATCCTAACAATACACTACAGGTGTGTTGAATTGATTACACATTCAGGTATGTGTGATTCTGGATGTACCAGACACTAACGCTACACTACAGGTGTATTGAATTGATTACACATTCGGGTATGTGTGATTCTGGATGTACCAGATCCTAATGATACACTACAGGTGTATTGAATTGATTACACATTCAGGTATGTGTGATTCTGGATGTACCAGACACTAACGCTACACTACAGGTGTGTTGAATTGATTACACATTCGGGTATGTGTGATTCTGGATGTACCAGATCCTAACAATACACTACAGGTGTGTTGAATTGATTACACATTCGGGTATGTGTGATTCTGGATGTACCAGACACTAACGCTACACTACAGGTGTGTTGAATTGATTACACATTCGGGTATGTGTGATTCTGGATGTACCAGACACTAACGCTACACTACAGGTGTATTGAATTGATTACACATTCGGGTATGTGTGATTCTGGATGTAACAGATCCTAACAATACACTACAGGTGTGTTGAATTGATTACACATTCGGGTATGTGTGATTCTGGATGTACCAGACACTAACGCTACACTGCAGGTGTGTTGAATTGATTACACATTCGGGTATGTGTGATTCTGGATGTACCAGACACTAACGCTACACTACAGGTGTATTGAATTGATTACACATTCAGGTATGTGTGATTCTGGATGTACCAGACCCTAACGCTACACTACAGGTGTGTTGAATTGATTACACATTCAGGTATGTGTGATTCTGGATGTACCAGATCCTAACGATACACAACAGGTGTGTTGAATTGATTACACATTCGGGTATGTGTGATTCCGAATGTACCAGACCCTAACGCTACACTACAGGTGTGTTGAATTGATTACACATTCGGGTATGTGTGATTCTGGATGTACCATACACTAAGGCTACACTACAGGTGTGTTGAATTGATTACACATTCGGGTATGTGTGATTCTGGATGTACCAGACACTAACGCTACACTACAGGTGTATTGAATTGATTACATATTCGGGTATGTGTGATTCTGGATGTACCAGACACTAACGCTACACTACAGGTGTGTTGAATTGATTACACATTCGGGTATGTGTGATTCTGGATGTACCAGACACTAACGCTACACTACAGGTGTGTTGAATTGATTACACATTCGGGTATGTGTGATTCTGGATGTACCAGACACTAGCGCTACACTTCAGGTGTGTTGAGTTGATTACACATTCGGGTATGTGTGATTCTGGATGTACCAGACACTAACGCTACACTTCAGGTGTGTTGAGTTGATTACACATTTGGGTATGTGTGATTCTGGATGTACCAGACACTAACGCTACACTTCAGGTGTGTTGAATTGATTACACATTCGGGTATGTGTGATTCTGGATGTACCATACACTAACGCTACACTACAGGTGTGTTGAGTTGATTACACATTCGGGTATGTGTGATTCTGGATGTACCATACACTAACGCTACACTTCAGGTGTGTTGAATTGATTACACATTCCAGTGTGTGGAATCCTGGGTGTGTTAGACTTAGAGACGCGACTCTACAGGTAGGTGGTACTAGGTGCCGCCCGGCACCGTGTATGTGTGTGTGTGTGTGTGTGTGGGTGGGTGTGTGGGTGTGGGGGTGGGGGGACAGTAATACGGGGCGCGAATTGGCGGGTCTGGGCGGGAACATTTCGCGGGTCACTTCACATGCCCCTCCCTGCGGGCAGGGCCTCTCAGCGCGTCACAGAAAATATATATAGCGCGGACAAGCAGTCAGCGCTTAAGGACGAGGCTGTCAGCGGCCGGTGATTACCGGGCCCCGGTCATTGTAGCCGGCAGCCCGGGGCGCCAGGGGGCGCGCAAACAAATAACGCGCCGCCCACAATGGGGCGAGGGGACGGGATGAAATATTAGCGTCTAAACACACGGCCGGCCGCCGGGCCAAGGGCGAGGGGAAGGTGCAAGGGCAGCGGGAAGGGTGGTGGGTAGGGCGGTGGGAAGGGCAGTAGGAAGGGTGGTGGGAAGGGCTGTGGGAATGGCCGTGGAAAGGGCAGTGGGAAGGGTGGTGGGAAGGGCAGTGGGAAGGGTGGTGGGAAGGGTGGTGGGAAGGGTGGTGGGAAGGGCGGTGGGAAGGGCAGTGGGAAGGGCAGTGGGAAGGGTGGTGGGAAGGGCAGTGGGAAGGGCAGTGGGAAGGGTGCTGGGAAGGGCAGTGGGAAGGGCACTGGGAAGGGCAGTGGGAAGGGCAGTGGGAAGGGCAGCGGGAAGGGCAGTGGGAAGGGCGGTGGGAAGGGCAGTGGGAAGGGCAGTGGGAAGGGTGGTGGGAAGGGCAGTGGGAAGGGCAGTGGGAAGGGCAGTGGGAAGGGCAGTGGGAAGGGTGGTGGGAAGGGCAGTGGGAAGGGTGGTGGGAAGGGCAGTGGGAAGGGTGGTGGGAAGGGCGGTGGGAAGGGTGGTGGGAAGGGCAGTGGGAAGGGTGGTGGGAAGGGCAGTGGGAAGGACGGTGGGTAGGGCAGTGGGAAGGGTGGTGGGAAAGGCAGTGGGAAGGGCAGTGGGCGGTGGGAAGGGCGGTGGGAAGGGCGGTGGGAAGGGCGGTGGGAAGGGTGGTGGGAAGGGCAGTGGGAAGGGAAGTGGGAAGGGCAGTGGGAAGGGCGGTGGAAAGGGTGGTGGGAAGTGCAGTGGGAAGGGTGGGGGAAAGGGTAGGGGGAAGGGCGGTGGGAAGGGCAGTGGGGAGGGCAGTGGGAAGGGCAGTGGGAAGGGTGGTGGGAAGGGCAGTGGGAAGGGTGGTGGGAAGGGCGGTGGGAAGGGCGGTGGGACGGGCAGTGGGAAGGGAAGTGGGAAGGGCAGTGGGAAGGGCGGTGGAAAGGGTGGTGGGAAGTGCAGTGGGAAGGGTGGTGGGAAAGGGTAAGGGGAAGGGCGGTGGGGAAGGGGCAGTGGGAAGGGCAGTGGAAAGGGCGGTGGAAAGGGTGGTGGGAAGGGCAGTGGGAAGGGCAGTGGGAAGGGTGATGGGAAGTGCAGTGGGGAGGGTGGTGGGAAATGGTAGGGGGAAAGGGTGGTGGGAAGGGCAGTGGGGAGGGCTGTGGAAAGGGTAGTGGGAAGGGCGGTAGGAAGGGCGGTGGGAAGGGCAGTGGGAAGGGCAGTGGGAAGGGCAGTGGGAAGGGCGGTGGGAAGGGTGGTGGGACGGGCGGTGGGAAAGGTGGTGGGAAGGGCGTTGGGAAGGGCAGTAGGAAGGGCGGTGGGAAGGGCAGTGGGAAGGGCGGTGGGAAGGGCAGTGGGAAGGGCGGTTGCAAGGGCAGTGGGAAAGGCAGTGGGAAGGGCAGTGGGCGGTGGGAAGGGCACTGGGAAGGGGAGCCAACCACGGGAGATGTGGATAGTTTGGAAGTGACGAGAGGAAGCGATGAATTGACCGGAAGAAAGAATGTATATTAATAAATAAATATATAAATATAATTCCTTTCCATGACTTTACACGCGCATAATGCGTTATACATGACATTTATTTATGTAGATGATGTATAAGAATTAAGCAAATATAAATAATCGGAAGGTTTTCTCGCTATCTATTATCTTCCAATCAGCTTGTTCTCCCAGTCTCTCCCAGCCCTCACTCATTGTGACTGGTGGCGCCACCACTCGCTCCTTTTCCTCACTACTTCCGCTCTACTGCTAACTCCAGCAGCCGCCAAATACATACATATTAAAGTTCATTAAAATTTATATATAGATACATAAATATTAAAGTTCTTTGAAATTTATAAAAACATGTATATTTAAGTTCAGACAAAAGTCATATAGATATATTCTATAGATTTGAACTTCTCAGTTTTGAAAGTGAGCAGAGTGACAGTTACTTCAGTTAGTTGGGGAGGCTGGGATGAGAGAATGCCTGCTCTGCAGTGAATAACATGGAAGTTAAGGTGGTTAGAGAGAAACATTAAGGGGCTTCCTTTATTTCTACCCACATAATAAATTATATAGTACATATGTGATGTATAACGCATTATACAAGTGTAAATGCTAGGGGAACATATACTTCTCATAGACATATGGTGGAGTGCCCCCCCCCACCCCCCGCCACCAGCTGTAGGGTTAATGCTGGAGGAATTCTTTCTTCTTCTTTTTTTAGATAACAAAAATCCTCCTGTGTGACTGAGTGTGTGGTGGCTCCATTAGGGACGGGGCGGACAGGGAGTGGTGCCATCAGTCATGTGTCAGGTTGAGGGGGCATAATATAGAACAATTGGTACAATATAAAACAAGTTATTCCCTTACAAGCCTTTATACTCACATAATCCTTTATACATCACATATAAGAACATATCTGGGGCGACTGACGCCAGCAAGCCCAGGAGGGTGGCCACCAGTCACATGCGTTGGGTTGAGGATTTGTTATGTTTGTTGTTTGACGTCTGAGCAACATCTAAGGTCGTATCAGGACGAGCACCGACTTGCGACAGTGTGCACTCATTGTGACTTTGTTGTGCTGCCCCACTGGGAGACCAGGCCACCAGCACCATGACTTGATATCCCACTCAGTCACATTCTCCTGACACTGAGCCAACTAGTCCTTGCCCTATCCTAATAATGCTGAGCGCCAAGCTAGGAAGAAACAAGTATACATTTTTAAATCCAGGGTGTGTTGAGGAGGATACATACATATACAATAGTAGTTATTCCCTTCGATGTGGTCAGGAAGCTGACGATCTAGATGAGCATCCCAGGAAGCGAGGCGAGGAGGACGCGGCAGGTGGCGCCACTAGGCCAGTCAGAAGGGCTGACCAGTAGATGACTGGAGGAGTGTCAGTTAGTTGTGTAGTGTCAGGTTGATATGCACTGAGGACACCGTTCATAGATAATCAGTTTCCGGATAATTATACTCGTATAATTACTTATACAGCACATAAAGCATTATACATCACCTATGTATATAGCTACACCAACGGCAGACACTGTCAGGCAAGAGTTAATGTAAGAAAGGCAAACAGTTCATCGTGCTTCCTGGCGACTGTCAGAGATCAAACCATAGTGTCACCCCACCCTCACACCCACACACACCTCCACACACTGTGTACGACGCCACCTTGCGGCGGGCCCATTGACAAGGTGCAAACAAACAGTAGCAGACACACTGTGTCCACTCCAGCACCTCACTCTCTCTACTCCACACTCTGGGGCAGCCTCTCTCACCAAAGAGGTCGCATCCTGCTCCAACTCACCGACAAAAAGCAGAGAAAAGCGACTCTGGCTCCAGAATGTTTGTGTATATGTTTACGTTTATTTTAATTCCACATCAGTTAATAAAAGTTGAGCCAAACCAATGACTTAAAAATGTATACTTTTGGCTTCCTAGCCAGGTGCTCAGCATTATTAGGATTGGTTGGCTCAGTGTCAGGATAATGTGACTCAGTCGGATATCAGGTCATGGTGCTGGTGGCCTGGTCTCTGAAGTGGGGCAGCACTATAAGGTTGCAATGAGCGTGCACTGTCACAAGTTGGTACCTGTCCTGATATGACCTAAGATGTTGCCAGGACATAAAACTCTGACAACCAACCAATAATATGAATAATGAAAGGCGTTCTCACGGCCTGCTTTATTCAGTTAGCATCCAGATACTGCTATGTTGGTGGGAGCCATTTGACGAACTGTTGGTAGGGGGCGCCACCGTACACCAGCACTTCCGGTGGCCGGTGGAAGTGTGCCTTCCGGTCGGAGTGTGCCCTGCAGCTGACAATACCCCCCCCCCCCCAGTCCCCGCCCCCCTCAGCCCCTCCCCACCCCACATTCACAGATGCTGCTGAAGCGAGTGTAGCCGAATGCTGCCGAATGCCGGCGAGTGCCGCCGACTGACTGCTGCCGAGTGTAGCCGACTGCTCCGAATGCTGCCGAGTGTATCGGAATGCCACCGGGTGTAGCCGAGCTCTGCCGAATACTGCCGAGTGTAGCCGACTCCTGCCGAGTGTAAAGGAATGCTGCCGAATGCTACCGAGTGCAGCCGAGTACTCCCGAGTGCTGCCGAATGTTGTCAAGTACGGCCGAGTACAACCAACTGCCCCCTTCTGTCCCGTTCCACCCCTCATGCCCTCTGCTGCCCTCTTCCACCCCTCATGCCCTCTGCTGCCCCCTTCTGTACCCTTCTGCCGCCTTCTTCTCCCGTCTTCTCTCTCCTGCCCCCTGCTGCCCCATTCTGTCTGTCTCCTAAGTTCATCTTATCTGACACTCCACTAGTCTTCTACTGGTTGTCCCATAATAACTGGACCTCCTCCAGTCAGGTCAGGCCTTCTGCCTCACCTGGTGGCACCACCTTGCTGCATCTTCACCTGACACTCGCCTCACCTATACCATTCCCTCAGAAATGTTATAATTTAGCAAATTCGCCCAGTAGCTGGTAATGGTGAGCATAGGCTCCCCCACATCCCCTCACAACCCCCCTCCACCTGGACCCCCGCGCTCCCACTGAACGCGGTGGCCGAATCGGTAGAGTGCGGGCCTCCCATGCGAAAGGTCAGGAATTTGGTTACTGGTCGAGTCAAAGCCAATGACTTATCAAATTGATAATTGTCGCTTCCTAGCCGGGTGCTCGGCAATAATAGGATAGGGCAAGGACTGGTTAGCTCAGTGCTAGGATAATGGGATATCAGTTCATGATGACGCCAGCACGACTTGCCAGTGGGGCAGCACTATAAAGTCACCATGAGTGTGCCCTGTCACAAGTCAGTATCCACCCTGATATGACCTTAGATGTTGCCAGGATGTAAAACTCCAACAACCAACCCCGTGCTCCCCAGTGGAAGATGGGGCTGGGTGCCCGAGGCGCGGTGGCCCCGGGGGACTTGGCGGGCTATTGGCCAGTAATGGCCGCCCTTTGGTGTCTGAGATCAGGGGTGACGCCCCGGGTTCACCCTCTGACCGTCAGGGGGCGCCCCGATGTTACAAGATGTAATGATTGCCGGCTCCTGCGCGCGGGCAGCGTTCAAGCCTTAGCGTCCATGTTTGTTTCCGGTTGCAGGCCAACCGGAAGTAGAGGCGAGCAGGTAGTTTGCAACGCTAAACTCATCGTGTTTTCCTTTGAAGTTTGCATACTCTGCTGTTGTTGATATATTTCCCACATTTCTTTTTATACTCATTTACGACTATGACCATTTTAGCATGCCCTACTTTGGGTTATGATAATTAGCAAACTACGAAGATATTTTAAATGAAAGTGACTGCACGCGGTGACAGCATCGGTAGAGTGCAGGCTTCCCATGTGGAAGGTTGGAAGTTCGAATCCCAGCCGAGTCAAAATAATGACTTATAAAATTGATACTTGTCACTACCTAGCCTGGCGCTTGGCATCAATAGGATAGGACAGGGACTGGTTAGCACGGTATCAGGATTATATGCCTTGAGGGGGATATCGGGTCATGGTGCTCGTGGCCTGGTCTCACAGTGGGGCAGCGCTATAAAGTTGTGGGAAGAATTTGAGTAGTTCCACATTGCATTATTTTATGTGGTATAATAGAGTATGCGAGTATAAATAACGGAAATTTCTAGTTCTTCACATATTGGAATACGAAAATGACTAGTGTAGTAGTCTCATTGTCCTTGTCTTTATTGTTTAATGTGGGTTTTTTTAAAGCTCTTAATTTATATCTGGAGGGTACATAATTTTCCATTTGTAAGGTAAAAGAACTAGCCTAGGTACAGTCAGATTATACACAAGCTGCAACAAGATATAGCTGTGAAATATAATATAGAATAATTACTTTGTTTATATTCACATAGTGTACTTCTTGCTTGTCCATCTGTGACGATGAAGACAACAACTCATCATTTGTTGTGAACTCGTCGATGACCGATGAGTCCAATTTGTGCTCCGAATGTGGAGCGACACATTGAACATACGTGTGTAGCTACCGTCTGAGAGTCAGGTGAGTGAAGGAAACAATCTTTCCCCTGCAAACACTCGTATTTAACTTGAGATATAAGATCAGTTTCAAACCGCGCTGTGCGTTAGCGAATAGATGCATGCCTCTGTTTGTTTGTTGGTTTGTTGGTTTAACGACCCCCAACACACAAAGTGGACATCGGCTTTTGGCGGTTATAGACGATTGCGATGAACTCCTGTCCTTGGCCACTGTTTCCCAGGTTTCTGTGTCGAGAATACATTTCATTGGGTTGTATTTAAGGCAGTCCTTTAACTTCATTCTCACCTCCTCGTTTTCTGTTCACAGTACAAAGAGAACTTTCAGTATTCTATATCATACTCGCTTATGTTGACATGGTATCCAGGTATTGCAGGTATAGCAATACCTCAGGGAGTTTGACGCCCCTGCCTTGCAGAGTTGTAAACCACTGCCTTGTGGTACAGGTTCTTGACAGAACCGAAGGCTAAGGGAGCAAACCCTAAACAGAAAACCATGTCACTGTGGCAGCATTAAGGCCGGTTGATGTATGGAACTCCCAACATCTCCCGACCAGCCACTGCAGGGATAAATAGTTTTGCACCTGCCTTGACATGTTCTTGCCGGTGTGAAACCTCTATTTGCTCCCTGAGAGAGTGCCGCTGGTAACTTGCAAAAGCCAGCAGGACTTCAACACTTTTGCAGGCAGCTTTCATGAAATGTACAACTGCACAAAACACCATACCGGCTCAAGCTAAATGGAGAGCGGCAGTCAAGTAATGAAAGCAGTCTTTGTCGCATCGCGACCGACAGCATGATGATGATGACGTTGACAAGTGACGATATGCCCTAGTTAATATAGCAATGGCATATTGTGCCTGCAGACCAGACGGGGTAGCTGAATGAATTGAGGGTCCGCTTACGGTTTTAGGAGATCGGGGGATCCGAATACATGGGTTTGTGGGTTCGAACCCTGGTCGAGTCAAACCAATGACTTAAAAGTTGATACTTGTCGCTTCCTAGCCAGGCGCTCAGCATTGTTAGGATAGGGCAAGGACTGGTTGGCTCAGTGTCAGGATAATGGGACTAAGTAAGATATCAGGTCATGGTGCTGGCACCCTGATTTCCCAGTGGGGCATCACTATAAAGTTGCCATGAGTGCACACTGTCCCAAGTCGGTACCCGTCCTGATATGATGTTAGATGGTGCCAGTATGTCAAACTCCAACGACCAACCAATCAAACTAAAGTAATGTAGATTATAGCAATCAATCCAATTTAGTTATCTCAGAAAATGACAGAAACTCAAACCCATCGGACTGCGCAAATTTAACCGTTTTATCAAAAAACATCTCTTGAACTACGTGGAGCTCAGTGTCTTGAGAACCAGCAACAATCAGCGTTTTTCCATTGCGCAGTCGGTTAGCTACTGTAACGATTTAGGCGCCAAGGTGATGCGAACACACTTAACATTGGTGACCCGGGAACAGGTGCAAGGGGAAATGCAAATGAGCATTGCATTTTATATAAGTTAATGAATTCACTTTTAACAGATTTAACATCTCCAATTTAGGTACATTGTCCGTCCGTCAAAGCTCAGCCGTTGAGACATTAATTCTAGACGTTACACTGATTATCTATATTTGCTTTGGAAAAAATGGAAATGAGGTACTGTTAGAAATATATTTATATCTAAAAAAAATATTTATATATACTAAAAAGAATTAAAGAATGATACCATTTTTTTTTTATCAAATATAATTTCATTAATGAAAACTGAATTCGGCGCCAAAGGGGGGGTGAGGTTATGAATAATTCATGTTCTGCCTGTGGTTGGTGGGGGTGGGGGGGGGGGTGGAGGAGTAATAAAGGAATAAGCCGTGTACACCCGTGTGTCCGTGTGGATGGCACCGGCAGTTTCCCGCCGTCTGGTGCCGGGAGACGCTGCACCCGGAAGTGCTGCTATTAGCGCCACCTAGAGGCGGCGTCTGTACCCGGTAATGGAGCGGTCGGCAGGGGGTGGTGGGGGCGAGGGGGGTGTGGGGGACAGTGGAAGGGGTGGGGGAGCAGGGAAGTGAAAATCCCGGGAATCGTGTATGATGTGGGGGTGAGGGTGATGTGGGGGTGGGGGAGGGGTTGAGGTGGGCAGGGGTGAGGGTGGGAGGGTGAGGGTGGACCTGGGTGGAGCAGGGAAGTGAAAATGCCCGGAAGTGTGTATATTGTTGGGGAATACCGTGGATGTGGGAGTGATGGGTGGAAATAGGGTGGGGGTGGAGGTAGGGTGGGGGTGGGGGTGGGGTAGGAGAATTCTCCCAACATACCTACACACACACCGCCTCCACAGACACACTCACACACAACCAGATTGGCATCAGGTGAGAGACCAGACAGTGCGTGTGTGGAAGGGGGGGGGGGATAAGGCGTGTGTGGGGGAGGGGTTAAAGAGGAGACCCTGGAGGTCAAAGTGGAGGCAACCCGGCCCCGACCCACCTTCTTCCCTGACCCGCCGCCAGGTGGGGGTGGAAGGGGAAGTGGGGGGAGGAGTGGAGGTACCAACAAAAAGTAAGTAAAAGCCCCGCCTCTCAAAGTGAAAGCTATCACAGCTATCAAATTGGGAGAGGGGAGTTGGTGGTGGTGGGAGGGGGGGGGGGGGAGGGGGCGTGGGGGACGGGGGGCGGCCCCTCCCTGGTGTCATCGCCCGCCGCAGGTTGGTTGAGGCAGTTAGTGCGTGGCCAGGGGGCGCTGCGGCTTCAAAGAGCGCTGCGTATAAAGGGGCGGCGCGCCGCGAGATCTGCGCGATACGCCATGGCGCGGTGCGGCGGCACGGCCAGCGCAAAAGCTGACGTTCGAGCGGTCAGTTGTGGGGGGGGGGGGGGAGGTGGAGGGGGGGGGGGTGCGTCTGGTCTGAACCGGCACGAGTAGCTGGTGGGGGTGTGTTGGGGAGGGGGTGGGGGGAGGGGGCGGTCAGTGCTGCCTGAATCTGTCTCCCCGCCCCAACACACATGCACGCACACACGCACACACACGCACACACCCGCACACACCCCGCACCCTCCGGGCATGCTAGGAGATGAGCAATTTTCTTTAGTTATGGTGAGGTTTTTTTACTTTAGTTTTGTAAATGGAAAAAAGGAGTGATTTTAAATATGCATTGTGAGAAGAGGGATATATATATATATAACTATATGATGTATTTCTATGTATGTATTTGTATTGTATGTATTTATGTGTGCATATATACATTATATGTATTTGTGTGTACTGATATACATATATTCATTTAGATGCATTTATATGGGTTTGTATTTATTGTTTTCGTTTCTATGCATTTATTTCGCTTTAGTGTATCTATATGCATTATTTGCAATGTGTGTATTTATGTGCATTTAGTTGCAATGTGTGTATTTATGTGCATTTATATGCAATGTGTGTATTTATGTGTATTTATATGCATATGTTTGCACGTATGTGAATGCATATGCATACACATGTATTTAAACGTATTTAAATGCATTTAAATGCATATACATCCGAATATATATATAGAGAGAGGGGGGGGGAGAGAAGTGCATTTATATGGGTATCAGAGCGAGGGGACATTCGCAAATAGACGTGAAGAGCTACACAGGAAACCCCCCGATTATTATGAGCGATAATGGAATTCTAAGTGTATATAAATCATTCCGCTTTCTATATATTTAGTAAATACAAGGTATATGCAACCTGTGCTGTTTAGGGGAAAGGTCTAACATTTTGTAATAAGTTGTGCGTGTATGTGTGCGTGTGAGTGCGAATTAAACATATATATTTCTGCATAATTTGCGTGTTTATGGGATGGGAAAGGTGGGAATTTATCCAATTATTTTTTAAGTCTCCACGAAAAGCATCTTTTGCCATATTAATTTGTTGGTGGGGGTGGGGGTGGGCATTTGTTTGGGGGGTGGGTGGGTTGAGGGGGGGCGGTGTGAAAGTTGATGGGTTCTAATGAAGGCGGAATGTGAGTGGTGGAGAGTGTGACCACAAACCGGGGAGGGGAGAGAGGTGGGAGGAGGGTGTGAAGAGTGGGGCATGGGAGGTGTGTGAGGGGAGGGTGTGAGGTGGGAACGGTGAGGGGAGGAGTGTGAGGAAGGAGAGGGAGGGTGTGTGGGGGATGGGAGGAAGGTGGGAGGGAGGAGGGGTGGGGGGGGGGGGGAGAGAAGTGAGAGGGAGGTGTGTGAGGGGGAGGTATGTGAAGGAAGGTGTGTGAAGGGGAGGAGTGTGAGGGGAAGTGTGTGAAGGGGAGGTGGTTGAAGGGAGGAGTGTGATGGGGGAGGAGTGTGAGGGGGAGGAGATGTGTGTGATTAGAGGTGACTGGGAGGAGAGGGGATGTGTGGGGTGGTGATAGTGGGGGAGGGTGAAACTGAGAGGAGAGGGGATGTGTGGGATAGTGAGAGTGGGGGAGATGTGGGGGAGGGTGAGACTGAGTGGAGAGGGGATGTGGGGTGTGGTGAGAGTAGGGGAGATGTGTGGGAGGGTGAGACTGAGAGGAGAGGGGATGTGTGGGGTGGTGAGAGTGGGGGAGATGTGTGGGAGGGTGGGACTGAGAGGAGAGGGGATGTGTGGGGTGGTGAGGAGTGGGGGGGAGGGTGAGACTGAGAGGAGAGGGGATGTGTGGGGTGGTGAGAGTGGGGAGTGGTGGAGATGTGGAGGTGAGAGGGGATGTGGGGGAGGGTGAGACTGAGAGGAGAGGGCATGTGTGGGGTGGTGAGAGTGGTGGAGATGTGAGAGAGGGTGGAACTGAGGGGAGAGGGGATGTGTGGGGTGGTGAGAGTGTGGGAGGGTGAGACTGAGAGGAGAGGGGGGTGTGTGGGGTGGTGAGACTGGGGGAGGTGTGTGGGAGGGTGAGACTGAGAGGAGAGGGGGGGTGTGGGGTGGTGAGAGTGGGGGAGATGTGTGGGAGGGTGAGACTGAGAGGAGAGGGGATGTGTGGGGTGGTGAGAGTGGGGGAGATTTGTGGGAGGGTGAGACTGAGAGGAGAGGGGATGTGTGGGGTGGTGAGAGTGGGGGAGATGTGGGGGAGGGTGAGACTGAGAGGAGAGGGGGTGTGTGGGGTGGTGAGAGTGGGGGAGATTTGTGGGAGGGTGAGACTGAGAGGAGAGGGGATGTGTGGGGTGGTGAGAGTGTGGGAGGGTGAGACTGAGAGGAGAGGGGATGTGTGGGGTGGTGAGAGTGGGGGAGATGTGTGGGAATGTGGGAGTTGGGGGGGGGGGGGAGGTGTGTGTGTGTGAAGGGGAGGGAGGTATGTGGTGGAGAGGGGAGGTGTGGAGGTGGAGGAGGAGGAGGAGGAGGAGGGGGAGGAGGAGGAGGGTATCCCTGTACTTACCATGTGCACTGAGACGTGACCAGTGTGCAGGTGTGTAAATAGAAATCTACCCGGAAGCACTGGAGCTGGAGACAGTGGTGGGGTCCGGGTGGGGTCCAGGCGGGGGTCTAGGTAGGGTACCGGGGCGGGGGGCGGGGGGTGGGGGTCCATCCACGGTTCATCTGGTGTCCAGCAGGGACTGGGAGAGTCCAGGCGGGGTATGGGCAAGGTCCATGTGGGGTACGGGCGGGGTCCGGGCGGGGTACGGGCGGGGTCCGGGCGGGGTACAGGAGGGTTACGGGCGGGATATGGACGGGGTCCATGTGGGGTCCCGGCAGGGTACAGGTGGGGTCCTGGCGGGGTTCGGGCGGGATCCATGTGGGGTACGGGTGGGGTCCAGGCAGGGTCCAGGCAGCGTCCAGGCAGGGTCCATGCGGGGTCCGGACGGGGGCCGGACAGGCTCCAGGAGGGTCTGAGCGGGGTACGGGCAGTGTCCATGTGGGTCCAGGTGGGGTACGGGTGGGTACAGGTGGGGTCCATGTGGGGGCCATCCGGGGTCCGGCCGCGTCCGTCCGGGTCCCTGTGGCCCGGGGCGCCGCCTGTTGGCACAACGTCTCACACTCAGCCGTCTCGGTTTTCAACAAAAAAGCGGAGCGTGGAG
This sequence comes from Branchipolynoe longqiensis, assembly GCA_030323885.1. Taxonomy (NCBI): domain Eukaryota; kingdom Metazoa; phylum Annelida; class Polychaeta; order Phyllodocida; family Polynoidae; genus Branchipolynoe; species Branchipolynoe longqiensis. Next base: position 1,944,085 of record CM059188.1, read on the forward strand.
AACTTCTGAAAGACCGTGGTGAAGTAAGGCGCTTATCGGGCAGGTCGGCACGGTGTGTGTTTCACACGCGCCAACTCCCTCCAACACCCGCCACCACCCGATAGCAGACACCAACACCCGCCAACAGACACCAACAGACACCAACATACACCAACAGACACCAACAGACACCAACACCCACCAACAGACACCAACACCCACCAACAGACACCAACACCCGCAAACAGACAGCAACACCCACCAACATACACCAACACCTGCAAACGCCCTCCAACAGACACCAACCCCTACCAACACCCACCAACAGACACCAACACCCGCCAACAGACACCAGCACCCACCAACAGACACCAACACCCGCCAACAGACACCAACACCTGCAAACACCCTCCAACAGACACCAACCCCCACCAACAAACACCAACACCCGCCAACACCCACCAACAGACACCAACACCCGCCAACAGACACCAACAGACACCAACAGACACCAACAGACACCAACAGACACCAACACCCTCCAACCGACACCAACACCCACCAACACCCACCAACACCCACCAACATACACCAACAGACACCAGCACCCTCCAACCGACACCAACACCCACCAACACCCGCCAACACCCACCAACAGACACCAACAGACACCAACACCCGCCAACGGACACCAACACCCGCCAACAGACACCAACACCCGCCAACAGACACCAACACCCACTAACATCCTCCAACACCCGGCAACAGACACCAACACCCGGCAACAGACACCAACACCCGCCAACAGGCACCAACACCCGCCAACAGGCACCAACACCCGCCAAAACCCGCCAACAGACACCAACACCCGCCAACAGACACCAACACCCACCAACACCCACCAACACCCTCCAACAGGCACCAACACCCGCCAACACCCGCCAACAGACACCAACACATGCCAACACCAACCAACACCCGCCAACACCCTCCAACAGACACCAATGCCCGGCAACAGACACCAACACCCGCCAACACCCACCAACAGACAGCAATACCCGTCAACACCTGCCAACAGACACCAACAACCGCCAACACCCGCCAACACCCTCCAACAGACACCAACAGACACCAACACCATCCAACAGACACCAACACCCACCAACTCCCGCCAACACCCACCAAGTCTAAATCACATATTATGACAAACTATTTATTACTAATACTAATATGTATTTATATTCATGTGTTTAATCAAAGAAAAATGCATAATTGTGCATATATATATTTAGCTTGTTAGTAGCTATCTATGTTCACTTTAGAGATTGTATTCAATATATAGAATGTATGAAAATGCATTCTATATATTCTATATATTATTATGTTATGTATATTACGTACATTCCCTAATTAATTACATAACATACATAGCATACATAATGCAATATAGATTATGTTCGGTATGTACATTTTTTATATTGAATATTCTATATATGCTATATTTCAATATTATATCTATCTTGTATATTATGTAAATTTGATACCTCGACCTTCCGCACGGGAAGACTGCGCTCTACCGATTCGGCCACCTCGTCCTTTAGGCCGAATGAGTTGAGTGCCCGCAAATATGTTAATATGGTAGGAACTCAAGACCATTGAATTATGCAACTTTAAGCTTCCCGTCCTGATAATAATATGACCTTAGATGTTGCCGGGACGTAAAACTCCAACAACCAACCACCCAACTTTAAGCTGACAACTTAATACAAGCTCATGTTAGCAGCCATCACTGCTCGGCAGTGTAGTCCAAGCACCTCTCCCCAGTATTGAACTATAATCGCCATTGTCGAGAGCGGGACATAGCTCAGGTGGTAGAGTGTCCTCCTGTTAAGCTCTCAGTAATCAGATCGATCCTTCTTACTCTTAGTGAATCTATTTGCAGTTTGGGCTATTTTCCGTTCCAACCAGTGGTCCACAACTGGTTCATCAAAGGCTGTGGTATGTGCAGTCCTGTCTGTGGGAAAGTGTATATTATAAGACGCCCTTGCTGCTTATCAGAAAGAGTAACCTATATGGAGGCAGCAGATTTTCTCCAAAAGAAATATGTCAGAATGGCCATATGGTTGACATCCAATAGCCGCTGGTAAAAATCAATGGGCTCTAGAGGCGTCTTTAAATAAAATAAGTGTTTGTTGTTTTGATTATCCAACTTTAAGCTTACAAACCTATGTTAGCAACCATTACTGTTGGGCAATGTAGTCCAAGGACCTCACCCCAGTGTTGAGCTCTCGTCGCCATTGTCAGTCAACAGTGTTCTCCTTTTGTACATTTCAGAGGACAATCGTATTTACACCTGGGGAAATGGGAACAGTGGCCAGTGAGTACAGTTTAATGTCACCAAAAACACTCATCGGTCCACCATTGTGACCACCATTACATTGTATACATTACATGCATTATGTACGTTGTGTGCATTATGTATATTGTGTGTATTACATATATTATTCGCATTTACTTGCATTATGTACATTTATGTATTATGTTCGTTGTGTGTATTATCTACATTATGTGTGTTACATACATTGTGTACATTATGTACATGGTGTATATTATGTGCATTACATACATGTACATTATGCACAGTGTACACATTATGTACATTGTATACAATATGTACATGGTGTACATTATGCATTGTGTACATTATGTACAGTGTGTACACTAATGTAATTGTGCATTAACGTAAATTGTGTACATTATGTACAGTGTGTACATTATGTCCATTACATGTATTGTATGCATTATGTACATGGTGTACATTATGTGCATTACATACATCATGTACATTATGCACAGTGTATAGATTATGTACATTGTAATCATTGTGTACGCTATATACATTGCATACGATGTGTATCATGTACATTATTTTGCTCTATGTCCATCGTGTACATTTTCTCATCCACGTTGTGGCTGTAATTTGCAAACTTCTCACCCAGTACCCCCCTCACACACATTCACTCCTCACCCACTACTGCACGCCCAGTTCTGCCTCAAAGTCCAGCTGTGGTATGTACGAAGCCATTAGACATTTTAGCACACCCTGGTCAATGTATTCTCCACCAGTTTCTCACAAGCTGCAGACACCCGCACCATGTTTTATCTACAAATCACATGAGCTGCAGACACCCACGCCATGTTTTACCTACAAATCACACGAGCTGCAGACACCCACACCATGTTTTACCTACAAATCACATGAGCTGGAGACACCCATCCATGTTTTACCTACAAATCGCATGAGCTGCAGACACCAGTGCCATGTTTTACCTACAAATCACATGAGCTGCAGACACCCGCACCATGTTTTACCTACAAATCGCACGAGCTGCAGACACCCGCGCCATGTTTTACCTACAAATCACATGAGCTGCAGACACCCACACCATGTTTTACCTACAAATCACATGAGCTGCAGACACCCGCGCCATGTTTTACCTACAAATCACACGAGCTGCAGACACCCACACCATGTTTTACCTACAAATCACATGAGCTGCAGACACCCGCACCACATTTTACCTACAAATCACATGAGCTGCAGACACCCACACCATGTTTTACCTACAAATCACACGAGCTGCAGACACCCTGCGCCATGTTTTACCTACAAATCACACGAGCTGCAGACACCCATGCCATGTTTTACCTACAAATCACATGAGCTGCAGACACCCGCGCCATGTTTTACCTACAAATCACACGAGCTGCAGACACCCACACCATGTTTTACCTACAAATCACATGAGCTGCAGACACCCGCACCACGTTTTACCTACAAATCACATGAGCTGCAGACACCCACACCATGTTTTACCTACAAATCACATGAGCTGCAGACACCCGCGCCATGTTTTACCTACAAATCACACGAGCTGCAGACACCCACGCCATGTTTTACCTACAAATCACATGAGCTGCAGACACCCGTGCCATGTTTTACCTACAAATCACATGAGCTGCAGACACCCACACCATGTTTTACCTACAAATCACATGAGCTGCAGACACCCGCGCCATGTTTTACCTACAAATCACACGAGCTGCAGACACCCACACCATGTTTTAACCTACAAATCACATGAGCTGCAGACACCCGCACCACGTTTTACCTACAAATCACATGAGCTGCAGACACCCACACCATGTTTTACCTACAAATCACATGAGCTGCAGACACCCGCACCATGTTTTACCTACAAATCACATGAGCTGCAGACACCACGCCATGTTTTACCTACAAATCACATGAGCTGCAGACACCCGCGCCATGTTTTACCTACAAATCACATGAGCTGCAGACACCCACCCCATGTTTTACCTACAAATCACATGAGCTGCAGACACCCGTGCCATGTTTTACTTACAAATCACAAGAGCTGCAGACACCCCCACCACGCTTTACCTACAAATCACACGAGCTGCAGGTGGTAAATAACTCAGCTGGCAAATAATTGGGTGGCAAATAACTCACCTTGCAAACAATTAGGTGGTAAATAACTCAGTTGGCAAATAATTTAGTTTGTGAAAAACATCAGGTGGAACATAACTCGGGTGGAAAATAACGCGGGTGGAAAATAACTGAGGTGGAAAATGACTCAGATGAAAAATAACATCAGGTAGAAAATAACTCAGGTGGAAAATAACTCAGGTATTGAACAAATAGGAAAATAACTCAGAAAAATAAGCACAGGTAGCAGATAACCCAGGTGGTGAAAAACTCTGTGGGGGCAAACTTCGGCTCAATGAGGCGGCAAGTGAGCACCTCGGACCGACTGAGTGGTGGAGTCGACAAAGGCAGACAGGTGTAACAGCACCCCCTGTGAGGTGCACACCGCCTTTACACCTCCCAGCGCTAGCCGGTGTCGCAGTTTGAGAAGGTACCCGGTTTAAAACCGGCCTTTTTGCAATGCGCATGCGTCAAAGTCGAACAGCAAGCCTGAAATCTTGTCTGAATTTCTGGCTTGCTTCTGTCTGTGGAGGAGCTCTCTGGAAATGTAGGGCGAGACAAGCGAGGAGACTGACTGTTCAGGTATCATTGTAGTGAATATGTTATGCTTGATAGTATATATTACCCTCGCCACTAACAAGTTAACAAGAAATTAACAAGTTATTAAACGTGGGTACAATCTCAATCTGGTCGAAATCCCGTTAGACTTTGATGCATGCGAATTGCGAATAGGGTCGTCTTAAACCAGGTACCCTTTCAAACTGCGAAACCGGAATGGGCGGCTAACCGTTGGTGCGACGGGCCCGGTGCGTCGGGTACATAGTAATGCGACCCGGCCCTCCCCTCGTCCCTGTGTGCTTTGACCGGTGTGACTGTGAGCGGCCCCGGTGTGGTGTGGACTGACCACTGGTCAAGTGTCGGGTCTCTGCCTGCCAGGTGGGGGTTGAAGCGCCACACCTGTAAACCTGCGCAGTCATGAACTTGTTAATAGAAAGACAAACCCCACAAAAACATAAAACCCAGCTTTTTAATCTGTGTAGTGTTGTTTGTTTTGTGGTTGTTTTCCGACCTAGTAAAATCTAAGGCCATATCAAGATGGGTACTGACTTGTGACTGTGTGCACTCATGGTGATGTTATAGTGCTGCTCCACCCGGAAACAAGGCCGCCAGCACCATGACTCAATATTCCACACAATCACATTATCCTGATATTGTGCTAACCACTCATTGTCCTATCCTAGTAATGCCGAGCGCCAGACTAGGTAATGACACATATCAATTATATAACTCATTGGTTTGACTCGCCTGGGATTCTAATTTCCTCACGGTAAATGATACTTAGTACAGGTTGTGCCTCTTTAATCCGGAATCCTTGGAAGCTGGCTATTGTCGAATTATAGATCTTACTAATAGCCATGTCACACTACAACATATCTCGCCGGTGTGCCGCCAATGCGCAAAATCACTTTTACTCGTCGAGAGACGTCAAACTTGTTGGCGTCAGCGCACCGTATTGGTAGCGTGTGGCCAATGTTGTGGTAAAAGTTTGGCGTACCGTCCTGATATGACCTTAGATGTTGGTAGGACGTAAAACAACAAAAAGCAACCATTTGGCGCAACGTGTGGTAACAACCTTCATGCGCACGTGGCGTCTGCCTAGCATTCGCATAAAGTTATTCCAGCGATCTCCACGTGCTCCTAACGTAGCCTTAATATTGGCACCCGCGTGTTGGCACGTGTTGTCGGTCGTCGAAAGTTTTGTGCAAGCACAAAACTTCGCCGATCCGATGACGTGGGCCGCCAACTTTCGCCGTCCATCAATGAATACCAACGCGCGCCTAACGCGCACGTAATGCTTCCAGACATCTCCCGACTTTTCGCCAAAAAGTAACACGTCGACGCGCGTTGGCGAGAAACGTCGTAATGTGACAACACCATAAGTAGGTGATAGAGGAATGGCGTAAATGCAGATAGGGCGACCTATTGGCACAGTGCCTCCTACCCATGTCTTCTGTCCTCGATAGAAATCGAAACTGAATATAATCAAATGCGTCAAGTAGTATGGTGTGATGAAATACACTTTTGTCAAAATCAAAACAACTTACCTACATTTGATCCTATATCTTCAACTTAGATACTGGTGAATTGCCTAATGATTTGTGACAGCATATGAACGAATAATCGGTGAATTTATTACACCAGCCCCTTGGTCATCTACTTTGCGAAATCGATTGAGCAGGGACACCGCTAATAAATTAGGTCAACCTCATGACCTCATTAGCCTTGCCCTGATTCTAAGTATCATGTGTAGCTTTAGACAGGTTCCAGGAGGCTAGCTACTTTGCGTCAGCGTATATTGGCTATCTGGGTCATAGTTACAGGAGTTTTGGCAAGCTTGTCGAAATTATTTTGGGTTTTTTCAGTTCAAATTGCTTCAAAGTTAGCCATTTTTCTTGAAAGTTGGTCCGCACTAAGTATGTTGTTTGTTGGAGTTTAGCGTCCTGGCAACATGTAAGGTCATATCATGGACGGACACGAACTTGTGTGACAGTGTACACTCATGGTGGCTATATAGTACTGTCCCACTGGGAAATCAGGCAGTGGCACTATGACCTGATATCCCACCCAGTCACATTATCCTGACACTAAGCTAACCAGTGCTTGCCTTATCCTATCGTTGGTTTGACTCGATCGGGAACCAAACTCCTGACCTTCCTCACGCGAGGCCCGCGCTCTATCGATTCGGCCACCGCGCCCGGTAGTCCAGATAAATGAATAGTGTCAACCTGATATATTTATCTAAAAAATAAGGGAACAGTCTAAAGCCATTGGACTCTGTAACGTTAACAAAGCGCTCTTGCCGCTGCTTCCCTGAGTGCTGAAGACTTAGCAGAATTTGTAGCAAATTGAACAAATCTGTCCTCAAGACTGGCTGGTTTAAGGTAGCATTTTGTGGCAAATAAAAGTTGATCTATCCTTCAATTCTTTTAAACAAGGTGTAAAATATGTCATATCATCTATGACTTACAAAATTGATACTTGTCGCTATCTAGCCTGGCGCTCAGCATTAATAGGATAGGGCAAGGACTGGTTAGCTCAGTGTTAGGATAATGTGACTGAGTGGGATATTGGTGCAGGTGGCATGATTTCCCAGTGGTGCAGCACTATAAAGTCGCCATGACTGCGCACTATCAGAAGTCGGTACCCGTCTTGCTATGACCTCAGATGTTGCCAGGATGTAAAGCTCCAGCAACCAACCAATCATATTATCCTTGCATTGCACAACGCCTTTGAATGGATCCAGTTGGTCAGGATGTTCTATTATATTTACATCATTAGTAGAACCTGGCAAAGACAGACTCATTCAGTGCCAGGATAACATGTCGGATCATGAGTCGGATATCGCATCATAAAGATGACTGCATCGCATAGCACAAGGACTGGCTATTTCAGTGCCAGGATAACATTACAGAGTAGGATATCGCATCACGAAGATGGCGGCATGATATATAGCACAAGGACCACATGTTTCAGCGCCAGGATAACATGGCTGAGTAGCATATCGCATCATGAAGATTGCGGCATGATATAGCACAAGGATTAGGCGTTTCAGCGCCAGGATAACATGACTGAGTAGCATATCACATCATGAAGATGTCGGCATGGTATAGCACAAGGACTAGCTGTTTCAGCGCCAGGATAACATGACTGAGTAGCATATCGCATCATGAAGATGTCGGCAGGATATAGCACAAGGACTAGCTGTTTCAGCGCCAGGATAACATGACTGAGTAGCATATCGCATCATGAAGATGGCGGCATGATATAGCACAAGGACTAGCTGTTTCAGCACCAGGATAACATGACTGAGTAGCATATCGCATCATGAAGATGGCGGCATGCTATAGCACAAGGACTAGCTATTTCAGCGCCAGGATAACATGACTGAGTAGCATATCGCATCATGAAGATGGATGCATGATATAGCACAAGGACAAGCTGTTTCAGTGCCAGGATAACATGACTGAGTAGCATATCGCATCATGAAGATGTCGGCATGATATAGCACAAGCTGTTTCAGCGTCAGGATAACATGACTGAGTAGCATATCGCATCATGAAGATGGCGGCATGATATAGCACAAGGACAAACTGTTTCAGCGCCAGGATAACAAGACTGAGTAGCATATCGCATCATGAAGATGGCGGCATGATATATCACAAGGACGAGCTGTTTCAGCGCCAGGATAACATGACTGAGTAGCATATCGCATCATGAAGATGGCGGCATGACATAGCACAAGGACTGGCACAAGATAACATGACAGAATTGATAGGATATCGCGTCATAAAGGTGCTGGGTGCATGGTACCTGAATATAGCAGCACTATAAAGCCACCAGGCTGTGTGCACATTCAGCAGCCCAGTACGTATCCTGACAAGGCCTCAGCTCATGGATCCCAAGCAATCAATCAATCATCAATCAATCACTGACAGTGAAGATCAATTGCCACATGACTTCTGTGATTAAAACAACAAAAACACAAAAATAAAAGAACAACAAAATGTTAAGTTGAAAACAAGATGGCAGAACGGCACGTCCACACTTGGTGCGCAGACAGCTGCCGAGTAATTGCGTCCAGACGCGCATGCGCAGTCGGCACTGAGGCGTTTCCGGGAGCCCCGCCTGGTGCTATCAGATAATGAGTAGGTATCGATCTCTGCTAGGGGTGGCTTACTAACATATTTGTTTGTTTGTCGGGGGTTTTACGTCCTAGCAATATTTATGGTCATATCAGGATGGGTCCCGACTTGTGAGAATACGCACTCGTCGTGACTTTATAGTGCTCCCCCCTGGGAGATCAGGCTGTTGGCACCATGATCCTATATCCCACTCGGTCACATTATCCTGATACTGGGCTAACCAGTCCGTACCATATCCTAGTAATGCCAAGCGCAAGGATAGGTAGCAACAAGTATCAATTTTGTAAATCATTGGTTTGACTCGGCCGGGATTCGAACTCCTGAGCTTCCGCACGGGAAGACTGCGCTCTACCGAGGGGGCGACCGCGTCCGGTGGCTTACTAACAAATACGTGTTATACCCGTCTTCTCAGTCACTGGCCGCTGGTCTCCGAAGAAGGACTGAAGCTGAGCCGCGGGGTGTTTACGCGTCCGGAAGTGGGGCGGTTGTCCATCACAGGGTTGTGCTTCGCTATAGGTCTGATACTTGAAACAGGTCTTGAACACATAAACATGTTGTTCCTGATAACCAAACCCCTGTGGAGTTCTTCTTACACTACATGTGTTTCTTAACCTGGTTATGGTGACAGGTGAATAACAATAGAGTGGAAGAAGTTAGTGACATAGAGAGGAACGACAGAGAGTGGAATGACAGAGAAACGACAGAGCAGAGCGACAGACAGCGGAATGACAGAGAAGTGAGTGACAGAGAGAGGAACGATAGAGAGTGGAATGACAGAGAAACGACAGAGCAGTGCGACAGACAGCGGAATGACAGAGAAGTGAGTGACAGAGAGAGGAACGATAGAGAGTGGAATGACAGAGATAGGAATGACAGAGCAGAGCGACAGACAGTGGAATGACAGAGAAGTGAGTGACAGAGAGAGGAACGATAGAGAGAGGAATGACAGAGGGCAGAATGACAGAGGGCAGAGCGACAGACAGTGGAATGACAGAGAAGTAGTGACAGAGAGAGGAAGGATAGAGATTGGAATGACAGAGGGCAGAGCGACAGACATTGGAATGACAGAGAAGTGCGTGACAGAGAGAGGAACGATAGAGAGTGGAATGACAGAGGGCAGAGCGACAGACAGTGGAATGACAGAGAAGTGAGTGACAGAGAGAGGAACAATAGAGAGTGGAATGGCAGAGGGCAGAATGACACAGAGCAAAGAGAGTGGGCCAGAGTTGTGTTCGACAGGATATAATATTACCACTATTGACATCCCAAAAGAGTAAGATAATATCCCCAAGCCTCTTCCATCTGCGTCCTTGTACTCCATTATGGCTGTACCGACAAATAACACCTGAATGTCCCTGCAGACTGATTAAACATGGCGGGTACCAGGAGTCCTGAGCTCAGTCACTTAAGCTGGATGAGTCGTTATCGAGCAGCATTTTAAGGTATTTTGTGTGTGCACTTTTTACGACACTAAAGGGATCCGTGCCAATTATCAACATTTCCAGAAGCGTACAAACCATAGATTGGAGACAAGGGGCTTAAGACCCGCCATACAATTATAAAACTGATAAAACTGTCGGGCAAATTAAGCAGCTTTTCGAAACCTAACACTTCTTGCCATTCTGGGGAGAGGTCAGTTCAGACTACTACGATAACAACATTTTTATTGTACACTTTGACAGGGGTGTATGCTTTGTACGCTTGTGAAAATGTTGATAATTGTGATCGACCTTTAATGGAAACAATGCAAAACCAGCAACGTTAACTGTAGTGCGTCCAGGTTGAATGAATCACTAACAGCCTGCCAGAACGCCCTGCGCTTGTTTGTTGGGGTTTATGTCCTAGCAACTTCTATGGTCATATCAGGATGAGTACCAACTTGTGACAGTGTGCACCCATGGCGACTTCATACTTATATTATAGTGCTGCCCCACTGGGAGATCAGGCCGCCAGCACCATGATCCGATATCCCACTCAGTCACACTATCCTGATACTGAGCTAACCAGTCCTTGTCCTATCCTATTAATGCCGAGCGATAGCCTAGGTAGCAAAAAGTATAAATTGTATAAGTCATTGGTTTGACTCGACGGGAAGCCGAACTCCCGATCTCCCGCACGCGAGGCCAGCGCTCTACCGATTCTTCCATCGTGCCCGGTATCCTTATTTCGTAGTTAAAGTTACACAGTTAGTTTGTCACTATAACCTACTTTACTTTAGTAAATCTCTATTTTAAAGGGTTACATTTGGAATAACAACATGCGAAGTTAATGTTAGTATTCAGAGCGCCCAATGTAGGCTTTCTTTACCCGTTTTTACGCATAGCAGGCGCAGGCGCAGGCGCAGGCGCAGGCGCAGGCGCAGGCGCAGGCGCAGGCGCAGGCGCAGGCCCACCTCGTAGTTGGGGGAGCAGGTATGAGTTATTTATTTACTGCTCGTCGTGCTCCTTAATGCGGCCGGCGCCTGTGACGGTGGCGTGCCGGCCTTATCTGCTGGGCGACACGGCCGCTTGACGGGCTGCCCGCCCCGTCCCGCCCCTCCCCTCCCCGCCCCGTCCCGCCCCGTCCCGCCCCGCCCCGCCCCGCCCCGCCCGGTCCCGCCCCGTCCCGCCCCGCCCCGCCCCGCCCCGCCCCGCCCCGCCCCGCCCCGCCCAGCCCCGCCCCGCTCCGCCCCGCCCCGCCATGACGACTATCTGGTGTTATTGCCGTGTGTTGGTTCCGGCTGGGGTACCCGCTGTGGTTTTACCAACAAGCCGCCACCCGGGCGTAAAGCGGTCTGTGACGTCGTATCAACAAATCATCGCAGCCTGGCCTGCTGATACCGATGTCTCCGAGTAACTTGTAAAACTACCTCGCTCAGCTCCTCTCTCGGCATCACTCCTATCTCATTCTCACTCCTCTCTCGTTATCTCTCATTCTCTTTCCTCTCATTCTCACTTCTCTCATTCTCACTCCTCTCTCTTTCTCTCCTATCTTATTCTCACTCCTCTCTCATTATCTCTCATTCTCTTTCCTCTCATTCTCATTTCTCTCATTCTCACTCCTCTCTCATTCTCTCTCATTCTCTTTCCTCTCATGCTCACTCTTCTCTCATTCTCACTTCTCTCTCATTCTCACTTCTCTCCCATTCTCACTTCTCTCTCATTCTCTCATTCTCACTTCTCTCTCCTTTTCACTACTCTCTCATTCTCACTCTTCTCTCATTCTCACTCTTCTCTCATTCTCACTCCTCTCTCATTATCCATCCTCTGTCACTCTCACTCCTCTTTCATTCTTACTCCCCCCTCATTCTCACAATCTCATTCTCACTCCTCTCATTCTCTCTCCTCTCTCATTATCACTCCTATCTCATTCTCTCTCCTGTCTCATTCTCGCTCCTCTCTCATTCTCACTCCTCTCTCATTCTTACTCCTCTCTCATTCTCTCTCCTCTCTCATTCTCTCTCCTCTCTAATTATCACTCCTCTCTCATTCTATCCCCTCTCGTATTCTCCCCCTCTCTCATTCTCACTAGTATCTCATTGTCCCTCCTCTCTCATTGTCCCTCATCTCATTCTGAATAGTATCTCATTGTCCTCCTCTCTCATTCTCACTAGTATGTCAGTGTCCATCCTCTCTCATTCTCACTCCTCTCTCATTCTCACTATTATCTCATTGTCCCTCCTCTCATTGTCCCTCCTCTCTCATCCTCCTTCCTCTCTCATTCACACTAGTATCTCATTGTCCCTGCTCTCTCATTCTCACTCCTCTCTCATTATCCATCCTCTCTCATTGTCCCTCCTCTCTCATTCTCACTAGTATCTCATTGTCCCTCCTCTCTCATTGTCCCTCCTGTCATTCTCACTAGTATCTCATTGTCCCTCCTCTCTCATTCTCACTAGTATGTCAGTATCCATCCTCATTCATTCTCACTCCTCTCTCATTCTCACTATTATCTCATTGTCCCTCCTCTCTCATTGTCCCTCCTCTCTCATCCTCCTTCCTCTCTCATTCACACTAGTATCTCATTGTCCCTGCTCTTTCATTCTCACTCCTCTCTCATTCTCACTATTATATCATTTCATTGTCCCTCCTCTCTCATTCTTCCTCCTCTCTCATTCTCTTTCCTATCTCATTCTCACTAGTATCTCATTGTCCCTCCTCTCTCATTGTCCCTACTCTCTCATTGTCCCTGCTCTCTCATTCTCACTCCTATCTCATTCGCACTAGTATCTCATTGTCCCTCCTCTCTCATTCTACCTCCTCTCTCATTCTACCTCCTCTCTCATTCTCACTCCTCTCTCATTCTCACTAGTATCTCATTATCCCTCCTCTCTCATTCTCACTCCTATCTCATTCTCACTAGTATCTCATTAGCCCTCCTCTCTCATTCTCACTCCTATCTCATTCTCACTAGTATCTCAGTCTCCCCTCTCTCATTCTCACTCCTCTCTCATTCTCACTAGTATCTCATTATCCCTCCTCTCATTCTCACTTCTCTCTCATTCTCACTCCTATCTCATTCTCTCTCATGTCATTCGTTCTCCTCTCTCATGCACACCCCTCTCATTCTCACTCCTCTCTCATTCTCACTCCTCTTCCATTCTCATTCCTCTTTCATTCTTACTCCCCCCTCATTCTCTCCTTCCTGATATGACCTTAGATGTTGCTAGGACGTAAAACAACAACACACAAACAAACAAACTCTCTCATGCTCACTCCTGTCTCATTCTTACTCCTGTCTCATTCTCTCTACTCTCTCATTCTGAGAGCCGCGGCAGTGTGTACTTTATGGATTCGGTGAGTGTTGATTTGCTTGTTGGTTAGTGGTTACTCAGTGTGTTTCTACAGTTCCAATATGTGTGTTTCAAGTTCCGCTGGTCCCTCAGGAAGACTGAAGCTGTGACCCAACACGCCACTCAGTGTGTTTCTACAGTTCCAATATGTGTGTTTCAAGTTCCGCTAGTCCCTCAGGAAGACTGAAGCTGTGACCCATCACACCACTCAGTGTGTTTCTACAGTTCCAATATGTGTGTTTCAAGTTCCACTAGTCCCTCAGGAAGACTGAAGTTATGACCCAACACACCACTCAGTGTGTTTCTACAGTTCCAATATGTGTGTTTCAAGTACCGCTGGTCCCTCAGGAAGACTGAAGTTATGACCCAACACACCACTCAGTGTGTTTCTACAGTTCCAATATGTGTGTTTCAAGTTCCGCTGGTCCCTCAGGAAGACTGAAGTTATGACCCAACACACCATGTTGCGGCTTTAATTTATTCGGTAGAAGGTAGGGGCAGGTCGAGAATACACATATGCGAAGTGGTATTTTATCTAATGTAAGGTATTTGCTATGAGCTTTCTCGAGTCCTGAAAAATCTTTGAAAAGTCCTGAAAAAACAACAACTTATAAAGAGTGTAAACGGTGTGTCACAAGTCGGTAGATACCCCCCGTCCTGACCCTAGATGTCACCAGGAGCTAAGACCCCAATTCACCAAACGCCCAAACAGCTACAAAGACCTTGAGCAGTTTGCGACTCGCTGACCCCTACTCCGATGTCAGTCCGTTGTCAGCCCCTACCGGCGAGTTCTGCCGAGTCATCTCTAGCCGGGAGTACTTCCGACTCCCCACTTCCGGTTCCGGAAAAATGCGCGCATGCCCCTTCACATCTTAGTCTCCTCCATCTTGGTTTGTCAGCGTGTGTACGCTGGCTGCAATGGCTAATCAGTCACCACCTTATCATTTCCCACTCTGCGCCAAATCTGTTTTTCTTGTGCTGTCACAAATAAGAGAAATGCATCACCGCCGTGACCTGTAATCCCCGGGGTCTCCGCCAGGGGGCGGGTCGAGCCGGCGGCACATTTAAACCGATCTGTTCAGCGTGCACGGCCATCTATAGTTGGGAGGGCGGTGTGTTTAGGTCTGTGAGTGTGTGTATGTAGGTGTGTGTGTGTAGGTGTGTGTAGGTGTGTGTGTAGGTATGTGAGTGTGTGTGTAGGTGTGTGTGTGTGTCGAAAAAGCACTTAATGCCCGACATACATTGCGCGGCATTGCCGATTGTCAGGAGGGGGTGATATTTTGTAAGGAGTGATGCATGTTGTATGGTGTAATGAGTGGTGAGGAGTGAGGTGTGGTGAGGAGTGAGGTGTGGTATAGGCAGTAATGAGTAGTGAGGAGTGAGGTGTGTTGTAGGCAGTAATGAGTGGTGAGAGTGAGGTGTGTCATAGGCAGTAATGAGTGGTAAGGAGTGAGGTGTGTTGTAGGCAGTAATGAGTGGTGAGGAGTGAGGCGTGTTGTAGGCAGTAATGAGTGGAGTGAGGAACGTTGTAAGAAGTGATGCATGTTGTGGGGAGTAATGCGTTGTCAGAGGTAAGGAGTGATGCATTTTGTAAGGAGTGATGCATGTTGTAGGGAGTGATAAGTGGTGAGTGGTAAGAGGTGATGCATTTTGTAAGGAGTGATGCATGTTGTATGGAGTAATGAGTGGTGAGGAGTGAGGTGTGTGGTATGGAGTAATGAGTGGTGAGGAGTGAGCTGTGTTGTATGGAGTAATGAGTGCTGAGGAGGGAGGTGTGTCGTAGGCAGTAATGAGTGGTGAGGAGTGAGGTGTGTTGTAGGCAGTAATGAGTGGTGAGGAGTGAGGTGTGTGGTATGGAGTAATGAGTGGTGAGGAGTGAGGTGTGTTGTATGGAGTAATGAGTGCTGAGGAGGGAGGTGTGTCGTAGGCAGTAATGAGTGGTGAGGAGTGAGGTGTGTTGTAGGCAGTAATGAGTGGTGAGGAGTGAGGTGTGTTGTAGGCAGTAATGAGTGTTGAGGAGTGAGGTGTGCTGTAGGGAGTAATGAGTGGTGAGGAGTGAGGTGTGTTGCAGGCAGTAATGAGTGGTGAGGAGTGAGGTGTGTTGTAGGCAGTAATGAGTGGTGAGGAGTGATGTATGGAGTGAGGAGTGTCGTAAGAAGTGATGTATGTTGTAGGCAGTAATGAGTGGTGAGGAGTGATGCATGTTGTATGGAGTAATGATTGATGAGGAGTGAGGTGTGTTGTAGAGAGTAATGAGTGGTGAGGAGTGATGTATGGAGTGAGAAGGGTTGTCAGGAGTAATGCATGTTGTAGGGAATGAGACAAGTGCTTTAGGAAGTGAAATGCTGTTGGAAGTGACAATTCCTGTAAGGGAGTGACAAGTGTTGTATGGTGTGATAAGTGTTGTCAGGAGTGTTGAGTGTTGTAAGGTGTGAGACATTCTTGTAAGGAGTGATGAGTGGTGTGGTAACAAATGTTGGAGGGAGTGACAAGTGTGCTAAAGAGGGATGAGTGGTGTAGGGAGTAACAATTGTATTAGTGATGAGTGTAGTGGGGAGTAAGGAGTGTAGTGAGTAACAATTATTGTAGAGAGTGAGACGTGTGTAGAGAGTGATCAGTGTTGTAGGGAGTGACATATGGGACTGGGTGTGCAGGTGACAGTGACAAGTATTGTAGAGAGTGACAAGCAGTGTAGGGAGTGACATGTTTTGTGGGAAGTGATGAGGGATCTGGGGAGTGATGAGTGTTGAAAGGAGTGAGAAGCAGTGTTAGGAGTGATTTGTGTTATGTGGCATGATAAGTGTTGTATTTGTAGGGAGTGATGAGTGTTACAGGGAGTACCAAGTGTTGTCGGGAGTTACAATCAGTATAGGGAGTGATGGGTGTGGATGGGTGAGTGATGCATATTCTAGGAGAATAAGGAGTCACAAGGAGTGATAAGGAGTGTAAGGAGTGACAGGCAGTGTTAGGAGGCACACTCAGTGTAAGGAGTGACAAGCAGTGTAAGGAGTGACAAGCAAGGTAAGGTGTGACAAGCAAGGTAAGGTGTGACAAGCAGTGTAATGCGTGATAGGCTATGTAAGGACTAACAAGTAGAGTAACTGTAAGGAGTGACAATCAGTGTAAGGAGTGACAGGCAGTGTAAGGAGTGACAAGCAATGTAAGGTGTGACAGCCAGTGTAAGGAGTGACAGGCATTTCAATGAGTGACAAGCAATGTAAGGAGTGACAGTCAGTGTAAGGTGTGATAGGCAGTGTAAGGTGTGATAGGCAGTCTAAGGAGTGACATGCATTGCAATGAGTGACAAGCAATCTAAGGAGTGACAAGCAATGTAAGGAGTGATGGGTGGTGTGTGGAGTGACACATGTTGTAGGGAGTGACGCATGTTAAAGGGAGTGACACATGTTGTAGGGAGTGACGCATGTTAAAGGGAGTGATGCATGTTGTAAGGAGTGACAATCAGGTTAAAGAGTGCCAAGCAGTGTAAGGAGTGACAAGCAGTGTCAGAAATGACAGGTGTTGTGTGGAGTGACACATGTTGTAGGGAGTGAAGCATGGAGTAAGGAGTGACAAGCAGCATAAGGAGTGAGAAGCAGTGTATGGAGTGACATGTGTTGTGTGGAGTGACATATTTTGTAAGGAGTGATGCATGTGTAAGGAGTGACAAGCAGTGTAAGGAGTGACAAACAGGGTAAGGAGTGACAAGCAGTGTAAGGAGTGACAAGCAGTGTAAGAAGTGACAATCAGGGTAAGGAGTGACAAGCAGTGTAAGAAGTGACAAGCAGGGTAAGGAGTGACAAGCAGTGTAAGGAGTGACAAGCAGTGTAAGGAGTGACAAGCAGGGTAAGGAGTGACAAGCAGGGTAAGGAGTGACAAGCAGGGTAAGGAGTGACAAGCAGTGTAAGGAGTGACAAGCAGTGTAAGGAGTGACGAGCAGGGTAAGGAGTGACAAGCAGTGTAAGGAGTGACAAGCAGTGTATGGAGTGACATGTGTTGTGTGGAGTGACACATTTTGTAAGGAGTGATGCATGTGTAAGGAGTGACAAGCAGTGTAAGGAGTGACAAGCAGTGTAAGGAGTGAGAAGCAGTGTAAGGAGTGAGACGCAGTGTAAGGCGTGACAAGCAGGGTAAGGAGTGACAAGCAGTGTAAGGAGTGACAAGCAGTGTAAGGAGTGACAAGCAGTGTAATAAGGAGTGACAAGCAGTGTAAGGAGTGACAAGCAGTGTAAGGAGTGACAAGCAGTGTAAGGAGTGACGACGTGCAGAAGACGGCGTCCCATCACCACCATCTGCTGGCGAATACACTCCCCCCCCCCCGCACCCTGAGGTGCCATGTTTAGTGAGCGATAATAGAGGACAGTGGGCGATATTGGAGGTAGAAGGCGCGGGTAAGTAGCATTAGGCGTTCATTAGGCGGGTTTGGCCGGCTTGTCCCCCGCACGTCCCGCCCCGATTAGTGATGACTTACGGGTGAGTCGAGGCAGGCGCAGGAAATTACAGGAAATATAAGCCTGATAGAAGGCGGCCCCCGATTGGCTAGCGCCGGCCAGCCCGTGCCTTGTAACGTGTCACCCCCGTGACACCGGGCCAAAGGTTGGCCGCCGTCCTTCCACGGGCGCCCGCTTATCGGCTTGCCCGCCAAAACCCTCGCGCCGCGCGGACATTTAAAAAAGAAAAAATTGCGGGGGGGGGGATTTTTTTTTGGGGTGGGGGAGGGGTTAAGGAAAACCCAGTGATTGTACACCGGGGCACGGCTCCTTGCTGTTAATTAATCTCTCACTGATCGAGATTCTCCTGATCTCAGCTGTCAGTTGGGAATCCCACCTCAGCTGGGGAGGTTTTCCTGGTTTTTTAATTTATATTTGTATTTTTGTTTGCTTATTATTATTATTGCGCGCTAGAATGTTAATCAACTTATGTATATTGATGGCATTGGGGGAAGCTAGGAGCAAAGGTGACAGGAGGGGAGGGGGTGGAGGGAGGGGGGTGGGTGTGGAGGGAGGGGGATGGGGGGGGTGTCCGGACAGGGTTATTTTACCAATAATTACAGAACTATTTCAATGGAGATTAAATTATTTGTTGTAGATACTAGACCAAAGTAGTATTTGCGTGTGAAATATCATACACTGGACAAAGCTGCTTAATGTGTTCAATTATTGTCACTGTGAAATTTCATTTTCATGGGGGTGGGAGCTATATTTATTGATTAAGTGGAGACAGTTTCAATCACTGAAAATTGGTTATCTGCATTCCACCGCTCCTTGCCCTATCCTAGAAATGCTGAGCGTCCTACTAGCCAGTGACACGCATACGTTTTTACGCCATTGAATTGACTTGGCCAGAGTTTAAATCCACGACCTGCCACATGGCAACGGGGCGCTCAACACATTCCGCCATCCGTGTTGAATGCCTTTGTTTACATGGGAACGGGGTGCTGAACACATTCTTCCATCAGTGTTGAATGCCTTTGTTTACATGGGAACGGGGCGCTCAACACATTCTGCCATCCCGTGTTGAATGCCTTTGTTTACATGGGAACGGGGCACTCAACACATTCCACCATCTGTGTTGAATGCCTTTGTTTACATGGGAACGGAGCGCTGAACACATTCCGCCATCAGTGTTGAATGCCTTTGTTTACATGGGAACGGGGCACTGAACACATTCCACCATCAGTGTTGAATGCCTTTGTTTACATGGGAACGGGGCGCTGAACACATTCCGCCATCAGTGTTGCATGCCTTTGTTTACATGGGAACGGGGCACTCAACACATTCCACCATCCGTGTTGAATGCCTTTGTTTACATGGGAACGGGGCGCTGAACACATTCCGCCATCAGTGTTGCATGCCTTTGTTTACATGGGAACGGGGCACTCAACACATTCCGCCATCCGTGTTGAATGCCTTTGTTTACATGGGAACGGAGCGCTGAACACATTCCGCCATCAGTGTTGCATGCCTTTGTTTACATGGGAACGGGGCACTCAACACATTCCACCATCCGTGTTGAATGCCTTTGTTTACATGGGAACGGGGCGCTGAACACATTCCGCCATCCGTGTTGAATGCCTTTGTTTACTTTCATCAGGTGTCGGGTGGTGGCTTATTAGTGAACCATGATGCCTGGGTGGCTTGTTAGTGAACCATGACGCCCGGGTAGGGTCTTGTTAGTAAACTGTAATGCCTGGGTGGTGGCTTGTTAGTGAACCATGATGCCCGGTTGGCAGTTTGTTAGTAAACCATGATGCCCAGGTGGCGGCTTGTTAGAGAACCATGACGCCTGGCTATGGTCTTGTTAGTAAACTGTAATGCCTGAGTGGCGGCTTGTTATTGAACCATGATGCCCGGTTGGCAGTTTGTTAGTAAACCATGATGCCCAGGTGGCGGCTTGTTAGTGAACCATGACACCTGGGTAGGGTCTTGTTAGTAAACTGTAATGCCCGAGTGACAGCTTGTTGGTAAACCATGACGCCCGAGTGGCGGCTTGTTGATAAACCATGATGCTCGCCTGGCGGCTTGTTGGTAAACCATGACACCTGGGTGGGGGATTGTTGGTAAACCATGACACCCCGGTGGCGACTTGTTGGTGAACCATGACGGCCGGTTGAGTGGCTTGTTGGTAGACCATGGCCGCCGGGTGAGTGGCTTATTGGTAAATCGTAACGCCCGGTGAGTGGCAGGCGAGTAGGGATCATCTCTAGATCATTTCCTCCTAGGCGTGGGGCCTTGACACGTGACCTTCAGAACGAGGAGTTGGTGCGCATGGGCAGAGAGGTGCCGGCTCGGGGACAGTATTAACCCTGCCCCGCTGACACCCGGTCACACCGGGGCACGCAGGGCCACACAGGGCCACATCGGGTGCTACACCCGGGTAAAGGTCACAGACCGGCGCGCCGGCCAGTAGGCGACCTTTGCCGGCGAGCTGCTCCCTCCCCATCCCCACCCCCACCACTAGCAGCACACCATCACTATCACTAATAGCAGCACCACCCCTACCACCACCACACCGCCCCCACCACCCCCACCCCCACCACCACCAGCAGCAGCACACCATCACTATCACTAATAGCAGCACCACCCCTCCCCACCCCCACCACACCACCACCACACCACCACCACACCACCAGTAAATATCACAAGCATAGGCAGCACCACTATCACTAACACCACCATACCACCGCCCGCACCGTTACCACCACACCACCACCACCACCACCACCACACCCCCACCACCACACTACCACCACACCACTACACCACCACCACAATATCACAAGCATAGGCAGCACCACTATCACTAACACCACCACACCACCGACACCACCACACCACCACACCACCACCACACCACCACCACACTACGACCACACCACCACCACAATATCAAAAGCATAGGCAGCACCACTATCACTAACACCACCACACCACCGACACCACCACACCACACACCACCACCCACCCCACCCCACCCCACGTCACGACGTCTCAGTAGGCTTCCTGGTCTAACATAGAACCTCCTCTGTGGTGTTTCTACCCTCCCTCTCTCCTCCCCTCGCTGCCTGTGTTCAGACTTTCTAATCCATCTTGCTGCCCACTGTGTGCTTGTCACTTACTCCTTCTGAGACCCAGGTCGCCAACACCCTCGTGTTATTCAAAGGAATAAAACTGATTGAACAAGGTAGCTTTCTCCCACATGGCTTGCAGTTTGCTAAATGTATGTTTTCTGCATCAAACACTCATTTGTGAATTGATCAAAAACTGCAATGATCCATCCAAACATATTTGAACGGAAAGAGTGTCTCTGTCCCACACGGCAGGTTGTGAGTTTGTTTCCCGATCAAATTAAACGAAGGGCTTCACACAAATTGTTATATACTGCTAGACTTAGACATAGACACATAGACATATTTTATTCACAATTTCCATTCACAATACACAAACATGTTGACAATAATTTAAATGATAGGTACAGTGTAACCATTAATGGTTGTCTTCCCACTGCTACTTATAAACAGATAATATGTGATACAACATCATGACTCCTAAGACTGATATCGGGAACCAACATACTGCTCTTTGAGGAAACCAATACGCTAGACAAAGATATGATGAGACCAGGTCATGTTCATCGACGGATAAATTCTACATCGTCTTGCACTGGACATTACTAGGATAGACAAGGATTAGTTAGCTCTGTGTTAGGATAATGTGATTGAGGAGTGACGATTGTTGTAATAATAATAGTAATAATAATGATGCAGCTGACCTTCCTAGCAGGAGCCATACTAAGGCGCTGTATAACATCGCAATAACCTATTTACAACTTCGTTAACAAAGTCGAAGAATAGACAAATTTCATTTCCCAGAAAAATCGACTCCAAACAGACTACCAATTTAACTTTTCTTGCAATATGTTGCTTTCTTTACTTCCTTTGGTAAAGCCCCTGTCACACATCACTGGATTGGAGGAAACGGAAAGAAACCGAACAAAGTCCGTTGATAGTCCGGTTTGTGTCCATACAAGTTTTGAACATGCACAAAACTTGGAATGGATGCCGCCGGATTGACGTCTACGTTTCTTGTCCGGTTTGAGTCCGTTTAGTCCGCTTACCATATGTTGGCTATCCTTTCATGTCCGTTTCATGTCCGTTTCATGTCGTTTCATGTCCGTTTCATGTCTGTTTCATGTCCGTTTCATGTCCGTTCGTCCAGCGGCCTTTGACCCGATATCGCAACATTTTGACACATTTTAATACATTTTGATACTTATGATGCCTGGACTAGACAATTCTGTCCGTTGCTCAATCCAGTGATGTTTGACAGGGCTTAACATATTTCATAAAGTGGGGCCTGCCACACAGAAGGCACGATCGCCATGTGATTAGAGCTTAGACGCGGGGACGTGTCATAATATCTGACTGGATGATCTCAGAGTTCACGCTGCCTGTTTGCACAGAGATTCCGCTGCTGTATACCCACATGGTATCCCAATGGGGAAACACTATAAAGCCACCAGGTATGATACACTGTCACAAATCAGTATCCCTCCTGATTTGACCTCAGATGTTGCTAGGACATGAAACCCTGTTCTATCCAGTAAGGTGTATCCGAGATTATACTACACCATTCTCTGCCACTTTGCTCCATCCTGATATGACCGTAGATGTTGCCAGGACGTAAAACTCCAACAGCTAACGATCTGCCACTTTGCAGCCGCCTTGCTGATGATCCTTGCTGAAGCGGATCGGGGCGCTGTACCTGAATTCGACATTAGCGCCCATTCCCAAATAGGTGATCATTATTTAGGAGCCATGTTCCGGGTGCCCTGGCGGTAGTAGTATATAAAGAAAAGTCTGAGCCTCAGACTTTAAAGGCTAGGCTCTCAGTAACATGACTAATCACGTGGTGCCCAATCAGTGGCCTTTTCCACTTCCACCACCCACTCCTTACTTGGGGGTTGGGTTGATTGATTGATTGGTGGTTGCTTTACGCCGTGTAGCAGCATAGGCCATATTCACGGTGAGAAATGTTTGTTTTTATTCAAACCCTCGCTTTTACATGTAAAAGCATACAATCAATGTTGTGTCAATGGACACTAATGAATTTTATAAACTCACAATCATATAGTTTCTGGTCAAGCTAAATAAAATTCCAAATGATAGTGTTATTCACCGATGAAATTTGTTTAAAACCTATATGAGGTGGTACAAACCAGATGCCCTCAATAAGGCTAAAATGTTTTCTTGTTTTACTTTAGTAAAAAGGTCATTGGCAGTGTAAAATTGTTGGCACAGGGCCAACAAATCGACACAACTTAGTCAAATGTGTTTGAGTGTCAGCGCGGACTGACACCCAATACATTCAGGGGGGAGGTTCCCCCTTGAGCAGAAAAGCATGTGTAAGCCACGAGTGGCCAATACAGCAGCGGCTAAGGACCACTTGGTCCCGCCGACCTCCCTCATGAGTCTGTGGTGGTTTTCCCACAGATGGTTCAATTTCTGTAAGTTTATTAATGTTTTCATCCCACTCATGTTGCCATTTGGATTTTATGTGGGTGGCTATTAGTGGTTTCAGATCAGTGTGAGGGATGAGGCACGGTTCAATATCACAGTTCAGGGCCTTCTTTGCAGCCCGATCAGCTCGCTCGTTTCCTTGTATGCCGGCATGGCCAGGCACCCAGCACAGGTGGATGTCATACCCATCCGTTGCCAGTTGGTTCATTTTATAAATGACCGTTGCTAGAATAGAATGATTCGTTTTCAGTCCAGCAACAGCCAGGAGGCAGGAGAACGAATCACTGTATATAACATAGTTAGTGTGGTTGGATACCTCGATTCACTCCAACGCGATAAGGAGTGCTTGGGCTTCCGCAGTGAAAATCGAGCTCTGATCGGGCAAGCGTACGCCAAATTTCTTCCGTCGGCAGACTGCCGCAGCAGCTACCCGGCTTTGGTCTTTTGAGCCATCAGTGTATATGGAGAGGTGGTCTGCAAACTGGCCTTGAATCTCTGCATGCAGTCCTTCGTATTAGAGGGGATGTGTCCCAGACTTCCTCAGTTCCGTGAGTTGGAGGATAACCGAGGGCTTCCTCAACGACCACGGGGGATGTTCTGGGACTTTGGCATCCTCCAACACGTCCAAATCCATGCCTAAGGCCTCCAAATGAGGTTTCATTCGGAGCCTCAGTGGCCGGATGTAATTCGGCCTGGCTTCATACCTGGATTCATCATGTCGCTCGAATAGACAATGGGGGACATGTGGCGTAGTTCATTTTCCGACACTTGGTGGCGCATCGGTAGTAGTGGGCCAACACGGTCATTGACAATGCTTTGAGTTTGCCGGTACGCGCAGTGCAATACGTATATTTTATTCAAAATTAATAGAAATACAGAACCCTAACCTTAGAAATTTAATATAATCTATTCTTTGTTTGTTTTCTATATGTATGCCAAGCGGTTTGTCTCTAGGTCTTGTGGTTTTAGAGATATTTGACTTCTTCTGTATGAAGATTGCTCACGGCCATTGACAATGCACTGAGTTCGGCGGTACGCCCAGTGCAAAACGTTTATTTTATTCAAAATTAATAGAAATACAGAACCCTAACCTTAGAAATTTAATATAATGTATTCGTTGTATGTTTTCTATATGTATACCAAGCGGTTTGTCTCTAGGTCTTGTGGTTTTAGAGATATTTGACTTCTTCTGTATGAAGATTGCTCACGGCCATTGACAATGCACTGAGTTCGGCGGTACGCCCAGTGCAAAACGTTTATTTTATTCAAAATTAATAGAAATACAGAACCCTAACCTTAGAAATTTAATATAATGTATTCGTTGTATGTTTTCTATATGTATACCAAGTGGTTTGTGTCTAGGTCATGTGGTTTTAGAGATATTTGACTTCTTCTGTATGAAGATTGCTCATAGCCATTGGGTTTGCAGTGTGACAGTGTGCCGAATAGGCCCACTAGTTCAGTGGAGACGCGAACGGCAGGAATTTGAACTAAAAAGTCGGAGGTCCCCCATTGGGTGCAGGATTCAGTGCATTAGTTTTTATCTGGACTACATATTGCATGGCCAGTTTGATTCTCCTGTTGTTAAGTGATGGTTCATTGGCTTCGATGTGCAGGCTGTGAACCGGTGAGGTGTGGAAGGCGCCAAGGGCCAGGCGCAGCCCCTGGTGGTGGACCATGTCTAGCAGCCCAATATACGATTTCCTTGCGGAACCGTATACTATGCTGCCGTAATCCACTCGTGACTGAACCAAGGTTCGGTACATGGAGAGCAGAGCATCTCTGTCCGCTCCCCACTCTGAGCTGGACAGCACCCTCAGAATATCTAACGCTTTCAGGCATCTTGTTTTCAGGTACTTTATATGTGGCACGAAAGACAGTTTTGTGTCGAAAATGAGGGGGTAGGTGGTCTACTTGAGTGGGTCACGTGGTGCTATATCATGTATTGCTGTTTATAGGCCGGTCCTGTTTTTGCTTGTCACAGCTGAGAGTATGCGTAGGCTCAGTTGCACCATGTGGTTTTGGACAATGCGGTGTTTATTTACAAAACCATGTGGGGCTGTTTGTATGGTAACTGACCATATAATATATATGTATAATATATAATATATATTATGTATAATATTCAGTGTGCAGGCGTGGCGACTTAGTGAACACACATTCAGGAACTGATATTTTATCTAGTGTAAAATATTTGCTAGGACAATTTTTATTTTTTATTTTTTTATTTTTTTATTGAGGCGGTATTTATACTGTCGATAGCATATAAGCCCGGTATTTGACTGGCCAAAGCTAAATAACATAGTTAGTGTGGTTGGATACCTCGATTCACTCCAACGTGATAAGGAGTGCTTGGGCTTCCGCAGTGAAAATCGAGCACTGGCCAGTTGTAGTGTTGGTGTTATCTTACCACACAGTAGCTGAGATCAGCTGAAATTTTATATTATTAAATTTTATTTTATTGACAATATTCCACTGCAATCTACATTTTAGAAACAAATGTACAACAAGAACCATCCAAATTTCATCATCAGAAAGAATTTGGTTATAACTTATGTATAAGTTCATGATACGTTTAAAGTATAGGGCCTATTATGAAGGGGTAAGGCTGGGTGCGGTATCAACCCTAACTTCCGGTGTGTAAACATGCTCACTCACAGCTTCAGTCCTTCCTGAGGGACCAGGGGGTCGTAACATGGAATATCCATAATGGACCAGTGGTGTCTTATAGACCCCCCCCCCTCGACCCGGTCCACATGGACCGTGCTGTGGTGGTTGACGACAGAGAGGCCTGGTCCACATGGACCGTGATGTGGTGGTTGACAACAGAGACCCGGTCCACATGGACCGTGCTGTGGTGGTTGACGACAGAGAGACCTGGTCCACGTGGACCGTGATGTGGTGGTTGACAACAGAGACCCGGTCCACATAGACCATGCTGTGGTGGTTGATGACAGAGAGACCCGGTCCACATGGACTGTGCTGTGGTGGTTGATGACAGAGGGACCCGGTCCACATGGACCGTGCTGTGGTGGTTGATGACATAGGGACCGGTCCACATGGACTGTGATGTGGTGGCTGACAACAGAGGGACCCGGTCCACATGGACCGTGCTGTGGTGGTTGATGACAGAGGGACTCAGTCCACATGGACCATGCTGTGATGGTTGATGACATAGGGACCGGTCCACATGGACTGTGATGTGGTGGCTGACAACAGAGGGACCCGGTCCACATGGACCGTGCTGTGGTGGTTGATGACAGAGGGACTCAGTCCACATCGACCATGCTGTGGTGGTTGATGACAGAGGGACCCGGTCCACATGGACTGTGATGTGGTGGCTGACAACAGAGGGACCCGGTCCAAATGGACCATGCTGTGGTGGCTGACAACAGAGGGGCCCGGTCCACATGGACTGCTCTGATGGCTGACGACAGAGGGACCCGGTCCACATGGACCGTGCTGTGGTGGTTGACGACAGAGGGACACAGTCCACATGGACCGTGCTCTGGTGGCTGACAACAGAGGTGGCATGAGGCGCAGGTTTTGATCGCGTTCTTTCGGAGGGAGGCGTGTCACGTGGTACTTCCGCTGGCGCGCGATTGGCGGAGACTTCTGATGCCTGATTGCACCTGTTTGTGTTGGGCCGAGCCGGGTGCGATGCGCGCACCGCCACCGGAAGTGATTAATTGAGGGCTCCAATTAGCGTCGCCCTGGAGCTGGGTAATAAATGCAGGGAAATGGGTCAGCAGGGGTCCGTTTTACTACAGCGAAGCCTGCATGGAGAGAAGGGCGTGGCTTACTAACTAATACATAACTGATCTGGATTCAATGTGGCAATGTTATCAAAAGACCCTCTCATAATTTGTTACCATGGTAACACTCACCCACTCATATGTAGGAGCTTTATTTTTTATGGAATTCCTTTTTTTCTTCTTTTCCCCAGTTTCCTTCTTCTTTTTTTTGGTATTTTTTCTTATTTTCTTTTTCTACAAGAGGAGTGGTTAGCGGAGATTAGAGAGGTGAGTTATCTGTCGAATGGGCTGGGCGGAGGCGGGGTGACAGAGGGGTGATAGATGTAATAGAGATGAGACTGTGTGTGTGGGGGGGGGGGGGAGAATTACAGGGCAGAGTAGCCTAGGGCGAGCGGGTTATAGGAATGCGACAGGGAGAGGAGAAGGGGAGTTGGGGAGAACTGAGGAGAGAGAGGAGAGGACTAGGGAGATGTCGTGAGATGGGAGAGGAGACAAAAGGAACATAGGGCGAGGTGTATCGGAAGATGGAAACCAGATAGCGGAAAGAGGTGTTAGAGTCGGCAGAAGAGAGGATTTGTTTGTTCGTTGTTGTTTTATGTCCTAACAACATCTAAGGTCATATAAGGACGGGTACCGACTTGTGACAGTGCGCACTCATGTCTACTTTATAGTGCTGCCCCACTGGGAGACCAGGCCACCACCACCATGACCTGATATCCCACTCAGTCACATTATCCTGACACTGAACCAACCAGTCCTTGCCCTATCCTAATAATGCCGAGTGCCAGGTTAGGAAGCGACAAGTATCAATTTTTAAGTCATCGGTTTGACTCGACCAGGGTTCGACCCCACGATCCCATGGTCTACCAACACGGGAGATGGACGCTCTAACTCATTCGGCCATCCCGTCTGGTCACCAGAAGAGGGGAAGATGGGAGGAATTTGCGGAGAAGAGAAGGGGGACGAAGCAGAGTGGCTTTGACAATAGCTTTCAGACTGGTTTCAACAGAGCTTTCATATTGCTTTGATAATGAGTTTAGCAATGGCTTTCACATGGCTTTGACAATAGCTTTACAGTGACTTTGACAATGGTTTTGTCAATGGTTTTGACAATGGCTTTCACATGGCTTTGACAATAGGTTTTCAGTGACTTTGACAATGGTTTTCACAGTGGCTTTGACAATGGTTTTCACAGCGGCTTTGACAACGGTTTTCACAGTGGCTTTGACAATAGTTTTCACAGTGGCTTTGACAACGGTTTTCACAGTGGCTTTGACAATGGTTTTCACAGTGGCTTTGACAACGGTTTTCACAGTGGCTTTGACAATGGTTTTCACAGTGGCTTTGACAATGGTTTTCACAGTGGCTTTGACAATGGTTTTCACAGTGGCTTTGACAATGGTTTTCAAAGTGGCTTTGACAATGGTTTTCACAGTGGCTTTGACAATGGTTTTCACAGTGGCTTTGACAATGGCAATACAGGGGCTTTGACAACGGTTTTCACAGTGGCTCTAACAATGACTTCAACAGTGGCTTTGACAATGGTTTTCACAGCGGCTTTGACAATGGTTTTCACAGTGGATTTGACAATGGTTTTCACAGTGGCTTTGACAATGATTTTCACAGTGGCTTTGACAATGGTTTTCACAGTGGCTTTGACAATGGTTTTCACAGTGGCTTTGACAATGGTTTTCACAGTGGCTTTGACAATGGTTTTCACAGTGGCTTTCAGAATGACTTTAACAGTGGCTTTGACAATGGTTTTCACAGTGGCTTTGACAATGGTTTTCACAGTGGCTTTCACAATAACTTTAACAGTTACTTTGACCATGGTTTTCAGTGGCTTTGACAATGGTTTTCACAGTTTGCTTTGACAATGGTTTTCACAGTGGCTTTGACAATGGTTTTCACAGTGGCTTTGACAATGACTTTAACAGTGGTTTTGACCATGCTTTTCAGTGGCTTTGACAATGGTTTTCACAGTTTGCTTTGACAATGGTTTTCACAGTGGCTTTGACAATGACTTTAACAGTGGCTTTGACCATGGTTTTCAGTGGGTTTGACAATGGTTTTCACAGTGGCTTTCACAATGGTTTTCACAGTGGCTTTCACAATGACTTTAACAGTGTCTTTGACAATGGTTTTCACAGTGGATTTGACAATGGTTTTCACACTTGGTCTCACAATTCAAAATCCCACCTTTGGACGCTGGTCATGTCAAACCAATTACTTTAAAAAATGATACATGTAGCTATCTAGCCTGGTGCTCGGCATTACTAGGATAGCGAAAGAAGCTGTAGAATGAGGAAGACCAATTGTCTGCGATTGAAAATTCCTTGGCTTAATCAACTAAAGTACAACAGAAATTAACTGCAGCTCTTCATAACAAACTAGGAGAGGTGATATATGGAACCGGGGCTGAGGGCGATATCAGGTCATGGTGCTGGCGGCCTGGTTTCCCAGTGGGGCAACACTATGAAGTCGTCATGAGTGCGCACTGTCACAAGTGGATACCCGTCCTGATTTGACCTTAGATGTTGCCAGGACGTAAAACAACAACAACCAAACATAGGGCAGGGGGATGTGGAATGAGGAAGACCAATTGTCTGCGGTTGAAAATTCCCCGCCATAATCAACTAATGTAGACACACACACAAATACAACTACTCCTCTTTATAACAAACTAGGATAGGTGATATCGTCCGATACCAGTGTTATCGGACCGGGGGGTAAAGGGTAGGTCAGGAAAGGGCCGTGCAGTGCAGTGGATATCTTCAAGTAGAAAACCTCATCCTCATCCTCATCAACTGTGGCCCTTTTAAATAAATTTCCTTTTCTTCCTGTCGCGGTTACCTTCCCCGTCAGTGAGCACGGGCAGCCCCGGCGCACTGAGGTCACGTGACCGTCATGGCCTTTGATTCACACGCCCGACGCCCGCCGCCCGCCGCCCACCGCCGCCCACCGCCGCCCACCGCCGCCCACCGCCGCCCGCCGCCCGCCGCCCGCCGCCCGCCGCCCGCCGCCCGCCGCCCGCCGCCCGCCGCCCGCCGCCCGCCGCCCGCCCTTCACACCCCGCCTGACCGGGCCGTAAGCGCCGCCCGTAAACCGGCCCTTGTCGGGGTCAGCGAGCCGTGGCGGAACCAATGGTGCGTGACGGCTGATCGCGTCTGATGTCAGTGCCGGTAACCGGGGGCTGGGGGCTGGGGGCTGGGGGCACGGGGGCACGAGGGCACGGGGCTTGGAAAATAAAGTAATATATTCAAGCGCTTAAATAACCTGGAAAAACATCTTGTGGTCTGGAAAACCCTTGAAGATAATAATTTTATGTCAAATAAAATATAAGCACCTAAAATGTTTTTCTTTATATCTCATGATGTGAGAATCACATGGCCATGAGACCTAAGCAGTAACGTCGCCATATTGGAAAAGAAAATTTGTCAATTTTAGCTTGGTACGGTCCTGGAATTTGTGGTTAAGTTGACCTGGAAAGTGCTTGAAAAACTGACGATGTCGGACTGAGTGTGGAGTGGAGAGTATGTAGTTGGTTGGTTGTTGGAGTTTTACGTCCTGGCAACATCTAAGGTCATATCAGGAAGGAGGAAAATGTGTAGAGTGCACCGGTCATAAAAAAAGGTCTATACCCTAGTACCGTATGATAGCGGGCGTTGACGATGTGGAGTGTGTAAAGTGTGTGTGTGTGTGTGGTGGAACTCCATCTCTGACCGCGCTGACTGATCGTGGCGGGTTGACAGCTCTGACAGCTCTGACAGCACTGACAGGTGCTGCTTAAATTGATATTGTGTTACGAGTGCGGGGGTAAGGCAAGCCGGGCTTGGACAGTAATGACTGCCGGTCAGCCTCAGCGCGCGTGCGTGTGCGCGTGTGTGTATGTGTGTGTGGGGGGGGGGGTGATTACGGGTGGTCGGCAGGGATGGGGGGGACGCCGGCGTTTGTAATTAGTCCCGTGATGACCAGGACTCCTGGCACTAAGCACCGTGTGGACTGTTGTATTGTCCGCACACACACGCGCACACATACACGCACACACATACACGCACACACTGAGCACGGCACTAAGCACCGTGTGGACTGTTGTATTGTCCGCACACACACGCGCACACACACGCACACACATACACATACACGCACACACTGAGCACAGCACTAAGTACAGTGTGGACTGTTGTATTGTCTGCACACTCACACACACACATACACGCACATGGGTGCACATACACATACACACTGAGCATGGCACTGAGCACCGTGTGGACTGTTGTATTGTCCGCACACACACGCACACACATACACGCACATACATACACACACACACTGAGCACGGCACTAAGCACCGTGTGGACTGTTGTATTGTCCAGCACACACACGCGCACACACACCACACACACACATACACATACACGCACACACTGAGCACAGCACTAAGTACAGTGTGGACTGTTGTATTGTCTGCACACTCACACACACACATACACGCACATGGGTGCACATACACATACACACTGAGCATACACACTGAGCATGGCACTAAGCACCGTGTGGACTGTTGTATTGTCCGCACACACACACACACTCACACGCACACGGGCGCACATACACATACACGCACACACTGAGCACGGCACTAAGCACCGTGCGGACTGTTGTATTGTCCGCACACACACGCGCACACTCACACGCACATGGGCGCACATACACATACACGCACACACTGAGCACGGCACTAAGCACCGTGTGGACTGTTGTATTGTCCGCACACACACGCACACTCACACGCACATGGGCGCACATACACATACACGCACACACTGAGCACGGCACTAAGCACCGTGCGGACTGTTGTTTTGACCGCACATACACGCGCGCACTCACACGTACATGGGCGCACATACACATACACGCACACACTGAGCACGGCACTAAGCACCGTGCGGACTGTTGTTTTGACCGCACACACACACGCACACTCACACGTACATGGGCGCACATACACATACACGCGCACACTGAGCACGGCAC
The DNA here is from genome assembly GCA_030323885.1 of Branchipolynoe longqiensis. Classification (NCBI taxonomy): domain Eukaryota; kingdom Metazoa; phylum Annelida; class Polychaeta; order Phyllodocida; family Polynoidae; genus Branchipolynoe; species Branchipolynoe longqiensis. The sequence goes on from CM059188.1 coordinate 1,976,855, forward strand.
TAAGCACCGTGCAGACTGTTGTATTGTCTGCACACACACGCGTGCACATACACACACACGGGCGCACATACACATACACGCACACACTGAGCACGGCACTAAGCACCGTGCAGACTGTTGTATTGTCTGCACACACACGCATGCACATACACACACACGGGCACACATACACATACACGCACACACTGAGCACGGCACTAAGCACCGTGCAGACTGTTGTATTGTCTGCACACACACGCGTGCACATACACACACACACGGGCGCACATACACATACACGCACACACTGAGCACGGCACTAAGCACCGTGCAGACTGTTGTATTGTCTGCACACACACGCGTGCACATACACACACACGGGCGCACATACACATACACGCACACACTGAGCACGGCACTAAGCACCGTGTGGACTGTTGTATTGTCCGCACACACGCGCACACTCACACGTACATGGGCGCACATACACATACACGCACACACTGAGCACGGCACTAAGCACCGTGCAGACTGTTGTATTGTCTGCACACACACGCGTGCACATACACACACATGTGCGCACATACACATACACGCACACACTGAGCACGGCACTAAGCACTGTGCGGACTGTTGTATTGTCCGCACACACATGCGCACATACACGAACACGGGCGAACATACACATACAAGCACACACTGAGCATGGCACTAAGCACTGGGCGGACTGTTGTATTGTCCACACACACACGCATGCACATACACACACAGGGGCGCACATGCACATACACACACGGGCACACATACACATACATGCACACACTGAGCACGGCACTAAGCACCGTGCAGACTGTTGTATTGTCCACACATGCGTACCCACGCTCATACACACACACACACACTGAGCAGCTCACACTGACAACTGATGTACACTCAGTTGTATTCTCTACACACACAAACATACACATGGCCACACACACACACACCATACACACAGGCGGACAAGTAAACAGCCGTAATCTAAGATAACCTTTTAAACATGTCTCAACTCAGAAGAAACGTAATGGGCTTTGTGTGTACTGTTGGTGTGTGTTAGTGTCTGTACTGTTGGCGCGTGTATTAGGATGGGGTAGTATTGTGTTGGTGTGTATCGATTTGCACGTGGTTATTGGTGTGTATTGGTGTGTGATGGTGTGTGATACTGATAGTGTGTGATAGTGTGTGATAGTGTGTGATGCTGTGTGGTGGTGTGTGATGGTGTGTTGGTGTGTTATGGTCTGTGTGTGTGGGTGTGTTGGTGGTGCGTACATATGCGTGTATTGGTTGAGGTGTGTGTTGGTGTGTGTGTGTATTGGTGTGTGTGTATGAGGTGCGTTCTTCCTGTGCGTGAGTCGAGTCTTTGTGTCAGAATTCATACCATATTTTTCAAACATATTATCGATGTTTCCCCCGAGAATTTATTGCTGTCATTATAGATGGTTTCAGGTTTATTCTCATTGACCAAAAGCTTTTTTCCACAGTTTTTTTTTGCAACTGTTTGAAATCAAATCACTCGTCTTTATACCAATGATTATAGATATGATATTTGTTTTGATTAATATAATTATTCAAATTGCCACTGTTCAAAGATTGACCTGGAAGTGACCAGGGTTCTGCGCTTCGTGCAGACTGAATTAATGTTTGTTGCAGCAGAATGCACATGTCACACATTCCACACATACCACACACACCACACACACCACACATACCGCACATACCACACATACCACACACACCACATACACCACACACCACACACCACACACACCACACACCACACATATCACACATATCACACATATCACACATATCACACATATCACACATATCACACATATCACACATACCACACATATCACACATATCACACATACCACATACGCCACACATATCACACATACCACACAAAGCACACCCATCACACCCACTACACATACCACACATAGCAGACACACCAAACATATCACACATACCATACATCACACATATCACACACACCACACATACCACACACAACACACACCGAAACACCACACATACTACACACATCATACACCACACATACCATATACACCACACACACCACATAGCACATAGCACATATGACACATACCAAAAACACACCACACACCACACACTACACAGGCTGGTTACACACCATATATACATACCATACACAACACATACCATGCACCACACATACCTTACATACCCCACATATCACAATACCATACGCACCATACACACTACACACCACTCATACCACACATACCATATACTCTAGATATTACAGACCACACATACCACACTCACTGCAAACACCACACATACCACACACACCCTACACAACACACATAGTACACACATCACGCATACACATGCACACACATTAACATCCATGCACCACAGACAGTGACGTCACATAGCACAAACTACTGCACAACCAGTACACACGCCATACACCACACGTACACCACCCACCACACCCACAACACACACCACACAACACACATCACATACCACACTCCCCACATCACATACCACACACACCACCACAAACAAAACACCACACACCACACATCACATACCACACTCCCCACATCACATACCACACACACCACCACAAACAACACACCACACACCACACATCACATACCACACTCCCCAAATCACAATCCACACACACACCACCACAAAAACACACCACACACCACACATCATATACCACACACACCAGATCACATACCACACACACACCACCACACACAACACATACCACCACCCCACATCACATACCACACTCCCCACATCACTTACCACACACACACCACCACAAACAACACACCACACATCATATACCACAGACACACATCACAAACCACACACACCACCGCACACATCACACACCACACACACATTACACACACATGCCCTGCCGCCATGTTCTCGACCATCTGGCCTTGACCCCTGCTGACCCCGCAGGTCGTGACCTCGTGTCAATTATTGCTGCGTCCCACAAAAGGTGTTTAGCGGCGTCTGGCCGTTTATGGGGTAACCTCCGGTCCGACAACACACAAACAAAGTGCATTTACGCCGGTCTCGGGTCGCCCGACCCGACACCTCCGTCGGCGGTTCGCCGCAGGGGGGAGCCCTGAAATAAGAAAGGAAAGAAGGTTTGTTGTTAAAGGATAAATTTGAGAAATGAAATTGGCATAAAGTGTGTGTGTGTGGGGGGGTACTTACTAAATGGACAAATGAGAAGAAATGGGGGTTGGGGTGGGGGTGGGGAGAATATGAGGAAATGGGAATCAATGAAAAATAAAAGGAAAAATATGGAGGGGGTAGAACAATTAAATAGAATATAAAGTAGGGCCCAACGCTGTAGGGAAATAAAACTGTACTCAAGAAAATGGGAAAATAAAATAGGATAACTAAAATATAGCTAACTAATATGGGATTTTTTTTAAATAGGGAAACATATAGAACATAAAATTGTACACAGAATAGGACACACAATAAGACACAAAATAGGAAACAAAATAAGACCCACAATAGGGAAACAAAATAGGAAAACAAAATAAGACACAAAATAGGAAAGCAGAATAGGGTACAAAATAGGATGCAAAATAGGTAACCGAAGTATGAAACCAAAAATAGGAAAACAGAATAGGACACAAAATAGGAAAACAAAATAGGAAAACAAAATATGACACAAAATAAGAAAACTAAATAGGAAAAAATAGGACAACAAAATAGGACACAAAATAGTAAAACAAAATAGGACACAAAATAGTAAAACTAAATAAGAAAACTAAATAGGATAACTAAATAGGATAACTAAATAGGGTAACTAAATATGAAAACTAAATAGGATGCAGAATAGTACACAGAATAGGACACAAAATAGGAAAACTAAATAGGAAAACTAAATAGGAAAACTAAATAGGAAAACTAAATAGGAAAACTAAATAGGACACAAAATAGGAAAACTAAATAGGAAAACTAAATAGGACACAAAATAGGAAAACTAAATAGGAAAACTAAATAGGACACAAAATAGGAAAACTAAATAGGACACAAAATAGGAAAACTAAATAGGACACAAAATAGAAAAACTAAATAGGACACAAAATAGAAAAACTAAATAGGACAACTAAATCGGAAAACTAAATAGGAAAGCAGAATGGGTAGACAAAATAAGACAAAAATAAGTGGGGAAATTGGATTTTTTTAAATAGGGAGCGCGGAATAGAAATCTTGTTGGGATGGGGTGCGGTGGGGGGGGGGGGGACTAACTGAAATGAATCAGTGCCCGCGCCCCCTGGTGGTATTGGCGGGACGTGGTGTAACATGAACAGCAAGCATCGATTGGTTATGGGGGGTGGGTGGGGGATGAGTGGGAGGTGGGTGGGGGGTGGGTGGGGGTGACGTGGTGGGGGTGGGGTGGGGTGGGGGCAGTGATGGGGTGGAGGGGAAGTTTGTGGAAAGTTGCGGCTCGCCTGGCCACAGCTGGGGTTTGCAGACCCGGTCATTGTGAGGGTGTTGTGTAAATTTGCGCATCACGAGTCCTATTAAATGAGGATGAACTCGGCAGGCAATCGGCACCCGTCAATATTGAGTTTTGTGACTTTCCATGAACCAGACGCCTTGAGTGCGGCTTGTTGTGCGGGTGCTGGGGGGGCGCGCTTTTTTGTTGCTGGTTTTCTTTTCTGAAAAGAAATTAAAAACTAAAACTACAAAAAAAAGTATTAAAAGAAAGGAAAAAAATCCCTTACTGGCTGCCCGTGCCTTCTTCGTAATTTCCTTTTTAATCAAGTTGGAATTAACAGGCAAGAGGGGAGTGGGTGGGTGGGGGTGGTCGTGTTTGGTGGGTGAATGGTGGGTGTGTGGTAGGGGAGTGGAGTGCAGATTGGACGTGGGGGGTGGAGGTAGGGGTGGAGTGTGTGAGGGGGGTGGGGATGGAGGTGTGGGTAGGAATGGAGGTGGGTGTGTTGGTAGGGATGGAGATTGGACGTGGGGATGAGGGTGGAGGTGGAGGTGTGGGATGGGGTGGAGGTGGGGTTGTGGGGGTGAGGGAGGAGGTGGGAGTGGGGGGGCATGGAGTGGGGGGGGTTTGTAGACTGGAGGTGCTGTGGAGCTGGGGGGTGGGTTTGGTAGGTGTTGGTGGAAGATGAGGGAACCGTGGGGGAAAGATGAAAAGGGGAGGGAGTGGGGTGTGGGGGGTGGAGGTGGAGGCGGTGGGGAAGTGGGGGTGGTGAGGTTGGGGGGGTTGAGTGGGAGGGAGGTGGAGGAAGTGGGGGAAATAGGAGGGGTGGTGGGGGGTATTATGAAAACCTGTGGAGGGAGAGGGGAGTGGTGGCGGTGGGTTTGGGGGGGTGTTTGTTGGACAGGGAATTGAGATTGGGCACGTGGGGGGGGCTGAGGGTGGGAGGATGGAGGTTTGAGGGAAATGGGGTTGGGGGAAGGAAGGGGGTTGAGGAGGGGGGGAGGTAGGAGGGGTGTTTGCGGTTGGAAGGGAAATGGGTGGGGGGGGATAATTTCCAACCAACAACCCCTGGCCAGCCTGATCCCTTGGTCCGATAATGGCCCCGGTCCGCCCCCGCCACCTCCCCGGGCTGGCCCGGCCCCGCGCCTAATTTAATGGGAAAAATTGGGAAAGACAACCCAGGAATAAAAAAATTGAGGCCGCAACACTAAAACAAGGAGTGTCTGGGGGGGGAGGGGGAGCCCTAGTCCCCCCCGGCGGGGGTTCAAATGACCCCGTGAGGTATCACCCCAATTACAACGGACATGGGCCCCCAACAGGCTCCCGCAACAGACCAATCCCACGCCCCAACGCCCCCCGCCCCAATACAAATAATTGCCACAGTGATGTAACAATGACCCCAAAAAATAAAAACGCACTTTGATTTAACTGCCCTTTACAAGGAGTGCCCCCCCCCGCCACCCGCGAGCGAACAGCGGGCGGGAGCGGCGGCGCAAAAGGCGGCCAGCAGCGAACAAGCGATGGGAGAAAGAGGAGCGGGGTCCCAGCTGCACCACAACGCGAGACGAAGCGGAAAGGCGCGGCGCGCGTACAAGCGGGGCGCCCCACAGGTGGGGGCGCCCACCCCCCCCCCTCCCCCCCCCCCCCCCGCCCCCACCCTCCCCACCCTCCCCCACCCTCCCAACCTACCCCCCCACCTTAACCCTCCACCACACAAACCCAGCCCCACCCTACATCTCAGCGGTTTTTTTTCCCCTCTCGCGTTTTCCACCAGGTACCGCCCTGGGGGCCAGAGAAGAAATCCCCCGGCGTGATTTTACCCGGGAGGTCCGTGACCCGCGTCGATACCGGCCTGATTGGAAAGAAGCTGCGGGCGTCAAACGCCGGGAAAACCGGAAACAGTAAAGAATTTCCCGGACCACGCGGCGTTGAAATTTGAATAGGGCAACTCCCCCGATATCTCTTGCTCGAACCGCGCACATCACAAACGGCCCACGACCCCGACCCGGAAGTATAAAGCTTAAGAAGCGGCGGGGGTTTTTAGCGCCCCGGCGCCCCACCCTGGGAAAAACCCTTCTGACCCCCCTGGAAACCCAAAGGATACCATCTGTCCCCTGCGCGCACGCCCCCAGAAATTTTGGGCCATTTTTCCGTGTCAGTTATATGAAAGCTGCCCATAGGTCACCCACCCCCCCGAAAATGACAAACATCAAATATTTCCAAACCTATAGCAAATTATCCCTTCACATGATTTAAATATCTAACAATATCTAAAAACTTAGGCGTAAAAATGCCAAGCCCAGGCGGGGGAAGGCCAAGCTGGATAGAAGCGGTCCGCATACTCCTCCCCGTCCCGCCCAGTTATCCTCGCAAAGTCCCCGAATGGGATCAACCCAACCCCCCGACATCGAAAAGTCCCAAAACAAAAGAAACTCCACAAAACCGCCTGAATTATTTGGGGGTACTTACTCTAGCCAGGTATACATACAAAACTGGCCATTAAACTAGAGAATAGCGCAAGGGGACCAGCTGGTTTTAAATTTTTTCACAGGATAATGTGGGGGGGACACCTGAAGTGGGGATAATCAGGATTCCCTGGTGCTGGGGGCCCCCCCCCCTATGAATATTCCCGAAACTGGGGCGCAGCACTAATTGAAATATTTTAAGCTTACTAACGAGCCATGCACACTAGCGGTGCCGCAGCGCGCGGTTCCCCAGCAGTGGGGGGGGGGGGGGGGGCCCCGACGTGACGGGGGGGTCGGCGCACAGATGCTTGCCGTGAGGTAGAAAAAACCCTCCAATCACGAAGTAACAAACGAAGAATGGCTGTGCCATAATATGCCGGGTATACCCAGTTAGGTGGAAACCCAACCGGAAAATTACTAATGTAACCTTCCACGCGCCATGCAACCGGCCGCGTAACACGCAATCCTCACCACCAGGAAGTATACCCCGCTCCCGCCCACACCTCCCCCCCCACCCCCCCCCCCCCCAACAGCCAACCCCCCCAACCCATACCCCACAGAAAAAACCCTGGCCCCCCCTCCCCACCCACCACTTCCTTCTCCCACCCCCCCCCCTAAACTACCAAGCCCCACCAAGAGCCCCACCCCCCCACAGAACCACCCCCCCATACCCCACACTTTTTCCCACCCCTATACAAACACACCAGCCCCCGCCAACCCCCCACAACCCCCACCCCCACCCCCCCGATCCCCACACTCCCCCACCTCCCACCTAACCCACCCTCACAACAACCCACCACCACCCCACGAGGAACCTGCTCCCCCTCCCCAAACCACAACCCCCCCCCCTCAAAAAACACACCCACCCCACCCACCCACAAGAACCGCCCCCCCCACCCCACACTCCCGCCCCCCCACCACCCCCCACAGACCGCCCCCCGCCCCACTACTATCCCCCACCCCCCTAAACAACCACCCACCCCCCCCCCCACCCCACCCCCCCCCACCCCCCCCCCCCCCCCCACCCACCCCCCCACCCCCCACCCACCCCCCCCCCCCCACCCCCACCCACACCCCCACCCACCCCCCCCCCCCCACCCCCCCACCCCCCCCCCCACACCCCCCCCCCCCCCACCCCCACCCCCCCCCCCACCACCCCCCCCCCACCCCCACCCCCCCCCCCCCCCACCCCCCCCACCCCCCCCACCACCCCCCCACCCCACCCCCCCCCCCCCCCCCCCCACCCCCCCCCCACCCCCCCCCCCCACACCACCCCCCCCACCCCCCCACCCCCACCCCCCACCACCCCCACCCCACCCCCCACCCCCCCCCCCCCACCCCCCGCCCCCCCCACCACCCCCCACCCCCCCCCACCCCCCACCCCCCCACCCCCCCCCACCCCCCCCCCACCCCCCACCACCCCCACCCCACCCCCCACCCCCCCCCCCCCACCCCCACCCCACCCCACCCCCACCCACCCACCAGACGGCCCACTCCCTGACACTCCCACACCCCACCACCCACAGACCGCCCCTCCCCACACTCGCACACCCTCAGCAACCACCACCCCACCACCACCCAACCAGACCGCCGCCCCCCTCCACAACCTCCTCCAGTAACCCGTTCCCCCGTATCTGGTGTCCCATGGTGTAAACTACTGTAAACCTGTGGGATTGTAAACGCCACACATAAAGTCGCCCCCCATGGAAGTCCGCCACTTGTCCACAAGTCGGTACCCGTCCTGATATGACCTTAGATGTTGCTAGGACGTAAAACAACAACAAACAAACTAAACCAAGACATTTAGTTTGAGTTGATTCTACATTTCCAACTTAGATAGTGATGCAGCCATTAAGCATGTATAAGTTTAAGCGTAAGTATAAACAAATTAAAAGGGGATGCTAATTTAATTTATTATGATGTGTCAGTGCTGAAACCTCAGGTGTTATCATTTCGGTATGCACAGACAAATAAATGTTGCATGTTTTCCCATAAAACATCGCCAAAGTTAACGCTTTAAATTAGGTTTCTTCAAAGTAAAGTAAAGTAGATTATAATTATCAATCTACTAAACATTGCCTTCAGTATAAATGGCAGCTTTGTTTGTTTGTTGGTGGCTAAGGGCCTCGTGTTTAGTGTAACTAGAACCATGGTGTGTTAGTACAGTGTCTGTAGACATTACATTTAGTGTAACTAGAACCATGGTGTGTTAGTACAGTAGACATTACCTTTAGTGTAACTAGAACCATGGTGTTTTAGTACAGTGTCTGTAGACATTACCTTTAGTGTAACTAGAACCATGGTGTTTTAGTACAGTGCATGTAGACATTACTTTTAGTGTAACTAGAACCATGGTGTTTTAGTACAGTTTCTGTAGACATTACCTTTAGTGTAACTAGAACCATGGTGTGTTAGTACAGTAGACATTACCTTTAGTGTAACTAGAACCATGGTGTGTTAGTACAGTGCATGTAGACATTACCTTTAGTGTAACTAGAACCATGGTGTTTTAGTCCAGTGCATGTAGACATTACTTTTAGTGTAACTAGAACCATGGTGTGTTACTGTTAGTACAGTGTCTGTAGACATTACCTTTAGTGTAACTAGAACCATGCTGTGTTAGTACAGTGTCTGTAGACATTACTTTTAGTGTAACTAGAACCATGGTGTGTTACTGGTAGTACAGTGTCTGTAGACATTACCTTTAGTGTAAATAGAACCATGGTGTGTCAGTACAGTGTCTGTAGACATTACCTTTAGTGTAACTAGAACCATGGTGTGTTAGTACAGTAGACATTACATTTAGTGTAAATAGAACCATGGTGTGTTAGTACAGTAGACATTACATTTAGTGTAAATAGAACCATGGTGTGTTAGTGCAGTGTCTGTAGACATTACCTTTAGTGTAACTAGAACCATGGTCTGTTAGTACAGTAGACATTCCATTTAGTGTAAATAGAACCATGGTGTGTTAGTGCAGTGCATGTAGACATTACCTTCAGTGTAACTAGAATCATGGTGTGTTAGTACAGTGCCGATAGACAGACACTGTATTTGGTGTCAATAGAACCATGGTGTGTCAGTACAGTGTCTGTAGACAGACACTGCATTTAATGTCAATAGAACCATAGTGTGTCAGTACAGTGACCGTAAGCATTACCATTAATGTAAATAGAACCGTGGTGTGTTAGTACAGTGCATGTAGACATTACCATTAGTGTAACTAGAACCATGGTGTGTTAGTACAGTGCCTGTAGACATTGCCTTTAGTGTAACTAGAACCATGGTGTTTTAGTACAGTGCCTGTAGACATTGCCTTTAGTGTAACTAGAACCATGGTGTTTTAGTACAGTGCCTGTACACATTGCCTTTAGTGTAACTAGAACCATGGTGTTTTAGTACAGTGCCTGTACACATTGCCTTTAGTGTAACTAGAACCATGGTGTTTTAGTACAGTGCCTGTAGACATTGCCTTTAGTGTAAATAGAACCATGGTGTTTTAGTACAGTGCCTGTAGACATTGCCTTTAGTGTACATAGAACCATGGTGTTTTAGTACAGTGTCTGTAGACATTGCCTTTAGTGTAACTAGAACCATGGTGTTTTAGTACAGTGCCTGTAGACATTGCCTTTAGTGTAACTAGAACCGTGGTGTTTTAGTACAGTGCCTGTAGACATTGCCTTTAGTGTAACTAGAACCGTGGTGTGTCAGTACAGTGTATGTAGACATTACCATTAGTGTAACTAGAACCATGGTGTGTTAGTATAGTGCCTGTAGACATTGCCTTTAGTGAAACTAGAACCGTGGTGTTTTAGTACAGTGCCTGTAGACATTGCCTTTAGTGTAACTAGAACCATGGTGTTTAAGTAGACATTATGTTTAGTGTAGATAGAACCACAATGTTTTAGTACAGTGCCTGTAGACATTGCTTTTATTGTAACCAGAACCGTGGTGTGTTAGTACAGTGCATGTAGACATTACCTTTAGTGTAGATAGAACCGTGGTGTGTTAGTACAGTGCCTGTAGACATTGCCTTTAGTGTAAATAGAACTGTCATGTGTTAGTGCAGCGAATGTAGACATTACCTTCAGTGTAGATAGAACCACGGTGTGTTAGTACAGTAGACATTACCTTTTGTGTAAATAGAACCATGGTCTGTTAGCATAGTGCCTGTAGACATTACTTTTAGTGTAGATAGAATCACCGTGTGTTAGTACAATAGACATTACCTTTAGTGTAAATAGAACCATGGTGTGTTAGTGCAGTGAATGTAGGCATTACCTTTAGTGTAGACAGAACCGTGGTGTGTCAGTACAGTGCCTGTATACATTACCTTTACTGTAAGCAGAACCATGGTGTGTCAGTACAGTGCCTGTATTCATTACATTTAGTGTAAATAGAACCATGGTGTGTCACTACAGTGAATGTAGACATTGCCTTTACTGTAGACAGAACCGTGGTGTGTCAGTACAGTGCATGTAGACATTACCTTTAGTGTAAATAGAACCATGGTGTGTCAGTACAGTGCCTGTAGATATTACATTTACTGTAGACAGAAGCGTGGTGTGTCAGTACAGTGCCTGTAGACATTACCTTTACTGTAGACAGAACCATGGTGTTACTATCGCCTGTCGCCAAGGCCCGCTTCCATCTACTACTGCCCCGCCACCTGCTGGTGGTGCCATGGAGACGGCTCTCCAGGGTATCGAGTGGTGAGCGATCATGTAGTTCACGCAGTTTCCGCCTCACAGCGCCACCGCCTGTCGCCCCCCGCCTCCCGAGCAGCTCCTGGTGACTCGAGTAGCTCACACCAGGGTCTGATTGCAGTGTCGAACCATGGGGGAATTCCCATGTATATTAGAAGCACATGTAGTAGAACCACATATATTAGAAGCACATGTAGTAGAACCATGGGGGAATTCATATGTATATTAGGAGCACATATAATATAATCTTTTATATTCAAAACACCTATAGAACCAAACGGAATTCTCAGATATATTAGAAGCACATATTGTAGAACTGCATATATTAGAACCACATGTAGTGTAATAGAACCATGCGGGAATTCACACATACATTAGAATCACATATAATAGAACCACGGGTAGTAAAACCATGGGGGGGGGGGGTGATTCTCACGTATATTAGAAGCAAATGTCATAGAACCATGGGGGAATTCACACATGTATTAGAAGCACATATAATAGAACCATGTTTTGTGTAAACTATGGGAGGGGGGAGGTGATTCTCATATATATCAGAAGCACATATATTAGAAGCACATGTAGTAGAACCACATATATTAGAACTATGGGGAAAGTAGTGCGTATATTTGAACAACATATATTATCCTCGTCCCTAAAGGCCCACTCACACCTTACCAGACTGGGGAAGCGGCGATGTCGGGTACATGTCCGGTACCCATCCGGCGGTGTCCGGTGGTGTCCGGCGGTGTCCGGTACAAGTTTTGAACATGCACAAAACTTCTACCTGACACTGCCGGACTGACGTGTCTGGCTGGTGTCCGGTTTGTCCGGTACATGCCCGGTACCCATCCATACATGTCCGGTACCCATCCATTGGTGTCTGGTTTGTCTGTTTTGTCTGGTACATGTCCTGTACCCATCCGTTACGTGTCCGGTTCTCATCCGGTACATGTACGGTACTTGTCCGGTCGCCCGGCGGCAATTAACCCAATTCTGCTCCATTTCGATACATTTCGATACATTTTGTGTACCGAAGAGCACCTGACTAGAAAATTCTTTGTCCGGTGGTCTCCAGTACTCAGTCCGCTACGGTGTGACAGGCGCTTAACAGATGCCGTAATATGTATGAAACTCAAAACCATGAGGATTAAGCAACTTCAGGAGTTGACCAAGTAACAAGTCAAGTCCATATTTACCTGACTCCATCCCTTCCCACCCCACACACCTCCAAATGCAGCATCGAGGATGTCACCATTATGTGGGGGTGGGGGTGGGGGTGGGGGTGGGGGTGGGGGTGTTCCATGAACTGCCCATCTCACACATGCTGCCTATATTCAGATCATTTCCATCCCGCTTATTTTGAGAAAGCCAGGAAAAAGAGTAAAGTAAATCTTGTTTGATTTAACGCCACCTCTAAAGTACGTTGATTTTTTATCGTATCATCAGCTATTGGAAATCAAACATATCGTTAGTTATTCTTACAAATTTCTTTGCTGCCACATAGGCTACTCTTTCCAATAAGCAGCAAGGGGTTGTTTATATGCACTTTCCCACAGACAGGACAGCACATACTACAGCCTGGTGAGAAATCCGAGAAAACGCGCGAATAACAGTTAAGCCCGAATAGGCCACGTGATCGGCCGGGCGGGGCTACAAAGGTTACCATGGCAACGGTCATCAATGGGGCCTGGATGGTGATTTCCTTATCCGAGGCGAGTTACAGGGGCCTGGCCCCGGCCATAATAATTGACCGTAATTGGGTTTTCATCGAAGACCAGGTTGGTTGGTTGTGGGAGTTTTACGTCCTGACAACATCTAAGGTCATATGAGAACAAGTACCGACTTGTGACAGTGCACACTCATGGTGACTTTATAGTACTGCCCCACTGGGAAATCAGGCCGCCGTCACCATGGCCCAATATCCCAATCAGTCATATTATCCTGACATCGAGCTGACCAGTCCTTGCCCTCTCATATTAATGGCGAGCGCCAGTCTAGGAAGCGACTCGTTTCAATTTCTAAAGTCATTGGTTTGAGTCGACCGGGAACCGAACTCCCGATCTCCCGTACGCGAGGTACACGCTCTACCGATTCGGCCACCGCGCCCGGCCCAAAGGCCGGGAGATGGCGTTAGGGGGCAGGGGTGTGCGCGGGAGGGGGCGGGCGTCTTTGTGCTGCGTCACGTGGCGCGTCTCAGGCTCAGACCGAGGCTCTGGTGGCGTCTGATTGGCTGGCGTGTTTGCTGTTCTGAACTTGGACCGCACAATTGTGGCATGTTTGTTTGCCTTCTGAAATAATGCCCTTGTATTGAATGCACGACTGGGGCAAGTGTGTACTGTACGCTCAGCATGAGTTCACATGTCCCGTGACCTATTATTTCCCACCACCACCACCACCACTACAACTACATGCACACACACACCACCACCACACACCACCACCACACACCACCACCACACACCACCACCACCACACACCACCACCACACATCACCACACACCACCACTACAACTACATACACACACCACCGCCACCACCACACACCACCACCACACACCACCACACACCACCACCACACACCACACACTACCACCACCACACACCACCACCACACACCACCACCACACACCATCACCACTACCACCACCACTACCACCACCACACACCACCACCACACACCACAACACACCACCACCACACACCACCATCACACACCACCACCACACACCACAACCACCTCACACCACCACAACCACACACCACCACCACTACAACTACATACATACACCACCACACACTACCACCACCACACACCACCACCACACACCACCACCACATACACGCACACCATCACCACTCGCCACCACCACCACTACAACTACATACACACACACCGCCACCACCCACCACCACCACCAAACACCACCACCACACACCACCACCACCACACACCATCACCACACACCACCACCACCATCTTTTCTGGACTATCATAATTTCAGAAGTTCCACCAGTCTTATTATGTGCTTTCAAGTTGTCTATGTGGGGGGAACTAGGGGGAGGGGGTGGGGTAGAAGTTTGAAAATGCTATAATTGCTCCCAAACAAATTTCCTTGATATATATTTTTAAATTCCCACCCCGCCGTTATGCTATTTTAAGATCCGGTTACACACAAACCCCTACCGGGCGCGTTGGCCGAATTGGTACAGCGTAAACTTTCCGTGCGGAAGGTTTTGAGTTCAAACCAATGATTTAAAAAATTGGTGCTTGTCGCTTCCTAGCCAGGCACTCGGCATTATTAGGATAGGACAGGGACTGGTTTGCTCAGTGTCAGGATAATATGAGTGAGTGGGATATTGGGTCATGGTGCCAATGGCCTGGTCGCCCAGTGGAGCAGCACTATAAAGTAGCCATGAGTGTGCACTGTCACAAGTCAGTTCCCGTTCTGATATGACCTTAGATGTTGCCAGGATGTAAAAATCCCAGAAACAAACAAAAACGCACAACCCCCACACATACCCCCCCCCTCCCCCCAACAAACACACTACATCTACGAACCATTGCAGTCCTATCTGGTTTCTCTGCACGCTAAACACAGTATTGCTTCTGATGCTTTTGAGTGTCTGGCATTTTATTTAGATAAATATATTATGTTTCTCTCTACTTTAGTTGGAAATAATTTTAATTGAAATTGCTGATGTATCTGGTACACAGGCAGTGTGGTGTGTCTGGTACACATGGGGTGTACTCTGTTTGGTACACAGGGCGTGCACCGTGCCTGGTACACAGGGAGTGTATCATGTCTGGTACACAGTGAGTGTACCATATCTGGTACACAGGGGTATATCATGTCTGGTAGACATGGTGTGTACCATGTCTGGTACATAGGGAGTGTACCATGTCTGGAACACAGGGAGTGCACCATGTCTGGTACAGAGGGAGTGTACCATGTCTGGTACACAGGGAGTGTACCATGTCTGGTACACATGGAGTGTACCATATCTGATACACAGGGCATCTACCATGTCTGGTACAGAGGAAGTGTACCATGTCTGGTACACAGGGCGTGTATCATGTCTGGTACATCGGGCATGTATCATGTCTGGTACATCGGGCATGTACCATGTCTGGTACACGGGGCCTGTACCATGTCTGACACTGTCAGCTGTATATCGCGGTTTGGCTGTCTGGGGAGGCGGGCACTGGTGCTGCCTCCGACGGCGCAGACCTAAAGGCCCTGTCACACTACGACGTTTCCGCCGGCGCGCCGGCAACGCGCAAAATATTTGCAACCCGTCGGCACGCGGTCAACTCTTCGGCGCTTTGGGAGAAAGTTTGACGCGGCGCAGCGTGTTAGTGGCGGGTTGGAGGCGCGTTATTGGCGCGTTATTGGCGCGTTATTGGCGCGTTTGTAGCGCGTTAGTAGCGCGTTATTGGCGTGTTGTCGGCGCGCTGTCGGCGCGCTGTCGGCGCGTTGACGGCGCGTTGGTGTCGCGTTTTTACCGTGTCAACGCGTACATACCCGCCAGCAACACGTTAGGACGCGCCCGCAGCGCGTCCACACCGCGTGGCCAACGCGTCTAGGCGCGCCGGCAACACGTCCAACGCGCCGAGAAACGCTGGAGCAACGCCAATGGCGCGCCCACAACACGTCGATGGGACGTTCCCGACGCGCCGACAGAATGCTCGGATTTTGGGGGAAAAAAAACCAACGTTAACCGACGTTGATCAACGTCCTGCCAGCGTTCCGCCGGCGCGCCGCCAACGCGTGTCGACGTGTTAGTAACGCGTCCGTAACGCGCCCTCGAACACGCTGCCACGCGTTGCGGCCCGTCGAAAATTTTGTGCAAGCACAAAACCTAGACGCGTCCCGACGCGCGCCGACGCGCGCCGACGTGTCCATTCACAAGTTGCTATGTACCGACGCGCCGGAAACGCGCCCGTAACGCGCCGTTAACGCGCCGGTAACGTACCGGACGTGTACCGACGTTTCGACCAAAAAGGCAACACGTCGACGCGCGTTGGTGGGAAACGTTGTAGTGTGACAGGGCCTTCAAATAGAAGTAGTATACGGCAATGGGAATTTGGGACGGGTGAGCGTCATTCAAGGAGGGTGTCCAATTAACCAGCACTGGTAGGTATAGTTGAGGCGTGCTGTAAGGGTGCGTGTAGAGAGCTGTGGGGCTATGTAACCATATATGTGCCATTCTTTGCTACCTCTCAGTACCCCCCCGCCTCCCTCTCCGCCTCCCTCCCCGACTCTCCCCTCGCCTCACTCCTCGCCTCACTCCTCGCCTCTCCCCTCGCCTCACTCCCCTGCCTCCTTGCCTCTCCCCCTCCAGTCTCCCCCCCCCCCCACACACACATTCTCTCCTTCCTGTTATCCATCTTTCTTGCTTTCCACCTCGGCTCCCCTTTCCCTCCTGTTCTCTCCCCCCCCCCTCCTCCCTCCTGTTCTCTTCCCTCCCACTCGCCTCCCCCCCCCCCCTATTCTCTTCCCTCCCTCTCTCCTGTCCTCCACACTTCCCACCTTACTCGTGTACCCACTTGTTCAGCTTCCCAGACTCCTTCCTCCCCCACCTTCTCCTCTCCTCTCCTCTCCTCTCCTCCGCTCATCCCGTCTCCTCCTCCTCTCCTCCCCTCTCCTCTCCTCCCCTACCTTCCCCCTCCTCTCCTCCGCTCCTGTCTCCTCTCGTCTCCTCTCCTCTTCCCCCCTCCTCTCCCTCTCCTCTCCTCTCCTCTCCTCCCTCTCCCTCCTCCTCTCCCTCCCCCCCTTCTCCTCTCCTCTCCTCTCCCTCCCCCCTCTCCTCTCCTCTCCTCTCCTCCTCCCCTCACTCTCCCTACTCTCCTCCTCCTCTCCTCTCCTCCCCTCTCCTCCCCCACCTTCTCCTCTCCTCCTCCTCCCCTCCCGTCTCCTCTCGTCTCCTCACCTCTCCCCTCCTCTCCTCCCTTCTCCTCTCCTCTCCCTCCCCTCTCCTCTCCTCTCCATCCCTCTCCTCTCCTCTCCCCTCCTCTCTTTCCCTTCTCCTCTCCTCCTCCTCCCCTCTCTCCCTCTCCTCTCCTCTCCCCTCCTCTCCTCCTCCCCCCCCTCCTCTCCTCCCTTCTCCTCTCCCTCTCCCCTCCCCCCTCTCCTCCCTCCTCTCCTCTCCTCTCCTCTCCTCCCCCTCTCCTCCCCATCTCCCACATCCCACATTCCCCTCCCCCTTTCCTCCCATCTCCCCGAATCCCTCCCCACGTCCACTGTCCGGTCGGGTTCAGCCCGCCGCCCGCCGGGGATCAAACTGTTATTTGTCGCGGGGCGGCGGGTGCGTGAAAGTTTGCTGATGGCATCACGGCGGCGCATTAAAGGCGCGACGTGGAGGCCGTGATAGTGTCGGGCGGCGCGGGGGGGGGGGGGGAGTGGCGGGCCGGGGACGTGGCGGGGCCTGGTCAGGGCGACCGGCAGGCCGGCGCGGGGTGGCGAGGGCACGGCGGGAGTGGGCGGGGGAGCGCGGCGGGGCAGCGCGGAGGGGGTCGGGGACGGGGGCGCGGCGGGGCACGGCGGGGGCGCGCCCCGGGTAACCCCCGCCCTGCCCGTGTGCAGATAAGCCGAGTGGCCGGCGTAAAGGCCGGCAAGAGCCGCTGCTCTCTGCTCCCCACAAATGAAGGTGGCGGCCTGCGGGCGCGTCGGGTCGCGATACGGGGCGCCGGGGGCGCGGCCCGGCGTTATGCCGTAATAACCTATACACCTTTAGCGGGCCGATAGGCTCCCGCCCGCCGACCGGGTCAGGCGACCCGGCCAACCCCCGGCCAACCTCGGCCAACCCCCGGCCAACCCCGGCCAACCTCGGCCAACCCACGCGCCGCTCTAATGTCGCCCGCGCGACCCCGGGGTCGCCAACGGTAGAGGCAGGACCAAAGGGGCCGCGACCCCGCATTACCCAACAAAAATGGATGCGCATAGAAACTGGGGAGCGCCGCGGCTGGGAGTGGAGCCGGCTTCGGTAGTCGAGGCTGGGGGGGCTGGTGGTGAGGGAGGGGCTGATGGTTGGGGTTGGGGCCGGGGACGGATGAAGGGGCTGCCGGAGGGGCATATATCGGGGCCGAGGCTCGGGGGGGGGGGGGCGGTGGCCGGAACAGGGACCGAGACTGGGAGTAAGGGCTGGGACCGGGAGCAAGGGGCTGTGTATGGGGGGGGGGGGGAGGATCTCGGGGCCGGGGATAGGGGCCGGGGGTGGATCGGGCGGACGGGCGGGTGGGCGGGAGGGCGAGTGAGCGGGGGTGCACACTACATTATCTACTAGATAGCGCCTTTGTTTTTCACATGACATTTCGCATCAATCTTGCCCTGCTCTCCGCGTCGCGCCGCGCGACGTGGCGGTGCCGGGCTGTACGGGCCCCGAACCGAGCCTCGGGCCGGGCTCTGCCGGCTGCCGGGCCAGCCGAGGCCGCGCCACATGTAAATCCGCGGCGTGATTTGTCGCGCCGTCCCGGCCTCTCCCCGCGCGCATATTGCCAGTTATATTACGCGGCACTGGCTTAAAAAAATGATGAAGGGCTTTCGGTGCGGGTGCCCGCGCGTCGCACCGGGCTCCCCGCCGCCACACGCCGTCACTCACCCCCGCCTCGAGGCACGGGCTTTTTGTCAACCCCCCCTCCCTGAACTTCCTCCACTCACCCCCACGTACCCCGCCTTCACCTCTACCCCCATAGTCAGCTCAACCTCCACTCTCATCCTCACCTCACTCACACCCACCCACTTCTAACCCCACGCTCACCTCCACCTCCACCTCCGCCCCCACCCCACTCCCACCTCCATCCGCCCCCACCCCACCGCCATCCTCACATCACACACACACACATGCACACACCTAATTCACAACCTCCGTCACCCCCCTGGCACAAAACATACAAACAAAAAAGCAAATCAAAAATAAATAATTCCGTTAAAATCTGTTGTTTGTATTTGTTTTAGTAATAGTAGGGTACATTAGTTGATTAAGTAGGGACATGTTCAATTGCAGACAATTTGTCTTCCTAATTCCAATGCTCCTTGCCCTATCCTAGTATAAGTAGTAATGTCGAACGCCAGGCTAGATAACGATCAATTTTTAAGTCATTGGTTTGACTCGGCCAAGTGTTAAGTGAACAATCCACTATGCACATGTATGTTCTTGTCTTCCTCTCACTATTTCTCTCTCTCTCTATATATATATATATTATATCTATATAGATATTTCGGGGGTGAATTATTAAAACCTATATCTCGTATACATATACTGGTATAAATGCATTTTTATGTGAGTAGGAATACTGCAGGAGATCCAAAGCCATTTATTATTGTTGTATTCACCTACCCTTCATGTACTACTGGCGCCACCTATACTGCTCTTCTTGAAGTTGAAGTTATAAACTGTGCCACTCCTGACATCTTATATACATTACAAAAAGAAATATCGGTAGTGATTGACAGATCCATATGCAGGTGGCGGCACCGCCACCATATATGTCTAGCCATCGTTGTGATCCATGTGTGGCATGACTCTTCGAGTTGCTCAGTGTGCTGCTCTTAGAGCTGGTTTGTGCTACTCAATACTATTCTGCGAGCTGATGCGTAGCGTGCTGTTCCGTGCTGCCGTGTGTGCTCTGTGACGTTCTGTATGTACTGCTCTATGAACTATTTGTGATGTGCTGTTCCGTGCCACTGTGTCCTACTTTGTGAAGTGTTGTGCGCTGCACTGGGCTGCTCTGAGGTGGAGTGTGCTTTGTGGGATGCAGTGAGCAGCTCAATGAACATCGAGATGAGAAGCTGAGTGAACATCAAAGCAGCTCAGTAACATCTAGGTGAGAAGATCAGTGACCATCAAAGCACCTCAGTGACATCTAGGGGAGCACTTCAGTAACATCTAGGTGAGCAGCTCAGTAACATACATGTGAGCAGCTCAGTGAACATGTTGGTGAGCAGATCAGTGAGCAGCACCTCAGTAGCATCTAGGTGAGCAGCTCAGTGAACATCTAGGTGAGCAGCTCACTGAATATCTAGGTGAACAGCTCAGTGAACATCTAGATAAGCATCTCAATGAACATGTAGGTGAGCAGGTCACTAAATATCTATGTGAACAGCTCAGTGAACATCTAGGTGAGCAGCTCACTGAATATCTAGGTGAACAGCTTAGTGAACATCTAGATAAGCATCTCAATGAAGATCTAGGTGAGCAGCTCAGTGAACATCTAGGTGAGCAGCTTAGTGAACATCTAGGTGAGCAGCTCGGTAACATCAACATATAGGTGAGCAGCTCAGTGACTATCTATGTGACTGCTCACTGAGCTGCTCACCGAGCATTGATGAGCATTTGTGAACATTCAATGAATATTGGTGAGCATTTCAATGAACATCTAGGTGAGCAGCTCAGTGACTATCTATGTGAGGTGCTCACCGAGCATTGGTGAGCATTTGTGAACATTCAATGAACATTGGTGAGCATTTCAATGAACATCTGGGTGAGCAGCTCTGTAAGCAGCTCCATGAGCATCTCACTAAGCCGCTCCCTCGGCTACTCACCGAGTACCTCCATGTGAGCTGCTCGCGGCTTCTGCTCATTAGAGGGAAGCCACAGGGTGCGGTCTGCGGCAAAGCGTCCGTGTGTTGTGGGCGGGTGTATGTAGGGTGGGAGGGGGAGAGGGGTGTGCTTAAGGCGATTGGTAGTAGTGGCGACCCGCAGGATTGTCACGGGGGAAGACCGCAAGAGGGCGCGGTGAGAGCAGCTCTAAAGGGTGTAAGGGTGGGTGCTGGTGAGGGGGGAGTGGGTGCGTAGCGGGTGCGGGGATGTGGGTAGCGGGTGTGTGGGTGGGTAGGGATATGAGGATGCACTCTTTAAGGCGACTTCTACAAAGGAAGGACTGACAAGGACCATGACAATGATGACAATGATGACAATGATGACAATGACAATGATTACAATGACAATGATTACAATGATGACAATGACAATGATTACAATGATGACACTGACCATAATGACAATGACAATGATGACAATGACAATGATGACAACGACAATGATGACAATGACAATGATGACAATGATAACAATGACAATAAGGACAATGAGGACACTGAGGACAATAAGGACACTGAGGACAATGAGGACAATGACAATGAGGACAATGATGACAATGAGGACAATGAGGACAATGACAATCATTGTATTTTTACTCTGTCGACAATATAACAGCATGGAATGTAAATCAAATAGTGACTCAAAATAGCATGTTCATGCAAGTATTGTACATATAAATATATATCATATATTCATATCATAACTAACCAAGGTTTTTCGTGTGTTGTTTGTGTATTGCTCCTTCTAAGGGAAAACCAGGTGCAGATCGGAAAAGACGACACAGGGGGTGGCAGGGCGGGTTAGGGTTTTTTCTTTTCTTTATTTTTGTTTGTAGTGAAATATCAAATATGGGCGGGGGGGGGGGGGTTGTCATGTTATTGTGTCTTATTCGGGAATTTCTATTTTGTAATTGTCTGCAATGTGAGGCATCAGTAATTTGGATATTGCACACACACACTCAGAAGGATCACTACAGAGCTTATTACACTCAGTAAAGGGTTTATCACGACCTGTATATGTATATATATATGTATAATATATATGTATAATATATATGTATAATATATATGTATAATATATATGTATAATATATATTATATATATATGTTGGTTGGTTTTTACATCCTGGCAACATCATGACAAGTACATACTTGTGACAGTGCACACTCATGGCACATTTATAGTGCTGACCCACTGGGAGACCAGGCCACCTGCACCGTGACCTGAAATCCTACTCAGTCACATTTTCCTGACACTGAGCTAACCAGTCCTTGCCCTATCCTATTAATGCGGAGCGGCTGCCTAGGAAGCGACCAGTATAAACTTTTAAGTCAGTGATTTGACTCAACTAGGATTCGAACCCATGTGTTTAAATCCTAACGATCTACCAAAACGGGAGACGGACACTCTAACTCATCCCATCTGGTTAATATATATAATATGTAATACGTAATTATGTAATACGTAATTATGTAATACGTAATTATGTAATATATATTATATAATATTAATATATAATTGTTCATTTATAATAGATAATATATTACTCTTTATATAACAATGCGCTGTGATGGCAGTTAGCACCATTCTACGCCCACGGCCGTCACTATGGTGACGGAGCCGCCATCTTGTATTTAGAGGCGCTTATTTCTTTGCCCTTAGATCGGTAAGAGGGACGCCGCTCCCGTGACACGTGACACGCTCACTTCCGGTAGAGAAATCAACAGGATAAGACACTTGCCGTGAAAGTCACAGGGGTGGGAAAACCGCCTCGGCAGCTAGTGTTGACGCCACACACTCACACACACACGCACACACACAGACCCACCCCCCCTCCCACACACACACACACAGACATACTTTAATGTGAATGTAGTGGGGCGAATGAAGAAGGCGAAGAAGATGGAAGGGCTTTGTGATCTGCGGTGACCCCGGGTCACGCTGCTTACACTTCCGGTTTCTACGTTCTTGCTGGATGGGCTGCCACACACATACGCACCCACACCCACGCACATACGCACACACGCGCGTGTGCAGATACGCGCGCACTTATACACACAGACGCCTGCCTTCAATTTGATTGTGAATTTGTGGGTTTTGAATATTAAAGGAAAACAGGCACATGAGGCGGATGGTGTGTGGGGGGTGGAGAGGGGGTGGGAGGGAGCTAGATGTGTGGTGTAGGGCGTGGGAATGGGATGGGGTGGAGGTGTACTGGAGGAGGATGGAGGGGGGGGGGGGAGGATGCAAGGACTCCAGAGGCGTAAAGGAGGGATGGATGGAGGGAGTTTGGGGGAAGCAGTGTGTAAATAAGTAGGACTCAGGGTGGTAACAGCGGGGTGAGGTGGGATGAGGGTGTGGGGGGGGGGGGGGGGGGTGAGGGTGTGGTGAGGGTGTGGTGAGGGGTGGTGAGGGTGGGATGAGGGTGTGGTGAGGGTGTGGTAAGGGAGGGTGAGGGTGTGGTGAGGGTGTGGTGAGGGTGGGGTGAGGTGGGATGAGGGTGGGGTGAGGGTGGGGTGAGGGATTGGTGAGGGTGTAGTGAGGGTGTGGTGAGGGTGTGGTGAGGGTCGGGTGAGGGTGTGGTGAGAGGGTAGGGTGAGGGATTGGTGAGGGTGTAGTGAGGGTGGGGTGAGGGTGGGTGAGGTTGTAGTGAGGGTGTGGTGAGTATGGGGTGAGGGTCGGGTGAGGGTGTGGTGAGGGTGTGGTGAGGGTGTGGTGAGGGTGTGGTGAGGGTGTGGTGAGGGTGTGGTGAGGGTGTGGTGAGGGTGTAGTGAGGGTGTGGTGAGGGTGTGGTGAGGGAGGGTGTGGTGAGGGTGTGGTGAGGGTGAGGTGAGGGTGTAGTGAGGGTGTAGTGAGGTGTGGTAAGACAAGCTGGAGCAGTAGAGCTGAGATTGAGGGCAGGGTTGGGTGTGCAGGGGGAGGGATGCAGGGTTAAGGCGCGGCGGTGGGTGGGGTAGGGGGGGGGGGCGATAATAGAGGGAACGCTGAGTGGGCACCTGATACGTGATAGACGTGATGCATGGACAGGACCAGGGCGGGGTTTAATGTGGCATCCCACCTCCCACCTCCCTCCTCCCGCCTCCTCCCGCCTCCAGCCTCGCCCCTCCCCCCCTCTTTCCTCCTTCCCCCGCTCCCCCCTCCCCATCCCCCCTCCCCCTCCCCTGTTTCCATCTTCCACTGTCCCCTCCTCCTTCCCCTCTTCTTTCCCCAGCCCGCCTCCCCCTTTCCCTCCCCACTCACCCCCCCCCCACTCACCATCCCCACTCACCCTCACCCTCCCCACTCCCCCCGTTCGCCTCTTCCTTCGCCCCCCACCCTCTCCCCTCCCCTCCCCTACCCGCTCCCACCGGTCCACAGATGAGGCGCACAAAAAAAGATGATGGTGGCGGGCAGGGAGCAGTTGTCACCGGAATGAAATGAAATTCCTGGAATTATTGATCTTCCATTCCTTGATGTGGGGCTGCGGCTGGTTCCGGAGGGCCGTGGTATGAGCAGTGCCGGCAGGGGGCGGGGCGGTGTGCGGGGGGGGGGGGGGGTTGAAGGGGCGCGCTGCGGTACCAGCGGCAGCCGAGTCGGGGTTACACGCGGGGACCAGCGCAGACGACACTTGCCGAGGCAACATTCAAATTGAATTACTCAACGACGCGTCGGGCACCAGCAATGACACGGCCCGCCCGGCACAGCTGCTTAGAGGAGGGCCGCACTAACACGCCACCCACCGTCTGCCTCATGCCGCCCGCGCCCAGGCCCGCGCCCGCGCCCTCCTACCCCCTCTCTCCGCATGCCGCCCTCCACCCACCGCCCGCCCCGCCCCGCCCCGCCCAACCCCGCCCCACCACGGGACGCCATGCCGCCCGCAACCCGCCGCCTGCCACCCACCGCCCGCGCCCGTCGAACCCCGCCCTCCGCCCGCCTCACGCCGCCCTCCACCCCGCCCGCCCGCCCCCCCGCCCCGCCCCGCCCCCGCCCCCGCCCCCGCCCCGCCCCGCCCCCGCCCCGCCCCCCCGCCCCCGCCCCGCCCCCGCCCCGCCCCGCCCCGCCCCGCCACGCCGCCCGCCGCCACCCACGCCACGCCACGCCACGCCACGCCACCCGCCCCGCCACGCCATGCCACCCCCGCCGTCACCCGCCGCCCGACACCCGTCACCCCGCCACCCGCCGCCCGCCGCCCGCCCGCCCGCCACCCGCCGCCCGTTTTGGTTTACACCCCGGTCACACTAGGCTTGCAACCACTTGTGAATAAACAAGAAAAACGGATGGTCGCATTTGGTAGCATGTGCTTGTAAAAGGGTCTCTATTTGGTCTTCACTGATCGTCGATTTACTTTTTCTAAGTGGTCACCAGCCTAGTGTGACTGAGGTCTCCGGCACCTTTTCTTTCTTATGTGTATGGTGTGTATGTATGTATGTATGTATGTATGTATTATATATGTATGTGTGTCATCATCATCATCATCATGCTGTCGGTCGCAATGCGACAAAGACTGCTTTTATTTCTTAACCGCCGCTGTTCTGTGCGGTTGTGCATTTCATAAAAGCTGCTTGCAAAGTGTTGAAGTGCTGCTGGCTTTTGCAAGTTACTAGCAGCACTCTCTCGGGGAGCAAATAGAGGTTTCACACCGGCAAGAACACGTCAAGACAGGCGCAAACTATTTTCCCTGCAGTAGCTGGCCGGGAGATGCTGCCACGGAAGCATGGTTTTCTGTTAGGGTTTGCTCCCTTAGCCGTTGATTCTATCAAGAACCTATACCACAAGGCAGTGGTTTATAACTTTGCAAGGCAGGGGCGTCAAACACCCTGAGGTATTTTAGCAGATAGGTACTGCATTACCCGCATACCTGTATGTGTGTATGTGTATATAAATCCTCCGGTGCGAGTGGCTTTTGGTTTTGCGCACCCGGTAGTAACAATGTGAACCGGTGGTGGCGACACCGTCAAGCAGCTGAGGTAGTATAGAATAATCGGTACAATAATTGCCTTCCGCGCGTTTATACTGGCATAAGTCATCATACATCACATATATATTACCTAATGCCTGGTACACACCTCCCGTATAGGATTCGCACACTAAAACTCGCGACTCGACCCGACCCGCTTAAAACTGAAAACGGGCCGATTCGTTTTTCGAATCGCGAATCGCAATCGTAAACGGCCGCTTTTAGCACTAAGAACTGAGTTTTATGCGCGAATCGTAATCGCTAGGTGTGCGCGGGGGCGCACACCTAGCAATTTTTGTGCGCGAAACGGGCAGTTTTCGATCGTAAACGGGAGGTGTGCGCGCACAAACGGTAGGTGTGTCCCAGGCATTAGTCCAGGTTCCTCCAGGCAATGACTGAGGCTGAGGAGGAGGTGGAAGAATCCAGCCTCATTATACTCGTATAATGCGTTTACAACATATATTCAGTCATTAGATACCCCCGATTCGTAAGGCGATTGTTCTGAACTTGGTTGGTTGTTGGACTTTAACGTCATGGCAACTCCCAGGGCCATTTTCTTTGTTCTGAATTTGTCTGGTTTGAGGTGATGGGTTGGGAGAAGCATGCTTATGGATTTGTTGTTGAGAAACTCGACGAATTGTTAGCGCTACGGCGCCTATGACGCAACAAATCGACGCATACCGATCACGTGCAGCCTGGAGGGGTGGAGGAGGATGGGTGGGGGAGTGGGACGCGCCCTGGAGGAGACAATGGAGGGGTGAGGTCGATGTCAATAGGATGGGCTGCAGGAGAAGGGGGAGGGTGAAGAGAGAGGGAGGGGGCGTTGGGGAAGGAGTGGGTGGGAAGATGGGGAGGGGGGAATGGGGAGGGTGGAGAGAGGGGAGGGGAGTGTTGGGGGAAGGAGTGGGGAAGATGGGGAGGGGAGGGGGGAATGGGGAGGGGGGAGAGAGGGGGGGGGGGGGAGCGTAAGGGGTGTCTAAGGGGATGAGGCGTGGTTGATAACTCGAATAGTAGAATGGGTGGAGAGGAGAGTGTGGTGTGGGTGAAGTGGGTGAAGTGGGTGAAGTGGGTGAGAGGATGGCTAAGTGAAGAGATGGGTGTGAAGGGGGTTGGGAAGAGCGAGGGTAGAGGGTGGAAGTGGAACTGGCGATGGGAAATGATGAGAATGGAATTGGAGAAGGCAGAGGAGGGGGAGTGTATTGTGGGTGTGGGTGAAGTGGGTGGGAAGACGGGTAAGTAAAGAGTTGGCTGATTGTTGGAGTTTTACGTCCAGACAACATCTAAGGTCATATCAGGACGGAGTAAGTAAAGAGCGAGAGGGGGAGAGGAGAGAATGATGGAAGTGGAACTGAGGATGGGAAAGGATGAGAGTGGGACTGGAGATGGTAGGGGAGGGGTGAGTGTGGGGCACTGGGGATGGGGAGTGGAAAGGCGCAGATCCATCAGCGTGAACACGGGCATGCAGTGTGGCCAGCGCGATAACTGATAACGGCTTACTCGGGCACCAAGCCCGGCGCATCCAGATCACAGCTGGCCGGCTTCAGAAGTGGCGGGCGCCGGCACAGAAAGGCGCAGTGTGGCCGCGACTCTCGGCTCTCGGCTTCGTGCCGCGCCGCAATGGAGGAAGTGAGGGGGAAATAGATTTGAAGTGAAATCTAATGATTCGCCATTGTCAATTTGGCTTGGGTTTTTATGGTGCTAATTAGCAAGCATTGATGCGTTGATGTTTTGTTTGTTGTTGTTTTACATCCTAGGAACATCTATGGTCATATCAGGATGGGAACGGACTTGTGACATTGCGCACTCCTGGTAATTTTTATAGTGCTGCCACACTGGGATACTGGGCCACCAGCACCATGACCTAATATCCCACTCATATACATTATCATGACTCTGAGCCAACCAGTCCTTGCCCTATCCTATTAATGCCGATCACCTGGCTAGGAAGTGACAAATATCAATTTTTAAGTTATCTGTTTGACTCGACCAGTGTTTGAACCCACGAATCCCGTGATCTCCCAAAACAGGAGACGGACGCTCAACTGATTCGGTCATCCCGTCTGGTTTGATGCGTTGATTAGCATCGAAAGCACACAAGAGGAGGAGTCACCGACTATTTAGTTTCTCATTTCTTACTTTCATTGTTTGTTGTTGTTGCTGCATTCGTTGATTAAGCACAACAAATTTCAATCACGGATGATTAGTCTTCCTCATTCCACTGCTCCTTGTTCTCAAGTAATGACGATTGCCAGGCTAAGTAGCGACAAGTATAAATTTTGCAAGTCATTGGTTTGACTTGACCGGAGTTTCGATTCAAGCACCTGGTGCATGGAAAGTGTGCAGGCGCTCAAGTTATACAGGCATCCCATTTGGTTTTGTTTTGTTTGTTTGTTGTTTTTACGTCCTAGCAACATGTAAGGTCATATCAGGACGGGTACCGACTTGTGACAGTGGACACTCATGGCGACTTTATAGTGCTCTCCCACTGGGAAACCAGGCTGCCGGCACCATGACCTGATATCCCACTCAGTCACATTATCCTGACACTGAGCCAACCAGTCCCTACCCTATCCTATTAATGTCGAGCGCCTGGCTAGGAAGCGACAAGTATCAATTGTTAAGTCATTGGTTTGACTCGACCAGGGTTCGAACCCACGACCCCACGATCTACCAGCTAGAGAGACGGGCGCTCTAACTCATTCGGCCATCCCGTCTGGTCTCCCGTTTATTGGTTATTACTAATATTAGATTTAGGTTTTGTTTACTTCAGTCTGAGCATAACTCCATTCCACTTCGCACGTTGCCAGGGAGTCCTAATTCTCAAGAGCCCCACTCCCCCTCTCCCCCCCCCCTACCTCCCCCCTCCTCTCCCTTTCCCATTGCCAATTTATAATGTTGATTACCTCCCCCCACTAACCCCCCCCCCCCACACACACACTCACCCCCCACCCACCGCCACGTCGGTTGCCAGAAACTATTGTGATTTGGTGGTTCATACCCCCCCCCCCCTCCACCTCCACCTCCACCTCCACCTCCACCTCCACCTCCCGGTACCCCAGTTGACCCTGAAGAGTCACACTGAAATGTACACAACTCTCGGGCACTGAAATGTACATGAACTCCGCTCCCATTCACCCCACCCCCACACACACCAAGTAATGAACATCAACATTGTTTTCTTTGTCGTTGTTTTACGTCCTAGCACCATCTAAGATCATATCAGGACGGTGAAAAGCATTACGGTACACATACGCTTTTTGAGCATAGAAAAAGCTCGATATTTGTGACTGTAATTCCACATTGCGAAGAGACATTTCCTCCGGTTTACTTCTAAGTTGCATAGTCTGAAGGCGTTGAGTTTCTGTCATTTTCTGAGACTAATATATTATGCTGATAGTTTATAATCTACCTTACTTTAGATTGAAGCAACTTTTATTAAAATTGGCTAACTTTGGAGATATTTGAAGTGTGAATATGCTAAATTTATTTCGACAAGCATGCCGAAACTCTGACATCATAGGCTTCTGCAGTAACGGGTTCTCTCAAAATCAAATTGACTCAATATTCCCTTCCATGTGGCAACAAATGCTCAATACGTTCACCAGTATCTAAGTTAAGTAGGCAGGATCAAATCTAGAGGAATGTCTTGATTTTGAAAAGTTGATGCTTTTATCGGACAATGCAGCTTTAATGAAATAATTTAACCACATATCTACTCCCTGTCTGAGGACATGATCACCCGGAGTCCTTGACCTTGGTTCCGAATTGTGACACGTGACCGATCACTGGTCGGTGCTGCATGACATCGGCACAAGTTTGCCCTGCCCTGCCCTGACCTGCCCTGCCGTGACCTTCCCTGACATGCCCTGACCTGACCTACGGCTCCCCTATGACACCTCCACGCGCCTGCGCAGTGCGGCTTGGTTTGTACTAAATTGTAGTGGGGCTAAAAAGATAATATTAACGTTTCCGGTCGCAGGGGAATTTATTTTTGGTCGGTAGGTAGATTTTGATTGTTCGTTGGTTTTGTGTGGTTTAAAATAAAGTTGTTTGTCAAACCGCACACTGCAAATGCTGCACTTCCAATTTTCAAAACTGAATATTTTCACCGGGGTCACCTAATATAGTAAGTACTTCACAAGCTCTGTGTTGATGAGTAGTACATAAACCATTCATACAAGACCTGCTGGTGCATGCTGGTTTTTCCCCCTCTTTTTTGAATTCAACGGGACCATCTAAGAGTGCGATTTCTTTTTTCTCAGAGTGGACGGAAAATTGAGTCTGGGTTCTAAAAGGGTCGGTCGGGAACCGGCAACATCAATTTTGTTTGTTATGCCTGGGTGAATATTTCCAGCTGGAGGCGAGTCCCTCTCTAATTTATAATGACACGTTGTGGTACTTTAGCACGGGTGCTCTATACTTAGCCTGTTAGCTCACATTTAAGTTACTCACCAGGGGGAGTCGTAATAGCCGCGCGTTATGCCCCCTTACCCCCTCCCCTACCCACTGTTCACCCCCCCCCCCCCCGCCTCCATAAATCAGTGGCCATAGATGTGGAATAACCCCCAGCAATGTGCATTTACTTGACAGGTTGGATATTGACAATTGCCACTAATGTTATCCGAAGATCACCATCATTTCTCCCGTCATCCCTCAAGGAGATGCCACGAGGGCTAGTTGTGTGTGTGGGTGGGGGAGGAGGGGAGGAGGGGGGGGAGGTGCGGGCGGGGGGACCTGCGGGGGGGGAGGGGAGGTGATGGAGTGATTCCACAATCACGTGGTGTCGTCAGAATTTCATATTGCAAAACAGTACCAAATCGAGATGATTGTTTCCGGTATAACCGGAAGTGAATTTTTATTAATAAATTGACTTCTGGTTTGACACTATTAAATAAGAATTTTATTTGTTTAATTTTCCAGGAGTTCCGCCCAATATGTTAATGTAAAGAAAGAAAGGATGTTGTACTGCATTTAAATGGATTATGTGAAATGTAATTAATTATGTATATTGACATACATACCTAGCCCTTTCTATATAATTAATTATGTCAATATATATTGACATACATACTCTAGCCCTTTTTATATAATTAATTATGTCAATATATATTGACACACATACTCTAGCCCTTTATATATAATTAATTATGTCAATATATATTGACATACATACTCTAGCCCTTTTTATATAATTAATTATGCCAATATATATTGACATACATACTCTAGCCCTTTTTATATAATTAATTATGTCAATATATATTGACATACATACTCTAGCCCTTTTTATATAATTAATTATGTCAATATATATTGACATACATACTCTAGCCCTTTTGATATAATTAATTATGTCAATATATATTGACATACATACTCTAGCCCTTTCACTCTTCTTCTCTATCTTCAAGCCACACTGGTGGTACTACTGGTGCCACCTACATTCCTGTTTAGTAACTACCGCTAACAATCCCTTACTCAGAAACTGCCCATGTACCATATAGTGTATAAAGCATGTGCATTAAATGCAGTCAGAACTGTTGCGTAATGAAAGAAAAACATCATCTTAGAATTCCGTGGAAAAATAGATAAATTTCAGCTTTTGTTTCTAGAATATTTCTAAGTCTATAATTAGTTGCAATTAATTAGGCTTTAATTAGGATTATTATGTTTAAAAAAATATTTTTTCTTTGATAATGAGCTTAAGCAGTCGACTGACTACTCTGTGGAAATAAGCAATTGATAATCTGTCACAGTGTCAGCATACTGCATAATCCGATGAACGCATGTAATGTTTGAAACTAAAACACTGACCTAGATTTGATTCTACATTTTCAACTTAGATACCGGCACGCTAGGTAAACATTTATTGCAGTTTGGTGCTCCGTGTTATGCTGCTATGCTCAAAAATGGTAAACGAAGGCTATGTCCCGCATATCCGTGTGCACAGGAAGATCAAATTTGTGTTTACATGTTTTCGCTTCATATAGCTCAAAGGTTAACTATTTCAAAATTAAACTTTCTTCAAACCAAAGTAAAGTAGATTTTAGTGCTTAACCTAATGCTCAGATACAAAAGTGTGGGAGAAACTGGAAATAAGCTTGGAACTTTACTATACTTGACTAGCAATAGACGCAATATTGACAAGGAGTTTGTGGCTTTAAGTTGACATCTGAGCAGCTTGCTGAACAAGTTCCTAAACAGTTCCGAGTAGCTCACCAAAGCAGCTCCCTGAGCAGCTCTCCAAGTAGCTCTACAAACCGCTCTCCAACCAGCTCTACAAGCAGCTCTCCAACCAGCTCTCCAACCAGCTCTCCAACCAGTTCTACAAACAGCTCTCCAACCAGCTCTATAAACAACTCTCCAACCAGCTCTACAAGCAGCTCTACAAGCAGCTCTACAAGCAGCTCTCCAACCAGCTCTCCAACCAACTCTCCAACCAGCTCTACAAACAGCTGTACAAACAGCTCTACAAGCAGCTCTACAAGCAGCTCTCCAACCAGTTCTACAAACAGCTCTCCAACCAGGTATATAAACAATTCTCCAAGCAGCTCTACAAGCAGCTCTCCAAGCAGCTCTCCAAACAGCTCTATAAGCAGCTCTCCATGCAGCTCTTCAAGCAGCTCTACAAACAGCTCTAGAAACAGCTCTCCAACCAGCTCTCCAACCAGCAGTACAGACAGCTCTACAAACATCTCTACAAACATCTCTACAAATAGCTCTCCAACCAGCTCTAAAACAGCTCTACAAACATCTCTACAAACAGCTCTACAAACAGCTCTACAACCAGCTTTCCAAGCAGCTCTTCAAGCAGCTCTCCAAGCAGATCTACAAGCAGCTCTCCAAGCAGTTCTCCCAGCAGGTCTCAAACCTGCTCTCGAAGCAGCTCTCTAACCAGCTCTCCAACTAGCTCTCCAACCAGTCCTGTGCCAAGCAGTGACAAATGATTTGTCCCAACTTGCCCCGTCCCCGACCCGCCCACTTAAGTGATTGAACTTGTGAAAAAAAAATTGGGTTACCGTGACTCATAAAAAAAAGTCCCCCCCCCCCATCCTACCCCCTCCCCCTTTTTCGGCGGCTAAATTAGGTCGGGTCAGGTCATTCGAACAAAATGTAATCAGGTCGGTTTAGTAGTGGGTGTGAAGGCAGGTCGTCATGGATACTGGGATGGGTGGGTGGGGGTGGGGGTGGGGATGGAGGGTGACCGTTGCCATGGTTAGGTCAGCCGACGTAATCACATGCATGTGGGTGACAGGGGCCGTGTCACTGAAGAATCGCTTTCTCAGATAACGCGGCGTTTTACAAATAACTGTCAGATATCGAATGTTTTCAATGTCTTGGTCTGCAAAAGAAATATTCAAATTGTTTAGATTAAAGTCCAATTTTCCTTGAAAGTATTAATGTTTGGTTTACTAATATTGTAGTTGGCATAAATAGGCGGTGTTTTGGTAGTGGCACGGGCCCAGTCCTGGGATCTAGGGGTGGCTGACGGGGTAGTGGTGATGGTAATAGTGGGGTGGGGGGGGGGAGGGGAGTTGAGGGCAAGCAGGGCACTAGTCCCATAGGGGTTACAGCGCCTGGCTTCAGGGCCTTAGCCCGAGGCCCCTCCCCCCCCCCCCCCCCCCACACACACACACTCCCTACATCACTCCTGAACCCCTCACTCTCACACTCCTCACTCCGTCGCCCTCACACCACATCCCCCACATCTTTCACCCACTCACCTCATCTCATCACCTCTCACCGCCCACCACCACCACACGCCGTCACCTTCACACACCCTCACCCCCTCACCCGCACACCTCCTCACTCATCACCTCTCACCGCCCACCACCACCACACGCCGTCACCCTCACACGCCGTCACCCCCTAACCCGCACACCTCATCTCATCACCTCTCACCGCCTCACCACCACCACACGCCGTCACCTTCACACGCCCTCACCCCCTCACCCGCACACCTCATCACTCATTACCCTCTCACCCTCCTCACCCCCTCACCCCACATGCCCTCAAATCCTTCTCACCCTCCCCACCACCTGACACCCTCACCCCATCACACCCATACCTCCTTACCCTCTCACATCGTCACCCCAATGCGCCCTCACTCCCTCACCCCCTAACTACCATGTACCCTCACACCCCCACACCCCACACCTCCCCCCTCTCACCCTCCCCACCACCTGACACCCTCACCCACCTCAACCCACACGCCCTCACAGACCTCTCACCCTCCCCACCAGCGGACACCCTCATCCCCTCACCCCCTCACCCCCACACCTCCTTACCCTCTCACATCCTCACCCCCATGCGCCCTCACCCCCTAACTACCATGTACCCTCCCACCCCCACGCCCCCACACCTCCCCCCCTCGCACCCTCCCATTCCTCCTTCACCCCCGTCACCCTCATCACCCCGCCCCCCGTACCCCGTCACGCCGTCACCCCTCACCTCCCTACTCGTGTGTTAAGCCGTGGTAACACGTTCAGCGTTAGGCCGACTTAGATGAGGCGAACTACATGAGTCGAACTAGCGACGTGTTCACACATACATAGTTTTCAAAGTGTGTCGCGTTCAGACATGCACGTTAAACCGGCTAGGATCGATGTTTGTTTGTTGTTGTTTTACATCCTAGCAACATCTAATGACCGTGTCTCTTTGCTCTATGGTGACCAGCCAGCGAGCCAAAGACACGGACAAAGTAAGAGTAGAAAGTGAAATGCTGGTGGGCTGCCCCTACTGGAACTCTTTTCGGACATTATCAAGGAGGAGCAAGGCCAGCAGAGAGGAGATAGAGAGAGGTGTGGATGAAGTGCAGTCCGGATAGCAAGTGCTGTCTCCAACTACCTGCCAGGAAGCAGCCTCCATATATGAAGAAATGGGACGGTCCAAACATGTAGGACGGTCCAACCATGTGTTCTAACCACTATGAAAGCAACTACCTGACACATCACACATGCACTCTCTATTTTAGTTTTTGGTGAGTTTTCAGTTGAATTGGTGCGCTGAAGGCTGCAAATCTGCAGCACTGTATGGGCACTGCTGAAAGCGGTCCCATGTGGTCGGGAGTTGGCTTCTGATGGGTAGTGGTCAGAGAAATTGGGAGAGGGGGGAGGCAGGAAAAAGGCAGCCTAAGTGCCCAACCACAGTCCTCTGAGAGGGCATTCCCCCTCCCTCCTCCCGCCCCACATCCACCCACCCACCCACCCACACACACGTTCATTACATACATGACCACACACCCACACATATATTCACCCTCTCCTCCACCCCCCTCCACCCTCTCCCTCCTCCCTCCACCGCCCCGCTCACCTCCACGCCCACACACATACATCCCCACACACCCACACACACACACTCACCACACACTACATATCACACTCACACACCCACAAACCCCACACCCACACAGACACCCGCACCACCACCCACAGACTCACCACGCCCACACCCACCCACACCCCACACCCACCCACACACCCACACCCACACACACACCCACCCCACACCACCCGTCCTGTATACGTCACCTATCTGTGTACGATACACCCAGATTCAAACCAATGTTGTCCTCACATAGCATGCGTCCAATCATCGGAGGAACAGTCAAAAAGAGACAAAAGCAGTTTGTAGTTTATAAAATTATCCGCACATGGCAAGTGTCCGCTAATGACAGGAGTCGCTGATTGGGAGGTTCTACTGTACCTTGGTGTATCCGTAGCCTGTTACTTGTGTTAGGCAAAGAGTCGCCAGAGAGATAAGACAAATAGTGCATCAGGCAAACAGACCATCATGCAAACAGACCATCAGGCAAACAGCGTATTAAGCAAAAAAGTACATCAGACAGACTGCATGTATATAATGTCAACCCTTCAGACAATACAGAATGTCAAACAAGCTGCTTATCAGACAGAACGCCAGATCATCTGTCCATCAAACAGACAGAATGGCAGACAAACAGCCCACCAGGGCTAACTTCTGTAGAGCTTCATGTACAGCGCCAAATGTCCGTGTGTCTGTATGTGTGTGAGGGGGGGGGGGCGTGTCAGTTTAGTTCTCAGACCGCCCACACCGTGTCGCCCCTCCTGATCCCAGGTCCCAGGGATCAATGAGCACTCACCCCTCCTGGTGCCGGGTAGTCTACACACACTGTGAATG
The DNA here is from genome assembly GCA_030323885.1 of Branchipolynoe longqiensis. Classification (NCBI taxonomy): domain Eukaryota; kingdom Metazoa; phylum Annelida; class Polychaeta; order Phyllodocida; family Polynoidae; genus Branchipolynoe; species Branchipolynoe longqiensis. Next base: position 2,013,227 of record CM059188.1, read on the forward strand.
AATGCCTGCTTCTCTGCCTGTCTGAGATAATATTCTGACTCCAATAATAAACTGACTCAGTGCTCTATTATGCATACTACAGCGACACCCCCTATAATATTGTGACTGTCGGTCAATAGATCGTTGGGGTGGGTTAGGTTTGATTGATTGATTGGTGGTTTCTTTACGCCATGTCGGCAGCATAGGCCATATTAGCGGCGCTCATTGTTTGTTTTTTATCCAACCATCGCTTTTACGGAGTGCAAGACATAAATCAATTATGTGTTTATTAACACTGTTAATTTAAAAAGCTCACCGTTATATAATGTGGGGATATGTCGATTCTTTTTATTAGTTTAAACAAATAATGCATATAGCTACTCATTTCCCACAAATATGAGTCCATGCCTTGTGTATTATAACTGCGTTTATTTAGTACGTGTGAATAGTTGGTTCTCCCTATGTAAGTAAACCATGTCCCACTATTTTGAAATAAGCTCTGTCTGGCCTATTCTAGACTCGTGACCTCTAGGGGTCAAGCTGTGCCTGTTGGGGTCAGTCACTTGTCTGGCAGTGACCCAGTAAAACACATTAAAGTCACCTAGTCCGATGGTTTAGCTTCTGTCATTTTGTGAGAAGGTATAGGAGGTTGGCCGTTATAATCTACTGCACTTTATTTTGAAATAACTATGATTTAAAATGACTATCTTATTCTTAGGAGATATGTGAAGTGAAAACATGCCAAATTAATTTTGGTAAGCACATAAGAATTCTAACCCTTAGGCTTCAACAGTAACGGCTTTTTATTAAGTTAACTTAGTAATGCCTTCTATGTATCATCAAATACTTAAAGTTGCACAGTCCGAGGGATTTGAGTTTCTGTCATTTCCTGAGATAAATATATTAGGTTCATTGTTATAATCTACAATACTTTAACTTGAAGTGATTTTTATTTTAAATGGCTAACTCTTGGTATATTTGAAGTGCAACCGCCCAAAATAAATGTTGGCAAGCTTGCCACAACTCTGACACCATATGCTTCTGCAGTAACGGGTTCTATTTAATCGCGTCGATATTTATTCCCTTCTGTGTGGTGACAACAGTTTAATATAGGTGAACTACTATTCAAGTTAGATATGCAGAATCGAATCTAGATAATTGTTTTGGTTTTGAAGATTTATTGTTTTCATCGGACTATGCAGCTTTAATAGGTGCACTAGTATTTAAACTGGATCAGTAGATTCAAACTACATAAGTGTTGTGCTTTTGAAGATTTGATGTTTTTATCGGACTATGCAGCTTTAGATCGGTGTCGTGGGGTCTGATTCGTTGGACCCGGCGGTACGGTGGGTGTAACTTTGTAAGAGCTTGGTTGGTTGTTGGAGTTTTGCGTCCTGGCAACATATAAGGTCGTATTATCAGGACAAGTACCGACTTATGACAGTGCACACTCATGGCAAATCTATAGTACTGCCCCAGTGGGAAATCAGGCCACCGGCACCATGACCCGATATTCCACTCAGTCACATTATCCTGATGCTGAGCTAACCAGTCCTTGTCCTATCCTATTAATGCCGAGCGCCAAGATAGAAAGTGACAAGTAACAATTTGATAAGTCATCGGCTTGACTGAACCGGGAATCGAACTTCCGATCCCCGCAGGTTGAAGCCCGCGCTCTACCGATTCGGCCACGGCGTCCGTGGATGTAAGAGAAGACATATGTCAAAATGGCGGGATTGATGAAGCTCTAAGTGGTTCCGGGTAAGGCCTGCACCCGGAGAGCACTGGACCTCGACCCGCTATCCGAGACCGGCCGGGGCATGACCGGGGCAGTCGGGAGGCGGATGCCCGGGGGAGGGGGGAGGAGGTGGCAGGAGGGGGGAGGAGGTGGGGAGGTTATTGTGATAACCTTAACACGGGCTGGCGTTGGTGGGGTTGGTGAGGTGGGACTATTGTGCTAACCCCGCTCCGCAAACCACCACCGGCCCACGACCTGACCACGGGGCCGGCGGGTCATAGCCCCGGTCAGAGCCCCGGTCAAAGCTCGGGTCAGGCCCTGCCGGCCCTGGCGGGGCTGCGTCCGGGCACGGAGCGCGGGGAGAGGGAGGTCGGGCAGGGCAGGTCATGCCGGTATCACAATGCCCGCTGATCACCCCGTAACGCGCCCCGCTCCTACTCCCGGGACCCACTCCCGTCCCCCTCCGCACCCTGCTCCCGTCCTCACCCCCGCCCCCATCCCGCGCCCAGCCCGCTTCCGGCCGCCGGCCCCTGGTCACGGCCCCACATCGCACTGCCCGCCGCCCACGAACAACATGGGCGACTCGCCCCGAAATGTCAAGTAGATGTGGCCGCCGCCGCCCCCGCCGCCCCGCCCCCGCCGCCCCCGCCCCCGCCGCCGCCCTATAAACCCGCCGCTGCCGTAACCTGTGGCGCGACCCCGCCCTGACCAGCGGTCAGGGCGGCGACCCCGGCGGGACAGGGCGGGGCGGGGCGGGATGAGGTGGGGATGGTTGCCGCGGTGGTGGGGTAGGGTGGATCGGGCTGGGGCGGCGTGGGCCGAAGCAGGGATGGCGGCGGTGATGGTGGGGAATGTTGGGGCAGAGCGGGACGGGGCGGGGGCGGGACAGGGAGGCTCGGGTCGAATGGGGACGGGTAGCGGGGGGAGGCGGCCCGGGGCAGGGCAGGACGGGACGGGGGCGGGGGGAGGCGGCGCGAGGCGGGGCGGGGAGGGTTAGCGGGCGGCCCGGCCGACATGCACATATTGACGAGCCGCGGGGAGGCCGGGGCTGTTTGTCATCCCGGGGGTAATTTCGAGCAGCTCCAGACTCCCATAACATTATCTCCAATAGTCTTTATTTCGCGCCGGGGATGAGTGCTGCCCCTAGCGGCCACCACCAGAATCACAGAGTCGGCCAGGTGGCGCGTGGTGGCACCACCCCCTCCTCCTACTAATGTCGCTCTACTGCACGATTACACATGGCGATTGCGTAAGGCGTTCTGTTGTTTTGTTACTGTCCTACAAATGCCACACTAATCTACCATTACTATATTATATAATAAATAACGCAAGGATTGTGTGACGTCCTCTGCTCTAATTGGCACTGCCCTCCACACACAAACGATGTCGCCCTACGATATGATTTCTCAAATTTTGTTTGTGATGAATTTATTTACCCCGTTCATATTGTCATAATGGATAAGTATGTTAACACTCGTTTTCACCGCTGGGCAGCACTAATCCAATTTGATTCAAATCGTTTCAAGTGTGTCTTAGTAATAATCTAGGTTCTTTTGCTTCTTGTTTATGGCTTGTAACTGTTTGTAGATTGCAAACAGTCTAAAATCCAGCTGTTGCTGTACTTTATGTTAGTCCTTTTAAACATCATTTGTTTTTCTCGGTTACATTATTTTGTAGTAGTTTCCCGCTGTGTTTTCTGCAGTGTCTAGTGCACTCTGATTGATTAATTGGTGATGATTTAACTCCATGTCGGCAGCAAAGGCCATATTCATAGCGAGAAAGTTAATAGAATTTAATCTGTCAATTATTGTTCATGAATAAAATGTGTTAATCACATTTATATGTTTACATTGAAATTGAAGCAACATTCTGAAATGGTCCAATTTGTCTCAAATGACAGAATTGATCTCATACAATTATGAAGTTATTAAATGTGTATGAAATGTGAACAAATTTTGCCTCTAATGCCCCTGTCACATTACGACGCTTCTCGCCGATGCGCCGCCAACGTGCAAAATAAGTTGTACGCGTCGAGACACGTCCAACTTTTCGGTGGTGGGGGAAAAAGTTTGACGTCAGTGTGGGGGAAAACCCTGATCCTCCTAACGTCCCCATAACGTTCGCACCCATACGTTGGCACACGTCGAAAGTTTTGTGCAAGCACAAAACTTTCGACGTGCCATGACGCGCGCTGCCAATCCTCGCCGACCGTCACCGTCCATCAAAGTATACCAACGCGCACCTAACGCATGCCTAACGCTTCCTGATGTGTCCCGACGTTCTGCCTAAAAATCACATACATCGACGCACGTTGGTGAGAACCGTCGTAATGTGACAGGGCTATCATACACCATTATATTTATAATCCAGATGGGATGGGCGAATGAGTTAAGCGACCGTCCGCCGTTTTGGTAGATCGTGGGATTCGAATCGCACAGGTTTGAACCCTGGTCGAGTCAAACCAATGACCTAAAAGTTGATACTTGTCACTTCCTAGCCAGGCGCTCAGTATTATTAGGGTAGTGCAAGGACTGCTTAGCTCAGTATCAAGATAATGTGACTGAGTGGGAAACCAGGTCATGGGTTCGGTGGCCTGGTCTCCCAATTGGGCAGCACTATTAAGTTACCATGAGTGCACACTGTCACAAGTCGGCGCCCATCCTGATATGACCATAGATGTTGCCAAGATGTAAAACCCCAACAAATAAAAGAAACACATACACACATATAGAGTGTGCGCTAACAAGCCCTCATATGTTCGTGTGTACATAGACGCATCTCACATACACATTTACACACACCCACACACACACATACACATTTACACACCCACACACATACACACTTACACATATACGCACACAGTCCGTCCGGTGGGAATGCGCCGTACAGACCGCCGTGTGTGTGTGGGGGGGGGGGGGGGGGCGCCGTTTCCGGCGCCAATTTGTGCACCATTAAGAAGGCGCCCAGCCCTGGTCGCGGATCCCTGATCCTCAGCCCCGCCCCGCCCCGCCCCGCCCCGCCCCGCCCCGCCCCGCCCCGCCCCGCCCCGCCCCGCCCCGCCCCGCCCCGCCCAGCCCAGCCCCGCCCCGCCCCACAGGCCGCCTCGGGCCGACGTAAAGCCGGCGTCTTCCTCACAGATCCGCGGTGGCCGCCGCCCTTTGGTGGGCGACACTTCCGGTAGATTCCGGGTCGCCTGTTTCCGTTTCCGGTGCCTGGTGCCACGCCCCAGTTGCCCGCGTTTTGTTGGTACGTGGGGCCCTGCTCTCTCTGGGGTCAGACCGGGGTCAGACCAGGGTCGGGCGGGCTCCGACCTCGGCGCCGCTCAATTTGCGCAAACGTTACATATCAGCCGCTATCTCAGACGGGCCAGGAGGGAGGGAGGGAGGGAGGGAGGGGGGGGGGGGTGAGAGGGGGGGGGGGTAAAGTTACGATTCCATATTCGCGATATGCGGTATGTGAATGGGGAATCTGACCAAAAATGGAAAAGCATGTTAACGCACCTTGATGCTTCCATATCTCCGGTTCTGAATGTGAATGCAGCAAAGTGAATCACTCAATGGACCATGCGAATGCGAATGCGAATGCGAAAGCGAATGCGAAAGCGAATGCAAAAGTGAATGCGAAAGTGAAAGCGAATGCGAAAGCGAATGCGAATGTGAATGCGAAAGCGAATGCGAAAGCGAATGCGAAAGCGAATGCGAAAGCGAATGCGAAAGCGAATGCGAAAGCGAATGCGAAAGCGAATGCGAAAGCGAATGCGAATGCTAATTGCATGCCACATACAGCTGCATGCCACATACAGCTAACATTCCATAACGTGGTATGCAGAGTGCGAATGCGACACAAAACCGAAAAGCATATAAATGCACAGAGGTGCTTTCGTATGTCCAGATCCGAATGCGAATCTGAATGCCATTGTGAAAGCGGCAAAGGTGTTCGCTCAATGGAGCAATTGGTGCGAGTGTGAACGTGAATGCTGCTCCAATTGCAAGAGAGCAACCAGCAACTTTGACTTTCCTTCACAAATTTGTAGCAAGAAAGACTGAAAATCGCATGGTTATTCATGCCGCATGCCATGTACGTATTCACATTCGCATGCTGCATATCGCGTGTATGGAATCTTACCTTAAGGGGGGGGGGGGTGAGCAGAAGGGTGAGGGGTGAGGAGGGGGTCGGGGATTTGTGGTACTGGGCGGGGGTGGGAGTGGGGGACTGGGGGGGATATTATTGTGTGCTTGATTGGTTCTACCCTGGTGATCCAAACCAGACAGAATTGTCAAAGTAATGGATGCGCATACATACATACACACATACATACATACATACAAAGATACACACACATACATACACACATACACACACATATACAATACATACACGCATACACACATACATACACACATACATACATACACGCATACATACACACATACATATGCACATACATACACACATACATACACATACATACACATACATACATATATACATACATGCATACACACACATATACAATAGATACACGCATACACATACATATACACATACATACACACATAATACACACAGACATACAGATACATACACACATATATAAACACATACATACATACACACATACATACACACATGCATACATACACACATACACACACATACATACATATATACATATATATATATGCATACACACTTACATATATACATACATACACACATACATACATACATACATACATACATACATACATACATACACACATACATTACATACATGCATGCATACTAAACATATATAAATACATACACATGCTTACATATACATACATAAATGCATACACATGCATACATACACACCGTGATTCTGCTGATATCACCTCAGATGTTGCTCGGACATAGAACCCCACGGCTTTGTACATATCAGAAGACAACAATACCCCGGTGTGTACTTGCTTGGTGGCCCCGTTTGCCTTGTATTCATTACATGTTAGTATTGAGCTGGTTCTGGCAGCCGCCGACTTTCTGTTGGTAGTCGGAGCCCATCCTTCCCGCCCCGCCCCGCCCCGCCCCGCCCCGCCCCGCCCCGCCCCGCCCCGCCCCGCCCCGCCCCGCCCCCCCCACCCCCGCCCCGCCCCGCCCCGCCCGCCCCGCCCCGCCCCGCCCCGCCCGCCCCGCCCGCCCCGCCCCGCCGCCCCGCCCCGCCCCGCCCCCCCCGCCCCCCCGCCGCCCGCCCGCCCGCCCCCCGCCCCGCCCGCCCCCGCCCGCCCCGCCCCCCCCGCCCCCCGCCCCCCCCGCCCCGCCCCACTTCGCCCCACCCCGTGTCTGGGACTGACACCCAACCTCCTCCTCATCCCCCACCCCACCCCCACGCCGTGCCCCCACTCCCCAAACCAGCAACAGCACACCTCATGAATATGGTAACACTGGCAGCATATTGGGCCGGTGTGGCGTTTTCAGCGCCCGGTCATGCTCAGCGGCCTGTCGTGGCTTCTGCGCATGCGCGGATTTTCGCACGTTGCGGCGAGCACTGCTATTTGTTTTGTTTACTGCTACGTTGTTAGCTGCTACGTTAATATCGCTTGGAATTTAAGGTTAATTTAATGAAATTTCATTATTTGAGTATGTAATTCTGTTAAATATGATCGCATTCAATAGATTTCGGCCTGATCGGACCCTAACACTGCCGGGCACCAGCTGAGCTTGTAGCCGGCGAGGCCACGGGTGTTTTGCATATGTCTTAAAATCCGCGCATGCGCAGAAGCCACGACAGGCCGCTGAGCATGACCGGGCGCTGAAAACGCCACACCGGTCTCCTTCTGGAAGTCAATGGAGCGCGGCTAATTGGTGCCTGAACCCGTGTCTAAATTCCACTTGTGCCGCTTGACTATGGCCACCTATTAACGGCGTCTTAGTGACATGCGCACTGCTTTAGTTGTACACACAGGCGTACAGTGCGTCTTCTGTTAATAGTATTACGTATTGTATAACTTGTTATGCTCATATTATTTACGCTGCAGGGCCTAATACTCCCTATCTACCACGTGGGGGGTGGGCACTGTACTGCCTGCACTCCCCCAGCTGTGGCTCACCGTGCGAATGTATTGAATGAGTGCGAGACGTGGGTGTATCAATGGCCATGTGCTGCCATGACTTATTCCATTGTTAATTCAGACTGGGCCCATATGTATGAACCAATTTTTAACCGGACCTTGGTTAAAGGAGGGTGCCCGGTTAGCTAACCCCAGAGTTCCAAATGTGTCATGGGGCATGTATGTGACCAAAGCGCGCCCGAGTTAGCTAACTTATTATTTATTTAGCAACTTAGGGGGCCACGGCGGCGGCGATTTGTTTACTATATATTCGGCGATTTGACACTATTAATATCGCCGCCAATGCGGCGGTAGCCTTAATAACGGTTCGAATTTATGGTTAAATTGATAAAATTTCACTTATTGCGTATCTAATTCTGTTAAATATGGTCGCATTGAATAGATTTGGCCCTAATATATAGCCGCCGATTCGGCGGCGGCGGCGATGGACAGTATGGATATCGACGTCCATGTGGCGGCGGCGGCGGTGCGGCGATTTGCTTACTTTACATTCGTCGATTCGACACTATTAATATCGCCGCCAATGCGGCGGTAGCCTTAATAACGCTTCGAATTTATGGTTAAATTGATCAAATTTCACTTATTGCATATGTAATTCTGTTAAATATGATCGCATTGAATAGATTTGGCCATAATCGGCGCCTAACCCCACCTTTAACCCTCCTTTCGCATGGGGTTAGTGCAGGCGACTTTACCCTCGCCGAGTTAGTTTAACCCTGACACATACATACGCAGTTTTTGCCTCTAACCCGAGAAATCCGCACGACACAGGGTTACGACCGCTAACCCGGACACATACATATGGGCCCTGGTCGAGGCTTCGGAAGGAGTGTGGCACGTTCGAAGATGTGCATTACGCAGACGCCGCTAAGCAAACAGTTCTGTCCAGGTGAAAGCATATCAGGAGTTTAGCGAGGTGTTTGCAGATACGGTATCTCCTTACCCATCTAAACCAGACCAAGTGTGTATGTACATGTCATACTTAGCACAGCGCATGTGCTACAGCTCCATAAGGCAATACTTGAGTGCCTTGAATAACCACCTAAAAGACCTAGGTTGTGCCCCGATAGACTACAAAAACCATCGCATATGTAAATCCATGTCGGGTATCAGATCGTTGGGGGATGCACCGAAGCAGGCGCCCCCATTATTGCCTCATCATTTGTTAATATTGTTCACCATGATGCTACTGACACCAGGCCATGTTGCACCGCGTGCTGCCATCCTGCTGTCATTTTAAGGAAGTGCCACGTATCAGACTCAGTCTCTTCTCTACTCAGATCTGACTTCACCTTCTTTAGGTGGGAGATGATGGTCCGGATGAGGAAATCTGAAACCATACAATATCGTGAAAGAACGCATTTTATACTGGTATCTTGTGTGTTGAACCCCGCTTCGTGCGCCGTATACTGGGTGGGTAGGCACTTTGACGATATGGCAGCGGCGCCGGACAGTAAGGCATTCAGGATCCCATGTGGCGGTGGTTCGGTCCTAATGCCTTATTGTTTCTACTTGACATCATTGAAACTGTTATGTACGCGTGCTGGATTACAGCCGATGAACTTTACCACTCATAGCTTGCACATAGGTGGGGCTACCTTTCTTAGACGGTGTGGTGCATCCATCCTAGAGATAAAAGAAAGGGGAGATTGGAAATCGGACGCTGTATTCGAATACCTATGTACTCCTATCGAGCAGAGGCTTGTGTCAGACATTAGGGTAGCAGCCGTGCTAGCTGACGGGATAAGATAATCTTTAGTTTGGGTGTGTTTGGGCCTTTCGAGGGTACCAGCCAGAAAGATTCTCATCCAACTAATATTTCCTGTGTTGTTGTTTGTCTGGAAGATATAAATAATGTATTGTATAACTTGTTATACTCATATTATTTAGGCTGCAGGGCCTAATAATACTCCATCCGCGTGGCGGGTGGGCACTCTACTGCCTGCACTCACGCGGTTATTTTCGTGGGTGCCCCCCTACCCCTCCTCCCTCCGCAGTCCCCTCCCCCATCTCCCCTCCCCACTCCCAACCTCCGCCCACCCCCTACCCCGTCCTAGCCCTCTCCCTCCTCCCTCCTCCCTCCTCCCTCCTCCCTCCTCCCTCCTCCCTCCTCCCTCCTCCTCCCCCTTCCCAAGGGCTTGCGTCAGTGGCGGTCAAAGGTCAGGGGTCAGGGGATGGCCTGGTAGGGACCTGTAGTGGTATAGGGTGTTGGTGCTGCTGCATATGGAGCACAGTGGTAGTGCGGGTGGGCTTGATTGGTTGTTGGAGTTCTTATGTCCTGGCAACATCTAAGGTCATATCAGGACGGGTACCGAGTTGTGATCGTGCACACTCATGGTGACTTTATAGTGCTGCGCACTCATGATGACCTTTATAGTGCTGCCCCTTTGCGAGACCACATGTAGGAATACTGAGTCAATTAAATATGACCTGTTCCTGCAGAAGCTATGGTGTGTGTGTGGGGGGGGGGGGTCCCGCCTGGTCCTGCCCCCTGCCGGCTGACGTGGACGGACCACAATCTACTACCACAACTGTCGGATGACAGAATAACGCTACTGAGTTTGCATACTTCATTAGACGGTGGGCATCTACTAATTTCTCCTCTGTTCTTTATCTACCATCTTCTCTTCGTCCCGACCTATATGACCTTAGATGTTGCTAAGACGTAAAACAACAAACAAACATCCTCTTCATTTCTTTTATCTCACTGTCCGTTTATTATTTCGCTCTCTTCTCCCTTAATGGATGCCGTGGCCGAATCGGTAGAGCGCAGTCCTTCTGTGCGGAAGGTCGGGACTTCAATTCCCGATTGAGTCAAACCAATGACTTACACAATTTATACGTGTCGCTTCCTAGCCAGGTGCTCGACTTTATTAGGGTAGGGCAAGGACTGGTAGGCTCGGTGTCAGGATAATGTGACTGAGTGGGATATCAGGTCATGGTGCTGGTGGCCTGGTCTCCCAGTGAGGCAGCACTATAAAGTCGCCATGAGTGCACACTGTGACAAGTCGGTGCCCGTCCTGATATGACCTTAGATGTTGCTAGGACGTAAAACAACAACAAACAAACAAACGTAGTGGTTGGATGCGGAGAGAGTCAGGCAAAGCTGGAGGGCCGTCCTGCAGGCTGCACCAGAGTCAGGCTCCTCGTCCGGTATACTACTCGCACCATTGTTGCCTGCTACTGTGGTCAAGCATGAGTGAGTGTGGGGTGAGTGAGTGTGGGTCGTCAGTGAGTGGTGAGTTAAGCTGAGATTCCTTACACGCGGTATGCGGTCTGCGAATGCGAATGCGGAAAAAAATCGAAATGCCTTGAAGTCAATGGGCTGCAACCCTTACATGCGGTATGCGAATGCGAATGCGAATGCGAATGCGACAACTCGATCGGTCCCTGTAGCGATCGGTCCGGCATGCGGCATGTTGTATGCGAATAGAAAACCTCAGTCGGGTGTGTCCATTAGGTTTAGGCGAGGGGAGGCGACTGAGCATTACGGAACTGTCAAACACAGGCTAGAAGGGTTCTGGTCACCACGGAGGCGGACGGTTATAGGCTAGGTAAACATGTCATATGTCAACATGTCAGATGTAAAAATGGTTCCAGATGCCTCTGCTGATCACCCGCTGTGATATGTGCCCGCTGGGATGGGTCAAACTTGTGACCACTGCAAGCGCTCACTGTACACTACACACTACACATCACATCATCGTGTGTGCAACGTTCAGAATTCGCTCAAGATGCCCAGGAGTGCCGTTAACGACGATAACTGTGAGAGATTCATTGAGTTGGTGCGAAGAAATGCAATACTCTATGACCCAGCATGTCCTGAACACAAAGATGCTCAAAGGATGTTCAACTTGTGGGCGAGTATAGCGAACGTGATGGCCAAAGACCACAAGATGCCAGGTAAATACACCACGTTTAGGGGTAGTAATAATGAGCGGGAGATGGACGGTTCTGTTCAAATACATGTACATATTATTCAAATACAGTACATATTGTTCAAATACATGTACATATTGTTCAAATACATGTACATATTATTGTAATAATGAGCGGGAGATGGACGGTTCTGTTCAAATACATGTACATATTATTCAAATACAGTACATATTGTTAAAATACATGTACATATTGTTCAGTATCATCATTGCTCAATAGTAAGGATTCTTTGTTGGTTACTGGTGTTTATTTAATTACAGCTATGGAGTGGAAAAAGAAATGGAGGAATTTGAGGGACACCTATGTAAAAAAACAACGCGAGATCAGGAACACAGTCAGCGGGCAGGCAGCGCAAAAGGCACGGAAGTGGAAGTATCTGGGCATACTGAATTTCCTTGACCCGTATGTAGAGGAACACAGGTAACACAAAACACGATATTATATCTAAATCTATTTCCTTTATTTACTCGTAACTAAATCTCTGTCCTTTATTTACTCATAGCCACACTATCGGTTGGACACGGGTGACACATTCTCAAAATAATCCATAAAAATATAAGGTTCATTCATGGTACTGACCGGTAGTTAACCGTGTGGTGTATCTTTCACGAATATCTACAATCGATGCCGCACCATATATGGTATATCATTCATAGTAATAATTATCTATACTGTGCTCAATGTAAACCGTCACATTGTCCTACACCACTACAATGTTTATCATGTGACGTACCGTATTTTCCTACATTTCGCAGCACAGACACAAATGTGCCCTCACCACCAAACGAAGAACTTGACGGATCAAACTCGGAAGCGACTGACGATGAATATGCCAACACTAGCACCTCCAGTCTCTTCACCAGGTATGTACCGCTCACTCTGTGAAGATACCTCTATTCACATGGTCATTTTGCCAGGACACAGGCGCCACATTCTCAAAATAATCCATAAACATATTTCTTATGTTTACTGCATCAACACCGGCTCTGTTGCCGTGCTGCCCTAAGGCCTCGAGACCGTCACAGTCCAAATCGGCTGCCTCCTGCAACAAGGTCGTTACCTGCGATGGTGTACTTTCAACCTGAAGGAAGTTATGTAGCACACATGTCGCCCACACAATTGCATTGATCCACTGAGGTCTCACAGCCATCTTTGTGTGATACACCCTCCATCTGGCTGCCAGTACACCAAAAGCGTTTTCGACAATTCTACGTGCTCGTGACAACCGATAGTTGTAGATCTGTTGTGCTTTTTTACAGCCTCTACCAGGGAATGGTCTCATCAAGTTTGTATGTAGAGGAAAGGCTTCATCGCCAATCATCACGTAAGGCATAGGGCCTAGATGAGCGCCACCTGGTAGAGGAGCGTTGTCAGGAATGTTTAATGTTTTTCGTACCAGAGATTTGCCGAGATTCGAGTTGGAAAAAATTCCACCATCACTGTTGCGGCCATATGCACCCACATCTATAGAGATAAATCTCAGATCAGCATCTACCAATGCTAGCAGAACTGTCGAAAAAGTACCTTTATAATTGTGATACAGAGATCCGGAATTCCACGGGGCTTTCATCACAACATGTTTTCCATCCAATGCACCCAGACAATGTGGGAAATTCCATTTGCGATCAAAGTTTTCAGCAATGACCTTCCAATCGTTGCTGTTCTGTGGCATTTGCATGTGTATTGGAGCTAGTCGGTCCCACAATACTTGGCAGCCCCCAGATACTATGGTGCCAACAGTGGTCGCTCCCACACGGAAGCTGAAGGCAAGTGAACGAAAGGTTTCCCCTGTGGCCAGGAATCTGAAACAAATAAACAAATAAACAATTAAACAAATATTCTTAACTCATGCTAGGTCATCTGCACACATCCACATTCGGTATAGTCAATACTGCTTCTATTTAATACTGCTTATATTTAATACTGCTTATATTTTCAGCCAAAGTCAGTGGGCTCCCAGCCCACGAACAGACCAAAGCACCCCCATAGGATCTCCCAGAGTTATCACGCCTTCCCAAGCCAACCCAGTACTCAGAAGACAGACAAGGCACAAGAGGAGAAACAACGAGGCAAGCGAGGCAAGCGAAATGGAGCAGGCTTTAACACTAATGATAAAAACCAACACTAAAACACGGCAGGACATACAGCAAATAATAGCTATAGACAAAACAGCCGAAGAGGCTTTCTATGACAGTTGCGCTATCCGCAGCAAAGTGCTACCAGCTGCTACGCGCGCCTTCCTCCAGTTGCAAGTATCGCAGCTATTTGTTAATGCGGAAAACCCCCAATTGACGCCTGTCCCCATAACCCCTTTACCACAACATCAGCAACAGCAGCAACAGCAGCAACAGCAGCACTATCAACAGCGTCAGCGGCAGGGGTACTATGCAGAACCCCCGGCCGCAGCGCAACTCGCTGAACCACTGTACAGTAACACAGGTACGGAAAATACGGGAGACATGGTGTCGACAGCTTTAAATGTGGCGTACATGATGTAAGAAATACGAACAGTTAACATGAGACGGACAGTTCTTTAAATTTGGCATACATGATGTAACGAAATACGAACAGTTAACATGAGGTTATTTAAATTTGTTCATGACTAGATCTGCTTGGGGACAAATAAAATATTCTTACAGTCCATTATGGAGTATACTTGTTTAATTTGTCACACTCACCTTAAGCATATAGCCAGTCGTTGTCTGGGGCAAATGACCCCTCTGCTCAACGAATACTTCGCCAGATCTTCCTCAACAAGGCACAGCACCTGTCCAAATTGTTCTCTGCTTAAGCGAAAGTACTCTCTAAATTTGGCACCATCCGCATGCAGTAGTAGCTCATTCACTAAATTATGGTATGCTCCTTGTTCCAACCTTTGGCGTAGTATGCTGTGAACCCACCAGCGGTGTTTTCTTTAACCACGTTTCTTCTTCTGCTGAAGCAAATGATATGCCAGGCCAATGAATGTACTGTCTTCCTCCTCCATCTGCCGCAATAGAGCCTTCAACAACTTCGACTGATTTGCCATGGTTCTCCGGTACGATTGGTGACAGAAAGAATGAAAAGCACATGGGTGCACACTTTTATATTGTGCTTACCGCATGCCACATGCCGCATGCCATGTAGAAGGAATCTTCCCATTCGCATACCGCATGCCGCTTGCCGCATGCCGCATGCCGCTTACCGTGTGTAAGGAATCCTAGCTTGAGTGTGGGGTGAATGTGGTGTGAATGTGGAGTGAATGGAGTGTGGGTGGTGACTGAGTGTGGGGTGAGTGTGGAGTGAGTATCGTGTGAGTGTGGAGTGAGTATGATGTGGGTGTGGAGTTAGTGTGGTGTGGGTGTGGAGGCAGTGTGGAGTGAGTATGGTGTGAGTGTGGAGTGGAGTGAGTGTGGAGTGAGTATGGTATGGGTGTCAAGTGAGTGTGGAGTGGGTGTGGTGTGGTGTGGGTGTGGTGTGGGTGTGGAGGCAGTGTGGAGTGAGTATGGTGTGGGTGTGGAGTGGAGTGAGTGTGAAGTGAGTGTGGAGTGAGTACGATGTAGTGAGTGTGGAGTGAATGTGGAGTGAGTATGGTGTGGAGTGAATGTGGAGTGAGTATGGTGTGGGTGTGGTGTGGGTGTGGAGTGAGTGTGGAGTGGAGTGAGTATGGTGTGGGTTTGGAGTGAGTACGATGAAGTGAGTGTGGATTGAGTGTGGAGTGAGTATGGTGTGGAGTGAGTGTGCTGTGATTGTATAATGAGTAGTGTGTGAAGGGAGTGGCGAGTGAGCAGCGAGTGAGTATAAACTGAGTGCTGATTGAGTGAGGAGTGAGTATAAACTGAGAGCTGATTGAGTGCAGAGTGAGTTTGAATTGAGTGCTGATTGAGTGAGGAGTGAGTATGAATTGAGTGCTGATTGAGTGCAGAGTGAGTACAAATTGAGTGCTGATTGAGTCAGTAGTGAGTTTGAATTGAGTGCTGATTGAGTGAGGAGTGAGTGTACATTGAGTGCTGATTGAGTGAGGAGTGCGTTAGGATTGAGTGCTTATTGAGCGAGGAGTGAGTTTGAATTGAGTGTTGATTGAGTTAGGAGTGAGTATAAACTGAGTGCTGATTGAGTGAGGAGTGAGTATAAATTGAGTGCTGATTGAGTGAGGAGTGAGTATAAATTGAGTGCTGATTGAGTGAGGAGTGAGTATAAATTGAGTGTTGATTGAGTGAGGAGTGAGTATTCATTGAGTGCTGATTGAGTGAGGAGTGAGTATAAATTGAGTGCTGATTGAGTGAGGAGTGAGTATTCATTGAGTGCTGATTGAGTGAGGAGTGAGTATTCATTGAGTGCTGATTGAGTGAGGAGTGAGTATAAACTGAGTGCTGATTGAGTGAGGAGTGAGTATAAACTGAGTGCTGATTGAGTGAGGAGTGTGTTTGAATTGAGTGTTGATTGAGTGGGAAGTGAGTATAAACTGAGTGCTGATTGAGTGAGGAGTGAGTATAAGCTGAGCGCTGATTGAGTGAGGAGTGAGTATAAATTGAGTGCTGATTGAGTGAGGAGTGATTATAAATTGAGTGCTAATTGAGTGAGGAGTGAGTATAAATTGAGTGCTGATTGAGTGAGGAGTGAGTTTGAATTGAGTGCTGATTGAGTGAGGAGTGAGTATAAACTGAGTGCTGATTGAGTGAGGAGTGATTATAAATTGAGTGCTAATTGAGTGAGGAGTGAGTATAAATTGACTGCTGATTGAATGAGGAGTGAGATTTAAATGAGTGATGATTGAGTGCGGAGTGAGTATAAATTGAGTGCTGATTGAGTGAGGGGTAAGTTTGATTTGTGCTTCCTCGTGTGTAGTGAGCCCGATTCTCTGTGGTGGTAGAGTAGTTAAACACAACACAACTGACAGTGTGCTGGTGTTTATTCTCTGACAAATAACTGGCACAATGCAATGCTACTCTCCTCTCCTCCTCCTCTTTCGTCATGCTTGCCTGAGTGCGTGAATGCATGCCCTGGTGAGGGTGTGGTCCCCTTATATACCCTGGCCACTCTCCACTCCCCTGGCCACAAGCTTTACCCAGAATGCAAAGTATCTTCCTCTCTCTGGAACTGTTCTCACACTAATTAACAGTCGCATTCCCTTCTGGAAGGCAGGCTCAGTGAATGTATTGTTGAGAGCTTCCTAACAGTTCATCGCAGCATTCGTCCCAACATATAGGGATACTACCTCTGCTAGCGATTACATACTGTTTAGTGAGTTTGTATCATGTTGGTACACTCTCATAATCACATCTCATTCTCTCACCCTCCTCTTTCTATATTTTATTACTATTTCATTCAACAAAATGTCACTCTCATTCATGTGGATTCTGCCTCAACTAATTTGGCTTGGGCTGGTGCTGACACATCCTGCAAGGGGTGGTTGGTTGGGACTAAGCCCCACCACCCATATGCAAACAGCGGCCACCCAAATGCAAACATCACCCACCACCTTTATGCAACCCCTACTGGCAGCCTGGAGCCGGCCCCCTCATACAATAAGTAGTAACTATAGGTCCTATTGTTAGGGATGTATTTACTTAGTCCACGCATTTAATTCATTGCTGCGTTTAATGTCGATATCGTTATCATACTTTTACAGCCAGGTCAATAATAGAAGTCGTCTTTGCGCCAAGAAATTTGTAAATTCTATTTAACATCATCACGATCATCACCCATTACTATTTCACCCGGACTAGACTGATGGCCGAATGATTCTCCCCTTTTGGTAGATCGTGGGATCTGGTGGAGTCAAACTAATGACTTGAAAATGTATACTTGTCACTTTCTAGCCAGGCGCTCATCATTATTAGGATAGGGCAAGGATTGGTTGGCTCAGTGTCAGGATAATGTGACTGAGTGGGATATTGGGTTATGGTGCTGGCAGCCTGGTCTCCCAGTGGGTCAGCACTTTAAATTCGCAATGAGTGCGCACTGTCACAAGTTGGTACCTGTCCTGATCTGACCTTAGATGTTGCCAGGATGTAAAACTCCCAACAACCAGCTATGTCACCCCGAACTGGTCGTGTACCATCATGCTTCCACCAATCTTCAGGGATGAAAGATCTCCACTCTTTGGCGGAATTCCGCGATTTTATATATATATCGATTAACGTTAACCAAATACCTAGGAATCAGGATGCATATAACATTAACGGTACTAGTTAGTTTGAATCCCATTCTATTATGACCTTAGATGTAGCTAGAACATAAAACCCAGACAGGGCAAAACTTCAATTTTATTCAAAATTAATAGAAATACATAACAATTTGGCACAAACATGGATGGAAGGATGCAATATAATAATATAATGAATATGTTTAAGATACAACTGTCCATAATTAAGCATTTTGAGCTAAGAAACATACAACTTCAGTCACTTTACAGACTGATGTTTACATCACCATTGATTAGTCATAAGTAATTCTTGTTCTAAATATTTAAATGTCAAATGTGTCCACACAAACTTGTTTCAAAGAAATATATAACCAATATCTGATTAACCCTACTCATTTCCTATTTCTACATATGTCATTAACCATCAGATATAAATAACATGAATAAAATAAGTAAAACTGACTCTAGCTATGGCTCTAACACTAGTCTGAGTGCGCAGATTTGTCTAATTCTAAATGCACATGGCATGAGATGTGCTAATTATATTGATGTAAATGCAATGCTGGATAAAAGATTAATATCTTAATTTATTATATTTTTTTTAGTTAGTGTTCTATGTTTCAAACAAGAGCTGAGATGAGCTGAAACTAGCACATTTCATGACTGCACCCAGTGTATTAGCATGTGCCATGTGCTTCTCACGGGTTTGTTTTGCTCTGACGCATCCCACAATGCACCGCGCCGCTGGAACAGTGATGTAGTCTATTGTACTCCAGAGGCAGTTTATCCGCCACCACTCCTCCCACCCGCACCCCTCCCCACCCACACCCCCACCCACACCCACACCCCCACCCCCACCCCACCCCACGTCCACACACCCTGCCTGACACCTCAACTCACATACCTATATCGTTGACCTTCTCATTTAAGAAATATACACTTTATCAACACACAGATAACCCGTCTCTTTCCGGCCAGTCGGCGCCCCCCACCCCTCCACCAAGGTCAGGTCAGAGGTCAGAGGTCAAACTTTGAAAATCCACAAATTCCCGAATTTGCCAGCTCTGCTGACACGTCACGGGGTTGATAACTCACTCCTGTCGCCACCTATCGGTGAATACCCGCATTCAGATGGCCTTGACCAAGCTGCCGTGACCAAGCTGGCCGTGACCTTGACCTCCAGTAGGTAACCAAGCTGCCGTGACCTTGACCTCCAGTAGGTAACCATGCTGCCGTGACCTTGACCTCCAGTAGGAAACCACGCTGCCGTGATCTTGGTCCCGAACTTGCCCGCCGACCCCTGACCTTAGCGGCTGGGCGCTGACCTTGATGCTGACCTCTGACCCGGTCCACTGACTTCCAGTATCTCCAGGTGGCATCTGTATCGCGTCGTATCAACCGCCCGTCGCTATTTAATTTGTTTAATATATCTTTTTTTCAACATTTTATGTGAATTTGGATTATGACTACCTGGCTTAAAGCTGCATAGTCTGATGAAATATCAAATTTTCAAAACCAAATCAATTATCTGGATTTGATTTTACATATCTAACTTAGATACTGATGCACTTATTAAACATTAGTTTCTGGGTAGAAGGCAATACTGAGTCAATTTAACAGAACCTGTTACCGCAGAAGTCTATGGTTTCAGAGTTTTGGCAAGCTTGCCAAAACTAATTTTCCATGTTTGCACTCAAAATATCTCAAAAGTTTACCTTTTAACATAAAAGTAACTTTGAACTAATGTAAAGTAGATACTAGTGATCGATCTAATATATTTATCTCAGAAAAAATACAGAAATTCAAAACCATCGGACTATGCAACTTTAAGTGCCTGACACACCATACCAGATTGAGCAACGGACATGAACTGGACAAAGAATTGTCTAGTCTGGTGGTGTCCGTTGATAAAATGTATCGAAACATACCGAAATGGAGTGTAATTGGGTCAATTGCCACCAGGCGACTGGAAAAGTACCGGACAAGTACCGTACATGTACCGTACATGTACTGGACGAGAACCGGACGAGAACCGAACACATAACGGATGGATACCGAACATGTACTGGACAAAACAGACAAACCGGACACCAACGGATGGGTACCGGACATGTATGGATGGGTACCGGACATGTACCAGACAAACCGGACACCAACCGGTCACGTCAGTCCTGCAGTGTCCTGTAGAAGTTTTGTGCATGTTCAAAATTTGTACCGGACACCGCCAGACACCACCGGACCCCAACGGATGGGTACCGGACATGTACCGGACATCGCCGTACAGTACCGGACAGTGTCCGGTTCTCGTCCGGTTCCCCAGTCTGGTAAGGTCTGACTGGGCCATACATACAAGGCATGTGATATACACATATAACTTCAGCTGGATCAGACTTGTTATAGAATTAGCAAGAGTATATACTTGCCGTGACCTGAAATCAGGATCTCTTGGGGATTCGATTTTCGGTTATGTATTTGTCAGATCTAGTTAGTGTTCTGGGGAGTTTTCATTCACGTTCGCACACTGAAGGTTGCAAATCTGCAGCACTATATGGCCATCGCCAAAGGTGGTCCCATGCAGCAGGGTGTTGGCTTCCAGTGGATCGTGTTTTGAGACATCAGCTGAGCTGGCGGGAGGGGGATGGCGTAAGAGGCCCGGTGTCAGCGTCTAATTTCCCACAAATCTCATTTCCCAAATATCGCTTCTGCGCATGCGTTAGAATCCAACAGCGTCGTCTGCGCATGCGTCAAAAATGAGCCAGTCTGGTTCTCCACAAGAAATATGTATCCTCCTGTTTAACTCCAATAAATTCTTTAATATATGCGTAAAAATTCTAAAAGTCATAGAATATTGTTCTCCACAAGCAATACGTATTCTCCTGTATTCTTGGGTTTAAACTCATAAGAATAACCGCTAAAAAACAAATAGCGATAATCAGGTCGAGCAACCGACCAGAAGTAAACACGGCGATGTCAACTCTACCGTACCGGCAACCGAATCGGTTTTTCGCCTTTAATATATTCACCAATATTCTCAAACTCGTAGAGAATATTGTTGTACACGTTTCCTCCAGTATTCTTGGGTTTAAAGTCATAAAAAACGCTACGAAACACTGGGAAATGAGACTTGTTGGAAATGAGACTCTGACAATCTGCAGTCTGCATTCGTCACTCGAATCCGCGCATGCGCAGAAGCGATATTTGGGAAATGAGACTTGTGGGAAATAAGACGCTGACACCGGCCGGGGGAGGTTAGTTGTTGTTTTATATCCTAGCAACATCTAAGGCCACAGCAGGATGGGTACCGACTTGTGACAGTGCGCACTTATAGTGACTTTATAGTGCTGTCCCACTTGGAAATCAGTTCGCCAACACCATGACGGGATATCCCACTCAATCACATTATATTGGGACTGAGTTAACCAGTCATGGCGCTATCCTATTAACGCCGAGCGCCAAGCTAGGTAGCAACACGCACCAATTTTATAAGTCATCGGTTTGACTCGGCCGGGAACCGAACTCCCGATCTCCCGCACGCGAAGCCTGCGCTCTCCCGATTCGGCCACCAATTCCGGTGGGTCTCTTTGAGGTCCCATTTGTTATTATTTATTTGACGGATCTGGTGGGCGAATTGTTAGTCGCGCAGAGACCTCCCAGAATGCACCAGTTGCAGACGGCGCGGACATGTTTATGGGTTACCTCCAGGGTTATAATGGGGTTCAGGCGGTGCAGAGCGGGGTAAGTGTCTTTATAATTGTACTCACCCCGTGGGGGTGGGGGGGGGGGGGGGCGGGTGTGGCGGGTTGCCCCCCCCCCCCCCCCGGGAACCTGCTGTATCTGCATGTCTAATCAGCGGAACCAAATCCTGACGGCACCAGGGAGACGACAAGCATCTCGACAGTCAGTGTTTTTTATGTGTGTGGGTGGTGGTGCTGGGGGGTGGTGGGGTCGAGACGGGGGAGGAGGGGAAGTGCTGAGGGAGAGGAGGAGGGCGGAAGTGGAGGGAAGGGTGGGGGGAGGAGGACAGTGGGGGGGGAGGGCCCATGGGGGGATTGGAATCTCACATTCCAGCATGATCTTAGATCATTCCAAGAAGATCAGCTCGTGAAAGTGCACGATGATTGCGGTTTTACAGTGCTGCACCCGCTAATAAACCACACCGCCAGTGCTATTAATTATGCGATATCCTACTGAGTCACATTGTTATTGTGATACTGAGCCAATCGCTCACTTATGGAACCTTGTTATTACTAATGCGGATATCCAGGTGAGGTAACGACAAGTACCTTTTTGTGTAACTGATGCCCTGCCACGCTGGAATCAGGGGTTGTCTGCTACTGCTAGCCCATCCCGCAGGAAGGAGTACGTGATTCAAACAGATCTTTATTAATTCAAGCTGCGTAGTTCGATGAAAACTTCACATTTTTAAGACCAAAGCAGTTATCTAGATTCGATCCTATTGAGGATTTGCGTGTGACATCATCATCATCATCATCATCATCATCATCATCATCATCATGCTGTCGGTCGCGATGCAACAAAGACTGCTTTCATTACTTGACTGCCGCTCTCCATTTCGCTCTCTGCTGTGAGGGTGATCTCTATGAGTCGGTCTTAATATCTCTCAGCTTCAGGTTTCTCTTGATGGTATTGTTGTGGGGGTGATGAAAATGGGAAATATTGTGCCTAGAGCAGGACTCGAACCAATATCTCTTTGCCTTCTGGGCCAGTGTGCTAACCATTACACCACCTAGGCTCCCTGATATCAACACACTACCCGCGCCTACCTGTCTATGCGGCTCCTTGCCTGAGAGGTCAGTGCAGACTACTATAGTATACTTGAGCCAGAGACGAGGGCGCCCTCTCTTTCTGTAACCAGAAGACAGTAAATAACTATAGGTAAGCAAGCAACTAACCAATTGTAGAATTAACAGAATCACAGAGGGTGCGGAGATGTGGAGGAATGCTTACAAACAGAAATAATGTGTGCAGTAGATAGCTACGCAACAACTGAAAGTATCAAAACAAGGGGAACCATGAGACAATTACTTCTCTAGCAGCGAAAACAAGTCATTAGACTTAACCATTATGGGCAGCATAAATACACCACCACAAAAAACAAAAACAATTTTTTTTAGTATGTTTACAGTTGACAATATGTCCACAGTTAGCCCTTTAATATAAAAGTTAGTTTAAACAAAAGTAACTTGATTTATAACGAAAATATCATAAACTCAAAACCATCAGACTGTGAAACTCCCCCCCCCCCCGCCCACCCTCCCAACATATCCACCACAGAACAGATTCTAAATGTACAGTGTAAGCAAATAGTAATGACCCGGAAAATGATGTAAATTTAAACTCACAACTCTCAATTTCCATCCAGATTCCAGAAAAAACCTGTCTATAGGTGACCCATCCTGAGATAGGATTTCCTATTGAGAAGACGCCCTACTAAAGTTGCGTTGACTCGTGAAAGCATTAACTATTCAAAACCAAAACACTTATCTAGATTTGATTGTACACATTCAACTTATTACTTAGATAGTGGTGCACTTGTTAATCAGGTGCTCGTGTATAGAAGGGAATAAATACTCGGTCTATTTAACAGGACGTGTTAGTGTGAAGGCTATGGCTTCAGAATGTTTACATGCACGCTAACTTAGATTAATATGTCTAAAGTTAGACATTTAAATTCAAAGTTACTTCAAGGTGGATTCAAGCGATAAACTTACATACTTTCTTACATCCTTTGTCTTTTTTTCGTCTCTCTTTCTTTTGTCTTTTTGTGTGTCTTTTTTGGGGTCTTTCTTTGGTCTTTTTTATCTTCTTTTTCTTTCTTTCTTTCTTTCTTTCTTTCTGTATTTCTGTCTTTCTTTCTTTCTTTCTGTATATCTTTCTGTCTTTGTTTCTGTCTTTGTTTCTTTGTCTGTCTTTCTGTCTGTTTTCTTTCTGCCTGTCTTTCTGTCTTTCTTCCTTTGTCTTTCTTTCTTTCTGTTTTCTTTCTGTCTGTCTGTCTTTCTTTCTGTCTCTCTGTCTTTCTTTCTTTCTGCCTTTCTTTCATTCATTATTTCTTTCGGTATGTCTTTCTTTCTTTCTTTCTGTCTTTCTGTCTTTGTTCCTTCCTTTCTTTCTTCCCTTCTTTCTTCCTTTCTTTCTTCCTCACTTTCTTCCTTTCTTTCTTTCTTTCTTTCTTTCTTTCTTTCTTTGTTCCGTCCTTCCTTCCTTTATTTCAGTCCCGAGGTTCGCTGTCTGTTTAATTATGCACGGTCACTAACCATGCTTCCGGTTCCGCTCTGTTGCCGCGCCTCCGTCATGATATGACTTTAGATGTTGCTAGGACGTAAAACAACAAACAAACAGTTGCGGCGCCATCTGTTTACCGAGGGGCCAGCGGAACCAGTAATACTCGCATTGGTTATTCAACTGATCCTTGCCCTGTCCTCGTAATGCGCAGCGCCAGGATTGATAGCAAAGGCGTTATGTGCACGTTCAGAGCACCTTCATAGTGTTGCTGAACTGAGACACAGGGATGTAAATAATATCCCACTCAATCACATTATTCAGCCGCTAGGCTAACCAGTTCTCGCCCCAACCTAGTAACACGAGGCGCCTGGCAAGGTATAACAAAAGGCATTTGGGTTAGTTCATCTCGGCCGGGAATCGTTCCCAGGACTTCTCATTCGGGATGTGCACTCTACTACCAATCCATCACATCCGCATAATTCGTCGGTTTTCAATTTTAGATGTGAAGTTGCAGTACGATTGTTTTGAGGGTTTTTTCTCTCTCCAATTTGTGAGATAAATACATTAGATTTATCGTTATAAGCTGCTTGAAGTAACTTTCATTTTAAGGAACTAACTTTGGAGATATTTAAAGTGAAACCATGCCAAATTAATTTGGGAAAGCTTGTCAAAATTCTGACACCATAGACATGAGTAGTAACATGTTCTATTAAATTGACTTAAAGTTGCATAGTCCGATGGTTTTGAGTTTCTGTAATTTTTCTGAGATAAATATATTAGATCGATCACTAGTATCTACTTTACATTAGTTTAAAGTTACTTTTATTTTAAATGGTAAACTTTTGAGTTATTTGAAGTGCAAACATGGAAAATTAGTTTTGGCCAGTCTGTTGGCAAGCTTGCCAAAACTCTGACACCATAGACTTCTGTAGTAACAGGTTCTGTTAAATTGACTCAGTATTGCCTTCTATGCAGAGACAAATGCTTAAAGTGCATCAGTATCTAAGTTAGATATGTGAAATCAAATATAGATAATTGTTTGGTTTTCAAAATTTCATATTTCATTGGACTATGCAGCTTTAATATGCCCTTCTATGCAGCAACAAATGCCTGAAAACTGTGCAGGTATCTAAATATCTACGGTCAGATGATGGTATTGGTAAGTGTTTTAGGTTTGAAAGTTCGATGCTTTCATCGAAGTTTATATCCTTAAACAGTGTTAAATAAAGCATACACAATAACTTGCATGTAGATCTACACACAAGGTTAACATATAACTATATCAAAACCCGATGAGTGTTTATGTCCCCAAAGAAATAATTAATGAGCTTAAAGCTGCATAGTCCGATGAAAATATCAAATTTCCAAAACCAAAACAATTATCTAAATTTGATTCTACATATCTAACTTAGATACTGGTGCACTTATTAAACATTTGTCACCACACAGAAAGGAATACTGAGGCAATTGAATAAAACCTGTTACTGCAGAAGCCTATGGGGTCAGAGTTTTGACAAGCTTGCCAAAATTAATTTAGCATGTTTCCACTTCAAATATCTCGAAAGTTAGCCACTTAAAATAAAAGTTACTTCAAGCTAAAGTAAGGTATATAGTAACGATCAACCTAATGTATTTATCTAAGAAAATTTCAGAAACTCAAAACCATCGGACTATGTAAGTTTAATATGAAGGATACAATCTAGTGTAAGCGTTTTGGTTTTAAAAGTAATATACTTTCATCGGATTATGCAACTTTAAGATTCAAAATCTTGCGTGTCCCATCCTCCCGACGGCGAATCACAAGTTTCGCAATTTTCTTTTTAAATGTCGACAATTGTCCGGCGGGCATTAGCCTCACCAGGCCCCGATACACCACATACCCTGTTGGCACTGGTCGCCATATGTTTCAGCCGCCTTCATATTCCCACCCGAAAGCGGTATCCGGACACTCCGGCCCACGAGCGTCTGTTGGCGACAACTTCCGGTAGGATGACCTTAGGAACGCCAGGTCACCTCCCGGTCGAGTCAAAGTCACGTGCTGTGGGGGTAGGGGGTGGGAAGGTCAAGGTCAAATGTCGTCACCGTGCCTGTCGTGGCGCGGATGTCAGGACCCAAGGCACCGTGATTGGGCGGGTGGCGTGTGGGGGTGGTGGTGGGGGGGGGGGGAGTGAATATGGGAAATGTCTGGGGTGGTTTGTCTTACAGTGCTATATATGCGCGCAGTCTGTTATAGCACGGACCGGGGAATGAATACAGAGCGACTGCCCTCAGTGGATACATTTGTTGTAGCAGATTCTGTATTTGTAGCGACACAATACAGTATAACTACGCAATACCCTGTAAACATATAATAATATTGTGTCCACTCAGTATGCTGTAACCACATAGTATACTGTAATAAAAAACCACACAATATGCTGTAAGTACATAGTATAATGTAATAATGTAACCACACAATATCCTGTAACTAAACAATGTGCTGTAAGCACATAGTATATATAACAATTTAACCACACAATATCCTGTAACTACACAATATCCTGTAACTACACAATATCCTGTAACTACACAATATCCTGTAAGTACATGTATTAATGTAATAATGTAACCACACAATATCCTGTAACTACACAATCTGCTGTAACCACATAGTATAATAACTACACAATCTGTTGTAACCACATAGTATAATGTAACAATGTAACCACGCAATATCCTGTAACTACACAATATGCTGTAACAACACAATATGTTGTAAGTGTAACCACATAGTATGATGTAATAATGTAACCACACAAAATCCTGTAACTACACAATATTCTGTAACCACATACTATATGTAATAATGTAACCACACAATATGCTGTAACTACACAATATGCTGTAACTACGTAGTATAATGTAATAATGTAATCTCACAATATCCTGTAACTACACAATCTGCTGTAAGCACATAGTATATGTAATAATGTAACCACACAATATCCTGTAACTACACAATATCCTGTAACTACACAATCTGCTGTAACCACATAGTATATGTAATACTGTAACCACACAATATCCTGTAACTACACAATATCCTGTAACTACACAATATGCTGTAACCACATGGTATAATACAATACTGTAACCACACAATATCCTGTAGCAACACAATATGCTGTAAGTACATAGTATAATGTAATAATGTAATCACACAATATCCTGTAACTACACAATCTGCTGTAACCACATAGTATAATGTAATAATGTTACCACACAATATCCTGTAAAAAATAATATGCTGTAACTACGTAGAATAATGTAATAATGTAACCACACAATATTCTGTAACTACACAATATGCCGTAACCACATAGTATATGTAATAATGTAACCACACAATATCCTGTAACTAAAGAATGTGATGTAGCCAGTCAATGCACTGTAACAACGCAATATTATGTAGCTATATTATATGCCCACAATGTGTTGTAGCAATGGAATGTGCTGTAGTATACAATATTTTGTAACTACATAGTATGCTGTAGCCATGCAATACCCTATAACAATGCAGTGTTCTGTAGTATACAATATGCTGTAACTACATAGTGTGCTGTACCATACAATACACTGTAACAATGCAATGTGCTGTGGTATACAATATGTAACTACAAGATGTGTAGCCATCAAGTACAATGCATGGCTGTAGTATACAATATGATGTACTAATGTTGGTAGCCATGCAATACACTGTAACAATGCAGTGTTCTGTAGTATACAATATGCTGTAACTACATAGTATGCTGTACCAACAATACACTGTAACATGCAATGTGCTGAGTAGCATATGCTGTAACTACATGTGTGCTGTGCAAGCACGTACATGCAATGTGCTGTAGTATACAATATGCTGTAACTACATAGTGTGCTGTAACCTTGAAACACACTGTACCAATGCAATGTGCTGTAGTATACAATATGTTGTAACTACATATTGTGCTGTAACCATACAACACACTGTAACAATGCAGTGTGCTGTAGTATGCAATATGTTGGAACTACATAGTATGCTGTAGCCGTGCAATACACTGTAACAATGCAATGTGCTGTAGTATACAATATGATGTAACTACATAGTATGCTGTAGCCATGCAATACACTGTAACAATGCAGTGTGCTGTAGTACACAATATGCTGTAACTACATAGTATGCTGTAGCCATGCAATACCCTGTAACAATGCAATGTGCTGTAGTACACAATATGCTGTAACTACATAGTATGCTGTAACCATGCAATGCACTGTAACAATGCAATGTGCTGTAGTATGCAATATGCTGTAACTACATAGTATGCTGTAGCCATGCAATGCACTGTAACAATGCAATGTGCTGTAGTATACAATATGCTGTAACTACATAGTGTGCTGTAACCTTGAAACACACTGTACCAATGCAATGTGCTGTAGTATACAATATGTTGTAACTACATAGTGTGCTGTAACCATACAACACACTGTAACAATGCAGTGTGCTGTAGTATACAATATGTTGGAACTACATAGTATGCTGTAACCGTGCAATACACTGTAACAATGCAATGTGCTGTAGTATACAACATGTTGTAACTACATAATATGCTGTAGCCGTGCAATACACTGTAACAATGCAATGTGCTGTAGTACACAATATGCTGTAACTACATAGTATGCTGTAGCCATGCAATACACTGTAACAATGCAATGTGCTGTAGTATACAATATGATGTAACTACATAGTATGGTGTAGCCATGCAATACACTGTAACAATGCACTGCTCTGTAGTATACACTATGATGTAACTACATAGTATGCTGTAGCCATGCAATACACTGTAGCACTGCAGTGTGCTGTAGTACACAATATGCTGTAACTACATAGTATGTTGTAGCCATGCAATACCCTGTAACAATGCAATGTGCTGTAGTACACAATATGCTGTAACTACATAGTATGCTGTAACCATACAATACCCTGTAACAATGCAATGCGCTGTAGTACACACTATGATGTAACTACATAGTGTGCTGTAACCATGCAATACACTGTAACAATGCAATGTGCTGTAGTACACAATATGCTGTAACTACATAGTATGCTGTAACCATGCAATGCACTGTAACAATGCAGTGTGCTGTAGTATACAATATGCTGTAACTACATAGTATGCTGTAACCATGCAATATACTGTAACAATGCAATGTGCTGTAGTACACAATATGCTGTAATTACATAGTGTGCTGTAACCATACAATACACTGTAACAATGCAGTGTGCTGTAGCTACACAAAATGTGGCAACCATGCAAAGTGCCCAGTAAACCTCACAGATTCTTGCAACCACGCAATATACTAAACCCATGATGTATAATATATAGGTTAGATGACAATAGAAGACTTGCGAGTGGACAGTGCCCGTGTTTATCATCCCATAGGTTCATTATATATCACATATATGGATGTATTAATTCTAATAACGGTTGGTTGGTTGTTAGAGTTTCACGTCCTGGCAACACCTAAGGTCATATCAGGACCGTGTAATAATGGTAGATATACATTATATGTATTATCTTAGGTTTGGAACTAGTATAACTGTTACTGTGAGGAGGCTCCTAGATTTACACTTTACAAGCCAAATCTAACCATGTTGGGTTCAGGCCACAGCCCCCCCCCCCACCCTCCCCACCTGTGCATTCCTATATCACGTGACCGCGCTGCTGGCGCCCGGCGCGCCCCTGGTGGCCGACCCCTGGTGGCACCACCTCACTTCCCTGGATAAACCTCACTTCACAGCTTCGGGCGGACAAATCTCATAAGGGGCGACGTAGGGGGTGGCCAGGGTCAAGGTCACGGGTCAGACGTCAGGAGGGGTCAGCCAGCCAAGGTCGGCTCAGAGGTCAGGCAGCGTCTGGTGGTGTGGCGGTGGGTCCAGAAGCAGTGAAGGGGGTGCGATGGGGTGAAGGTGATGTGGGTGGTGTGGTGGTGGGGAGGGGTGGAAAGGTGGGGGTTGGGTCGGGGGTGGGGGTGGAGTGGGGTGGGGGAGGTTACTCTGCACTCAGACCCATTGACAACCAGCTTCAAATTCAACAAGTTATTTTCCTTTCTTCCTTAAGGCTTAATTGGGTTGTTATTATTAACACAAGTGACAGCAACACAAGTGACAGCAACACAAGTGACATCAACACAAGTGACAGCAACACAAGTGACATCAACACAAGTGACACCAACACAAGTGACCGCAACACAAGTGACATCAACACAAGTGACTGCAACACAAGTGACAGCAACACCAATGACAGCAACACCAATGACAGCAACACCAATGACAGTAATCCTATACGGATTTTGGTGTTATTTTTAGTGATACGGCCATACTCCATTTTGATACGGATTTTTAGTTAAATTTATTTAAATAAAAATGTGTAACCAGAGCCAAAGTGATGAATGTTGTATGTGAATGTAATGTAGTTTGTTGTATATAATGAATTATGACGTGATACAGATTCATACAAATTCATACAGGATTTTAGGTGAAAAATACAGATTTCCATCAAAAAAATGTGGCAGGTCTGCTATTGCTAGCCGACGGTCTTGTCGGCCGGTCGGTGCAGTTAGCGCACAGTAGTCTGTACGACGCGAGTCGGTGGAACTCCTGTCGCGCCGCAGCCTGCCGTGACCTACATAAAGCACCTACCGTGACCTACATAAAGCAAGGCGGCAATCCCCAGACGGCCTGGACTATCGGCATACATCCTCGGGCCGTCATACGTCTTAATGCCGCCATAAGGATGAATGTCGAACTGTCCTACTCGTAGCTAGCTAGCCTGGCGCCACCCAGCGTGGGGTGAGGCGGGGCGGGGTGAGGCGGGGCGAGGTGAGGCTGGGCTGGAAGGGGTGGGGTGAGGCTGGGCGGGGTGAGGCTGGGCGGGGCGTGGAGAGGCGGGAGTGGCGGGGACGGAAGGAACGGGAGGGAAAAGGCGGGGCGGGGCGGGGCGGGGCGGGGCGGGAAGGAACGGGAGGGGCGGCACGGGACGGGACTGCGCGGGGCGGGGCGGGGCGGGGCGAGGTCGTGGGTTCGAATCCAAGTATAATCAGGGGAAGAGGAAAGAGAGTGGTGTACACATCCATTATATGGTTAAACACAATTGGGGGGGGGGTTAGGGGGGCTTTTTATTTTATCGTAAAATTACCCCTCTATTCAATGCATGAGTCACTGATAGTTGGAATTTTAATGTTAATTTAGATTAACATTTTTAATTTTAATTTTAATCAGTTTGAGGCCGTCGGTTTTCGAGTGTCGGTTCATTAGTGACACGGTGCCGGCGCGGTCACTGTTCGCTGACCCCGGTGGGACGCTCCAACGTCACATAACTCCGGGCGCAGATAACTTGGGGGCCGGCGACGCGGGGCGGGGGGAGCGGGGCTGGGCGGGGGTGGGGGCAGCGGGGCGGGGAAGGGCGGTCCGGGAAGGGGCAGCGGGGCGGGGAGGTGGGGCAGTATGGATAGAGTACAGGTTGGTGGCGCCACCCCGCGTGGCCACCCACTACCCACCTCCCACCTCGATTCCCACCCCCACCAGTCAGCCCTCACCCC
Source organism: Branchipolynoe longqiensis (assembly GCA_030323885.1). Taxonomy (NCBI): domain Eukaryota; kingdom Metazoa; phylum Annelida; class Polychaeta; order Phyllodocida; family Polynoidae; genus Branchipolynoe; species Branchipolynoe longqiensis. Next base: position 2,044,980 of record CM059188.1, read on the forward strand.
CACAACCCCCGGGGTGACCCTGACCGGGCGGGCGCTGACCTGGCACCGGGAGGACGGCGTGTCGACCCCAGCTGACCGACCCGGGGCTCGGCCCGACCCGACCCCGACCCCGACACGCGTAGCCGCCGCACCCCCCGCACCCCCCCCCCCCCCCCGCGCAAATTTAGCATTTCTGACATTTCGCTACTTTTGTCTTCGATTAGCTTACCGATGCCAGGCCAGAACATGGAGTCTATTGCCAGGTTGTAAAGGCTAAGGCTCGAATCTGTGACTGTGTAGGCAGGCTATGATGAAAACAATATAGACAAAGAGAAAGGAAGAGTATAAAGTGTAAAGAAGAAGAGAGAGTCAAGCCCTCTGGTTTATTATTTATGTGGTTACAATGGGAAACAAGCATTTTTGGCCCTACCAATAGGGATCCAGCATTCCTGGTCCCCATGGATACCAGTGGTCTGCCCACCACCACAAGCTGTATGGCCCCATGGTCACCACCAACCTTGACCTTTGAGTGTGGTGATCCCTATCTCAGCAGAGGGGGTAGGCCCTGAGTGCGCTCACACCCAAACCTGCCAGCACCACTATGTCTATTTACATCCCACTCTGGCACCACCAACCCCTACACACACACACACACACACACATATATATATATATATATATATATATATATACATATACATGTGCCTGGTCACGTACACCGATCAGTAATAGAACATTTGCATTCCCACCTATGCCGAATATCGGAATATTTTACTAGGTGTTTAGTTTGTAGTATCCCGAGGTGGGTTTCGGTGCCCTGCCCTGTTCTGCTCTGCCTTGTCCTTCCCTCCACTCTCCTGCCCTCCCCTCCTCTGTCCTGCCCTCCCCTCCTCTCCCCTGCCCTCCCCATCCTTGGCCTGCCATGCCTTGTCCTTCCCTCCGCCGTCCTTCCCTCCCCTACTCTCCCGTGGTCTCCCCATCCCTTCCACCCCCTGCCTTGCCCTACACTGCCTAGCCCAGCCATGCCCTACCCTGCCCTGTTCTGCCCTGCGCTCCTCTCCCCTTCCATTCCCTTCCCTTCCACCCCCTGCCTTGCCCTGCCCTGCCCTGTCTTGCCGTCCCGTCCCCTGTCCTGCCCTCCCCTGCCCTTCCCCCCCTGCCCTGCCCTACCCTCCCCTACCCGCCTGTCCCCTGCCCTGCCCTACCCTACCATGCCCTGCCCTGTCCTGCCCTGCCCTGTCATACCCTGCCCTCCCCTGCCCTCGACTACCCCCTCCCCTCCTCTCCTCCTCTCTCCGGTCCCATCCCGTCCCCATCCCAGTCCGCTCCCTCCCTTTCCCTCCCGTTCCCTCCCGTTCCCTCCCGTTCCCTCCCGCCCCCCCCCCCCCTGTTTCCCTCCGCTCGTCTGCCCTGACCTCCCCCTCCCCCACTTCCTCCCACCTCACATCTTCCGCCGCCCTGCACGCCCCGCCACCCTCCCCTTCCCCTACCATCTCCTCTGCCTCCCCACCTCCCTCCCCCCCACCCACCTCAAACCTCCCTCCCGCCACTCAACTCAACGCCACCGAACTTAGCCTCACTCGGTTTCATTCCCTCAGCCAGTGACAGCAATACCAGTGACAGCAACATGAATACAGTCAACATCAGTGACAGCAACATGAATACAGGCAACATCAGTGACAGCAACATCAGTGACAGCAACATGAATACAGGCAACACAGGTGACAGCAACACTGGTGACAGCAACACCAGTGACAGCAACACCAGTGACAGCAACACCAGTGACAGCAACACCAGTGACAGCGGGGCGGGGCTGGGCGGTGTGAGGTGGGGCAGAGCAGCGAGTGGGCAGGCGTGAATGCGCGGGGGGCTGGGGCTGGGCGGGGTGGGCGAGGAGGGGTGAGTCGTGGTGGGGCGAGGCGGGGCGGGGCGGGGCTGGGTGAGTCGTGGTGGGGTGGGGGGGCAGGGTGAGTCGTGGTGGGGGCGGGGTGGGCGGGTCGGGGCGGGGCGGGGCGGGGCGTGAGACTGAGTGCCGATGTTCTGGTGGCGTTACACATATGAATGAGGGACGTCCGACCGGAGGTTCAGAGGCCAAGTAGCGGCGCCAGAGGCCGCCCCGCCCCCGCGTCACCACCCCACCCCCCCCGCCCCGCCCCGCCCCGCCCCGCCCCGGCCCGCCCCCCCCGCCCCGCCCCGCCCCGCCCCGCCCCGCCCCGCCCAGGCCAGCCCAGCCCCCGACCCCGCCTCACCCCGACCCACCACGCCCCGCCCCCGCCCCCGCCCAGGCCAGCCCAGCCCCGACCCCGCCCCACCCCGCCCCACCACGCCCCGCCCCGCCCCGCCCCGCCCCGCCCCGCCCCGCCCCGCCCCGCCCAGCCCCGACTCCGCCCCACCCCGACCCACCACGCCCCGCCCAGTTCGTGGTGGGTCGCGGCCCGGCAACACTATACATAGCTGCCGCACGTGCCGGGCCGCATTAAGGTAGGCTTTGTGGTCCGGAGGAGATTGGGTAAGGTGAGGGTGGGGGTGGGGGTATGTGGGGTGGGGTGGGGTGCAAAGGGCGGACGGCCCGGGGCGCCCTGGAGGAGAGGTGAGAAGGGAACCACCCCGCGTAGGGAGATGATGACTTTCACCCCTGGGTCAACCCTGCCCCCCCCCCCCCCCCTACGCGCCGAGTGGGTTGGAGCGTCCGTCTCCCGTGCTGGTAGATCGTGGGGTCGTGGGTTCGAGCACCGGTCGAGTCAAACCAATGACTTTAAAATTGATACTTGTCGCTTCCTAGCCAGGCGCTCGGCATTATTAGGATAGGGCAAGGACTGGTGTGCTCAGTGTCCAGGATAATGTGACTGAGTGGGATATCAGGTCATGGTGCCGGCGGCCTGGTTTCCCAGTGGGACAGCACTATAAAGTCGCCATGAGTGCGCACTGTCACAAGTCGGTACCCATCCTGATATGACCTTAGATGTTGCTAGGATGTAAAACAACAACAAACAAACAAACAAACCTACCTATCTACCCCAGCGTCCCCTCCACTACCAAACACCACCACCGCCACCACCGCCACCCCCACCAACACCATTATCATCACTACCACCACTACCACCACCATCACACCATCACATCACCAACACCATTATCATCACTACCACCACCATCACCACCATCACCATTACCACCACCACCAACACCACCACCAACACCATTATTATCACTACCACCACTCCACCACCACCACCATTACCGCCACCACCACCACCACCACCACACCACCACCATACCACCACCATACCACCACACCACCACCACACCACCACCATACCACCACTACCAGTGCCTCACCACCACACCACTACCCACACTACCCCCCCCCCCCAACCACCCACACACAAACCTACGCGCACACATACACACATACATTATTAGACTATAGTTTATGCTGATTGGTCGATGCCGACTCACAGCCCACGACAATTTGACGGTTCCTCTGTAGGTGGACTGAGTGCCGAGAAGACCCATCGGCGCCTGTCAGATTCGCCGTGTCGGGAACCTGTCGGGGGGGGGGGGGGGGGGAGGGTGGGAGTTGGCGCACATCAAAAACACCTACCCCCCCCCCCCCACACGCCCACAAACACACACACACACAGCCTGGCGGACAGGCAGACAGGAAGCTCCCCTCTACCCCCTACCCCCCTACCCCCCGCCCCCTACCTCCCCCCGCCGAGCGCCATCTTGTGAGGTTGGTAGACACCTACCGACTGGCACGCTTGCTGGTTGTTTGTGCTGTGTGCCGTTTGGTGTGTGGTGTGTGATGTGTGTGGTGTGTTCTATGCTGCGTGTTGTGTACTGTGTGATGTGTGTGGTGTGTTGTATGATGTGTGTTGTGTGCTGTGTGCTGTGTGCTGTGTGCTGTGTGCTGGCCTATTTAGCAGGTAAAACTATGCTATCTATGTCTTAGGCTCTGACACCATTGTAGCCGCCGGTGTCATCACCACACGCCAGAAACTGTTGTAATTGTTCAGCGCGCACACTGTACCTTTGCTTGTTCCTGCTCATCGCTTTTGAATAACTGTGAAGATCCAGTCAGCGATCAGTCGCCGACTGCTCAACGACCGATCATTGATCAATCACTGACCATTGTTTTCCCCGCTTTTTTGTTGGCTTTGGTCGCAAGAAGGTCGCCGGCTTTTGGTCGCAAAGTAGTCTCAAGTGGTCGCAAGTGGATGCAAGCCATAGTCTGACTGAGGCGTAATATCTAATATAGGTGGAACTAGTAGTAGTACTGGTAGTTGACCCCTTGCATGCGATGCTACGTGAGAGAGAAGTTAGGCCCTAAATAACGATTGTAGTAGCTAGCCATGATGGAAAATAGCAGGGGAACACATTGTTTATACTCACATATTTCAGTTTAGGACACACATATATAAGATTTATTATAAGCTTACCTAATACATATATATATATGTATATATATATATATATATTTTACCTCGGTAAACAGCCTCAGGCTAGCCTCAGGCTAGGGAGAGGTAAGCACGTCCGGTACCAGCAATTAGCATAAACAACTCACGACTGGATAACGTGTCGTTGGGTTGCTCCGGCAAAATTAGTCTACATACAAGCAAATACGCAGTAAGTATAATAAAAACTGTGGTTAGCTTAATTATGATGCATTAGAGCATCAATATGGAAAGTTTAGACTTTCGTTGGTCCAATTTGGACGAGTTATTTGGTTATAAACAACCAAGGATAGAACACTCGAGTGGGTTTCTCGAAGGAACCAAACCGGTCATTAGCGGTTATGTCAACACCCGGGTCACCGTGTGACTATGGGTAGAGATGTGGGTTTCGCCCTATCTCATGTGGAAATTCTCTCGTACTCTAATAGAGAGTAATGTTGGAGATGCTCCTGGGTTTCTTTTATAGACTCCCCTAGACAAAACTTTTTCAGGCGTTTCTCCGAGTTTCGTAGCATTTTCTCCAACTTGTTGACGTAGTAGTCACAGGTGGGAGAAGTGTGCGGAACAGAGGGATGGGCGGGCCGATACACTGGTCCCGACCCCGCGTAAGGTTTGGGCTTGACCCACAACCCACGCACAAATTTAGCTTATTACGCCTGTGTTATAACGGTATAAACACGTTCTTTAACACCAATAGATGTCCAAATGAGTTTGAAACAACCATATTGTGACATATATATATACCGGGACTGACCAAAAATGTTTGTTTCAGTTCCCGATGGCCACGAAGCGGAGTAAGCGCGGTGCAGCAGCAGCCGAGGGGCGTGTTCCGAGTGGAGTGGACGAGGAGTACGACTCCTCACCCGTGTTGTCGGCAGGGCCGTCGACACAGCCCCGGGCGCATATCCTCTCCGACCCGGACGAGGACGTAGTGCCTGATGTGCCTGCGCCTCCAGATTGGGAGGCTCGCTTTGCAAGATTGGAAAGCCACATCTTGACTGCCAAATCGCCTGTGTCTCGGAAGCGGCGTAGGCCGAGTGTCCAAGAGGATTCATTTGAGGATTTCTTGGACACAGACTCGGCGGTGGAGCTTAAGGCTCCTCCTCCTCCTTCTCCTAAACGGAGGAAGAAGAAGAAACAGGTGATTTCTTCGGGTGATGAATTCACCAAGGAGCGGGCAGAGTCTGGTTTGCGCAAAAAGCGGAAGACTAAGTCCAAAAAGAAGAAGAGGAAGAGGAAATATTCTTCTTCTGAGTCGTCCACTGAGTCTACTTCTACGGAATCAGACTCAGACACCGTATATGAAGGGGTCTATGCGGACATTGGCACTAAAGTGGCTAAGAAGGTGGAGAAGCCAAAGGCTAAGCGGGTTAAAACCACTACGCTTATGCGCGAGACCGTGAATGGTCATTTTCGCACGTTCAAACCGGCGGAGGTTATCTCCAAGTTAGGAGATGAGTTAACAGGCATAAAGGGTGTTCCCAACTCCATCATTAAAGAAATGGATCGGGATGTCAATATGACGGATGACCGTAAGAAGTTTGAGGATGTGTTGCACACAGTGCATAAGGCAGTGTTGGCTACCCTAACAGCTATTGTTCCTGTGGCTAATAGGATGCAGAGTGAAAATAAGTTCTCGTCTTTGGCTAAGACAATGGACAAAGGCATTGCAGTGTTAGCGGCGGCAGGTAATTACCTGTCGTTTCGAAGATATGAAAATGTCTTCAAGTCAGTTTGCACAGATGCTGGCAAAGAAGTGGCTCGCTCTAAGAAGGTTACCGATAATGAGGGGAAGGAGTTTACGCTCTATCTTGCTCCAGAGCCGATTAAAGGGAAACCTTTAGATAATACCAAGATGTTTGGCGGTCAACTACAATACCTCTATAAAGAGGTAGAGACTGCAGCCAAGAGTGGCAAAAACATGGATGGCAAGAAGAAACAGGAAGTTCCTCGTTTCAAAAAGTCACGAGGGGATTTTCGTCCACGACGGTTCACCAGAGGAACCAGACCGAGTTCAAACTTTGGTCAAGGGTTTCGGGGCCGGGGCGCTCGCCCAGGCTGGACCGACAACACCGCACGGCCAATAGGTCGAGGGTTCAACTCGTCGAGACCTTTCCCCAGGGGCGGGTCCAAGTAGAGGTCCAAACACAAACTTTACAAGTCCCTGCAGCCTCTAAAAACACACAAACTGTAAGCAACTTTGTGGCTGGTAATATTAGGAATCATATTTCTGAGTGGCACAAAATTACTAGTGACCAAGAAATTATAGAAATAGTTAGGGGTGTTCAAATTCCCTTTACACAAATTCCTGTACAAAGTATAATACCTTTTCCATATAACATTCAACCAGTTGAACGAGACGCACTAACTAAACAGGTACATAAATTCTTTGAGAAAGGAATTATACAAAAAGTGACACACTGTTCAGGACAGTTTTTTTTCAAACATTTTCTCGAGACCGAAGCCTAATGGTGATGTTCGAATGATCCTGGATTTAACAATCCTTAATAAAAGGGTGGAATATCGACATTTTAAAATGTTCTCTCTAGATACGGCACGAGATCTGATTACACCAGATGCGTGGATGGCTAGTGTTGATTTACAGGATGCATATTATACGCTTCCCATAATGGAACAATACCGAAAATTTCTTCGGTTTATTTGGGATAACCAACTCTATGAGTTTACCTGCATGCCGAATGGCTTAGCTTGTGCGCCACGTTTATTTACTAAATTGCTTAAACCTGTTTTCTCGGTAATGGCGAGGAAAGGTCACATAATGTTTCCATACATAGATGATTCTTTTATTATAGCTTCAACACAAATTGGTTGTGTGAATGCAGTTTTGGATTTATGTGCATTACTCACTAAATTGGGATTTTATGTACATCAACAAAAGTCAGTGTTTAAACCAACAAAACAACTCAAATGTTTAGGGTTTATTCTGGATACACGGTCCCTTACAGTGTCGATAACAGAACAAAAACTAATTAAGTTTATGACTACAGCGACTCAGCTTATTAAGTTATCAAAGCCAAAAATTAGACAGGTTGCTGTTCTTATTGGCATAATGACCTCATATGCACCTGCTGTGTTATATGGGAAGGCCCATATTAAGTCGCTAGAAATAGATAAAAATTTAGCGTTAACACGAACTAAAGGCAATTTTGAGCGAAAAATGTTTATTTCGCAAGAAGGGTTACAGGATATTGGATGGTGGATGCAACATATAGCAAGTTCACCAAATCCAATCCGCATGGCGGAACCTAATACAGTAATTACTACTGATGCTTCGTTAGAAGGTTGGGGAGCTCATCGAGATGGGATCACAACAGGAGGTAGATGGCTTGATGATGAAAAATCAGACTATATTAATGCACTAGAATTGCGTGCTATTTATCTGGGCTTACGTAGTTTAGTAAAGATAAATAAATCACAGGTTAGAATACTAACTGATAATACTACTGCCATGGCATATATTCGTAACATGGGTGGAACCAAATCAAAGTCTTGCAATCAGTTATCTAAACTGATTTGGAACTGGGCACAGGCTCAACAAGTCTGGCTGACTGTAGCGCATATTCCAGGGTCACAAAATACACTTGCAGATTATAAAAGTAGAAATTTCCATGACCATTTAGAGTGGTCTCTCTCTACACATTTGTTTAACTTCGTTTGTGAAAAATGGGGTACACCTGAAGTTGACTTATTTGCATCACGAAATAATAACAAGTTACCCTGTTATGTTTCTTGGCATCCTGAACCGGATGCTTGGAAAGTAGATGCGTTTGCTATTACTTGGGAAAATAATTATTTTTATATTTTCCCGCCATTTAGCATTATCAGCCGAGTAGTGAGAAAAATCGGCTTGGAAGGGACACATGCGATACTGGTGGTGCCCGATTGGGACACGCAACCTTGGCTGCCAGCAGTTTCACAACTGGCAAAAGATCGTATACGATTCCCAAGAAAACTCGGGAATCTGACGCACCACGGACCGCTAGTGGTTCACGGCGACGTGTCAACGACGCCCCTATTGGCATTCCTTTTCTAAGGAAGCAGCTACAGCAATTTGGATTGGACAGAATTACTGAGGATAGGATAGTATCGGATGCCTGGAGGCCAGGAACTGTCAAAATGTATACAACCTATTTAAAGAAATGGGGTGTACATTGTTTGTTAATGAAAGTTAAACCAACAAATCCAAAGATTTCACAAGTAGCTCGGTTTCTTCGTTCTCTAGAGGATGAAGGACTTTCTTTTGGATCGATTAATGCGGCGAGGTGTGCGTTATCAATTATATTACCTAGAATTGATGGCGAAACAGTTGGAAAACATTATGTTATTTGTTATTTACTTCGTTCAATTTATCAAAGGAATCCTCCAAAACCAAAGTATAGTCGGTTTTGGGATGTTTCTATAGTATTTAAGTTGTTTCAGGCTTGGCCTCACAACTCGTGGTTAGATATAAAACAGTTAGGTTTTAAGGTCGCGGTCCTGTTATTGTTAGTAACCGGACACAGAGGACAGACGATTGTTGCTTTATCCTTAACTGGATTAGAAATAGACAAGCAACAAGCTACGTTTGATTTAGAAAAATTGCTTAAATCGAACACGTTAGGTGACCCTTTATCAACGGTTCACTTAGACTGTTTTCCGAATGATCGGAAATTATGTGTTGTGTCAGCCATACGGGCTTATATATACAAGACAAAGGATTTACGTGCATCACAACAACTATTAGTGAGCTTTATAAAGCCACATAAGGCGATTTCACGAGACACACTTGCCAGATGGACAATTACGGTGTTGAAATTGGCTGGAGTGGATACGAGTAAATACTCTTCCCACTCAACTAGAGGAGCCATGGTCTCCAAGGCACGGGTGCTGGGTATTTCTGTGAAAAGAATACTAGCGCATGCAGGCTGGAAGACGGCTAAGTCGTTTGCAAAACATTATAATAAACGACTAGAAAAGCCTACCGGCGTTGCAAAGCGTCTTCTCGCCAACTAACAAGAATAGGTGAGAACAAAAATTTAGAATGTTATAATAATAAGAAAGAATGATATTAAGGATAAAAATGAATTATGTAAAGGTCTCCCTAGCCTGAGGCTAGCCTGAGGCTGTTTACCGAGGTAAAATAGTATAGTTATACGAGTCTTACCTTGGTACAGATGATGGATAACTGTTGTTTTTACCGAGGTATAAGCCTCGGATAGATGTGGGCTAGGGCCCTCCCGCCACACCCTGCCACATCTATTCCGTTGGTGTACCTTTTCGGTAAAGTAATAGTATCCATTGTTTGAAAGTCATTTTTATCCTCAATAAGTAGGTTAAGATTGCTGGTACCGGACGTGCTTACCTCTCCCTAGCCCACATCTATCCGAGGCTTATACCTCGGTAAAACAACAGTTATCCATCATCTGTACCAAGGTAAGACTCGTATAACTATACTATATATATATATACATACACAGTAAAACCTCTTTTAACCGACCACTTTCACAGATCAACCACTCCCTTATATCCATCGCTTTATTTGGGTCCCAAATGGGTCTGTCACATGTGGTGTACCCCAAGGGTCAGTGTTAGGGCCACTACTCTTTATAATCTGTATAAACGATCTTGAAAAATGGTTGCAAACTGAATGCCTCCAACTATATGCAGATGACACAGTCATATATGCAAATGGCACCACAGAAGAGGAGGTAATAACTAAACTAAATAAAATCCTACTAAAACTAGATGAGTGGTGTGAGTCCAACAAAATAACCATCAACACAAGCAAATCAAAAACAGTACTCTTCTCGCATAAACAAATGCCAGAAAGAAAACTACACTGTAAGTTAGGAAACCAAACACTAGAAAATGTAGACCATTACAAATACCTAGGCCTTGAGTTGGACAGCCAACTAAACTACAACCTATGTATAAATAAAATTATACAAAAAGTAAACGACAAACTGTGGCTATTTGCAAAGCTAAGAGACTACATGAAACAAGAAATGTCAATAAAAATCTTCAAGGGCATGGTGCTCCCCTATTTTGACTATGGAGATGTAAACTACATGGATGCGAGAAAAGAACTACTAAAAAAACTGCAAACACTGCAGAACAGAGCCTTACAAATCTGTCTAAGAGTAGACAAGCTGCACCCCACCTATGACATACACAAAAGAACCAAAGTGAAACTACTAGAAAATAGGAGAATAATTCATTTGAAAACATTAGCATATAGCTATAGTCAAAACATTAAACTTCTAACAAAACCACAAAGGGCTACTAGAGCAAATAATGCGCCACTACTAAAGCAGACCAGAAGCCAAATAAAAGCTCATGAGAGAAGCATGCTGGAAATGGCTGCCAAGGTGTGGAATGCCCAAACGGTAAAGGAACGACAAATTCCTGACCTAAAAACTTACAAAAAATATCTGTGCAAAATAAGGCTAGGAAACCCCCAGTAAACTGCACTGCAAAGGGGCATGTGATATGTCACGGCCCACCAGCGGGACGCCCAATGGAAGGTAACCATGCCAAAAGTAGCCAGATAACACACCACACAGCTACGTACAAGCCTATGATATGTAAATAGGAGTAGGCTAGTCTAGTAATAAGAGTAGAAAAAATAAATACATATATACCAAGAAAATCCAAAAAAACTAACATAGGCTACTAACCATACCAACCAATTATATATCTGCTACTGAAATGCAGGCACTCAAATACCTTATCAGCAGCCACTGTGTGGTAAGATAACACCAACACTACAACTGGCCAGCATTGAAAACAAGCCTGGGTACCCGGGCTTATATGCTATGGACAGTATAAATACAGCCTCAATAAAAACAACAAAAAAACGATTGCCCATACAATCCCATTGTAATGATAAAAAAAAAATTCCCTTAACCGACCACCTCCCTAAATGGACCATTTAAGATCGGTCCCATGGTGGTCAATTTAGAGAGGTTTAACTGTATTATCGTATATATAGTTTTACATGTTATTTTATATATATATATATACGTATATATGTATATTAATTATTATGTGTACATGTATATCTTATATACATACATACATAAACCTATATATATATATTATGTGTATATCTGGATGCATATGTTCATATAAACAACTGGTATTTAGTTCACTCACAACATGTACAAGTACATCACCAGGCAGGCCGCGCTCTCATAGTTCACAAGACTGCCGCTGATGTACAGGAGGCGCTGTGCCATCACTACGAGTTAGCTGTGTGAGGGGTGCGGCCCGTAGCCGAGCGGGGGGGGGGGGGCAGGGGGGGGGGGGCGCCCCACGTCAGGTAGTGTTACGGCCGGGGTGAGCAGGTTCAACACACAGTTCGTGATCTATGACACAAAGTGGTAAACAGTTAAATATAGGCCGCCCCACACTGCCCCTGCTCCCACCGACCCGGTGTGTGTGCTGCTAAGTGTTCGACAGTTTATTTTATAGACACATTTTTATCATTTAAAGAAAAGAAGAGATTTTATTTACAGCACTCTATAGATTTATAAGTTGTCAAATAGCAGCCGCCCTACAACCTGCTCTGTTTGCAACAACTCTGAGATATGCGCGTACTGTTTGATGCTTATATGTACCCTGCAGTAGGTCACAAACCTATGTCAGAACACAGACTATGCAATATCTACCATGCAGTAGGTCAGAACACAGGCTATGCAATATCTGCCATGCAGTAGGTCACATATCTAGTCAGAACAGACCTAGCAATATATACCATGCAGTAGGTCACACACCTAGGTCAGAACACAGAATATGCAATATCTGCCATGCAGTAGGTCACATATTTAGTCAGAACAGACCTAGCAATATATACCATATACCATGCAGTAGGTCACAAACCTAGGTCAGAACACAGACTATGCAATATCTACCATGCAGTATGTCACATATTTAGTCAGAACAGACCTAGCAATATATACCATGCAGTAGGTCACAAACCTAGGTCAGAACACAGACTATGCAATATCTGCCATGCAGTAGGTCACATACCTAGTCAGAACAGACTTATCAATGTCTACCATGCAGTAGGTCACAAACCTAGGTCAGAATACAGACTATATGCAATATCTACCATGCAGTAGGTCACATATTTAGTCAGAACCGACCTAGCAATATGTACCATGCAGTAGGTCACAAACCTAGGTCAGAACACAGACTATGCAATATCTACCATGCAGTAGGTCACATATTTAGTCAGAACAGACCTAGCAATGTGTACCATGCAGTAGGTCACATACCTAGTCAGAACAGACATATCAATGTCTACCATGCAGTAGGTCATAGTCAGAACATTTGCAATATCTACCATGCAGTAGGTCACAAGCCTAGTCAGAACAGTAACTTGGCAATATCTTCCAGACAATAGGTCACAGGCCTATTCAGAACACTAAACAATATCTACCATGCAGTAGGTCACAAGCCTAGTCAGAACAGCACCTTGGCAATATCTTCCATACAATAGGTCACATGCCTATTCAGAACACTAAACAATATCTACCATGCAGTAGAACACAAGCCTAGTCAGAACCATCAGCATTATCTAGCATGCAGTAGGACACAAGCCTAGTCAGAACCATTAGCATTATCTACCATGCAGTATATCACAAGGCTACTTAGACTACTCAGCAATGTCTACCATGCAGTAGGTCACAATCCTAGTCAGAACACTTAGCAATGTCTACCTTACAGTAGGTCACAAGGTTAGTCAGAATACTTAGCAATGTCTACCATACAGTATGTCACAAGGTTAGTCAGAATACTTAGCAATATTTACCATACAGTAGGTCACAAGGTTAGTCAGAATACTTAGCAATGTCTACCGTGGAGTAGGTCATAAGCCTAGTCAGAACAGCGATTTGCAAATATCACGACTCGTCAATACAGTCCGTGCCTGGTAGACTTATTGTAGGGCAAGAACAGGTCGATTTAGTGTCATGGTTTCGACTCGCACGGTATCGCAAAAGTGCTGCACTATAAAGCCACCAGGAAGGAATACTCACTGTCACAACTTGGTAGCCGTCTTATCATGTCATGTTGCTCATATTGCAAAACCCCAAACACACACTATTTGTTTATTTATTTATTTATCATATATTTATTTATTTATTCATTTATTTATTTATTTATTTATTAAATCACTGTATGTTCAAAACCTCAACCTTTCTTAAGTTAGACAATTATAAATATTGCAAGTGTTGAATTGCTAGTAACAGTGGCCCCCTGCCCCGCAGTAAGACGCGGTAACCCGCTACTGACACGGGGCAACGCCGCTCTCTCGCGCGCCGGGTCAAGGTCACTGATCCTTCACGGGGCCAAGGTCAAGGACACAACCCTGGGCTTCGGGGTTGACAAATTGCACGCCAAGGTGTTGGTGAGAAGTAAGATATCAACTTGGACGTGGTTGGAATTAGTTGCGGAGTCCTTCGAGCAGCCCGCGCCACTCTCAGACCTACCCGGTTTTACTAGGATAGTCAGCAGCGGCTGCTCAGTCCCAGGATAATGTGACTGATTGCGATATTTCGTCACACCGCCGGCGGGACGGTATTCTAATCCGGTAGCAATATAAAGCCGCCATGGGTGTGTGCTGTTGTATGTCGGGGACGCGTCTCGGTGTGACCCTATATGTTGCTAGGCTGTAAAACTCCAATAGGTCAAGACAGACCGACGCTGTCTCATTATACTTTAAGTACACTTGAGGCTAGATAAAAGATTCACCTCCACCCAGAGTAGGGTTGAAGAACAACCTAGTCTAAAAACAGCTCAAACCGATTTAGTATATACAGGAAGTGGAGTTCCTGGTTCCAGAATCCACTGTATGCCTCTATTGGCACAGAGTTGATGAAATGAGAGAATGCTCTCTATTCGACTTTTAAAGTCTATTAATCTACGTTATTTAATCAATTTCTTATCCAAAAGTTGCGGGTAAATGAAGATAAAAAGGTATGTGACGATTACATGTTGGTACTTGAATTAAGAATTGATGTCCTCATTTCATTTAGGCAACCTTTCGCCACTTTTTCTAATGGGTTGTTCTTCACCTCTACTGTAGGTATGGGGTGAATCTTTTATCTAACTTGAGGTTTTGCTTCAACGGATTCCTGCTTCGCCTATATCATTTCCGGTTTGGGCAGGACGCCATCAGTACCCACGTTGTGAACGCTGCTTTATATACCTTTTCCAGGCTGCGCAGTTAAAGTTGCATAGTCCGATGCTTTTGTTTGTTTGTTTGTTTGTTGTTGTTTTACGTCCTAGCAACATCTAAGGTCATATCAGGACGGGTACCGACTTGTGACAGTGCGCACTCATGGCGACTTTATAGTGCTGTCCCACTGGGAAACCAGGCCGCCGGCACCATGACCTGGTATCCCACTCAGTCACATTATCCTGACACTGAGCACACCAGTCCTTGCCCTATCCTAATAATGCCGAGCGCCTGGCTAGGAAGCAACAAGTATCAATTTTAAAGTCATTGGTTTGACTCGACCGGGACTCGAACCCACGACCCCACGATCTACCAGCACGGGAGACGGACGCTCTAACTCATTCGGCCATCCCGTCTGGTTCCGATGCTTTTGAGTTTCTGCTATTTTCTGAGATAAATATATTGTACTAATCGTTATAATCCACTTTACTTTAGTTTGAAGTCACTTTAATTTTAAATGGCTAAGTGTGGAGATATTTTACGTAAAAAATGCCAAAATAATGTTGGCAAGCACTCCAAAACTCTGACACCATAGACTTCAGTAGTAACGGGTTCTATTAATTGACTTATTATGCCCTTCTATGCAGCAACAAATGCTTAATAAGTGCACCAGTGTCTAAGTTGAATATGTAGAATCAAATCTAGATAAATGTTTTGGTTTTGAAAATTTAATGTTTTCATCGGACTATGCAACTTTAAATGCTACCACATTAGTTCTTGCCCCATGTCCCGCCAATACTTCCGTAACCCCCGTCCTGATATGACCCTAGATGTTGCTAGGACGTTAAACAACAACAGATAAACACAAACTAGCCTCACCCTCTCCGCTGCCTCATCCGCCCACTAGAGGGAGCCTCAGAAGACCAGTTTGGGGTGGGGGGGAGGGGGGGAGCGGGCAGGGAGCATGAAACCGGAAGTGACGTGATGGCCTGTTAAGTGCCGACCTGCACTCGGTACCACCGCACAGCGCGCAGTCACGCATTGCTGAATCCCGCCAGACAGACAATACGCTGTCAGTCCGACAGCCTCCCACGACAGTCACAGTTTTGCAATAGACTACATAAGCATTCCAGTGGCGCGGTGCATTGTGGGATACGTGGAAGAAAAACAAACCCGCGAGAAGCACATGGCCCATGTTAATACACTGGATGCAGCTATGAAATGTGCTAGTTTCAGCTCATCTCGGCTCTTGTTTGATACATAGAATACCAACTAAAGATATATATATAATAAATTAAGATATTAATCGTTTATCCAGCATTGCATTTACATCAATATAATCAGCACATCTAAAGGCTACATTCCTTACACGCAGTATGCGGCATGCGAATGCGAATGCGGCAAAGAATGGAAAAGCATCTAAGTGAATGGGGGTGCTTCCATGCCTCCAAATGCGAATGCGAATGCGGCAACCGAATCGGTCCATGTAGCCATCGGTGCGGCATGCGAATGCGAATGCTGCTGCGTTTGCCATAGTGAACAGTGTTAGAGAAACCTGACACTGGGTGTGGGTGTGGGTGAAAGGACCCAACCCGTTCACATGCCGCATTTGCATTCGCATGCCGCATACCGCGTGTAAGGAATGCTAGTTTTATGCCATGTGCATTTAGATTTAGAGAAATCTGGGCACTCCGACTAGTGTTAGAGCCATAGCCAGAGTCAGTTTGACTTATTTTATTCATGTTTTCATTTATATCCAATGGTTAATGACATATGTAGAACTAGAAAATGAGTAGGGTTAATCATATATTGGTTATATATTTCTTTGAAACAAGCGTCTGTTGACACATTTGCAATTTTAATATTTAGAACAAGAATTAACAATAGTGATGTGGATATCAGCCTTAAAGTAACTGATTGTTTTGTGTGGATTTGTATGTTTCTAAGCTCAAAATGTTTAACTATGGCTAGTTTTTGTCTTAGTTATATTCATCAGATCATTATATTGCATGTGTCCATACATGTTTATGCCAAATTATGTATTTCTATTAATGTTGAATATAATGGAAGTTTTGCCCTATGCGTATCAGCAAACTGAATGGCCATATGCATTTGCTTTGCTGCCAACGCCGTTTTCAGCGCATGCGCAGTCGGAACGGTGATCTCGTCTATCCGCAGAGCCGCCACGGCGCCGTGATCTCGCCGTGACCTCACGCTGACCTCGCCGTGACCCCGCTGTGACCTCGCCGTGACCTCGGCAATAGCACAGTTTCATGCAGTAGGCCGGGAGCCCCTGAATGACAGCCGGAGATGCATCACCAGGCGTCTGAAACCAACAAATGTGAGCAGCTTGTATGTCCTTGTCAGACCCAGGGCGCCCCGCGCCACGGTGTGGGGCGGGGGGGCAGGGGCGGGGGCAGGGGCTGTAGGGGGTGCGGGTAGAGGTGAATGGAAGTGAGCAAGGGACGGTAGAGGTAAGCAAAGGTGGGGAGGGGCCGGAGGGGCCGGAGGGGCCGGAGGGGCCAGGTAGAGGTGAGAAGGGACGGGCAGAGGTGAGCAAGGGAACGCACGAGGTTTGATTGGTTGTTGGAGTTTTGCGTCCTGGCAACATCTATGGTCATATTAGGACCGGACAAACTGCTGTTCCAGACCGCTGTACCAGACCACTGTATCAAACCACTATCAGACTGCTGTACCAGACCACTGTACCAGACCGCTGTACAGGACTGTTGTATCAGACCACCAGACCGCTGTACCAGACTGCTGTACCAAACCACTATCAGATCGCTGTACCAAACCACTATCAGACCACTGTATCAAACCACTATCAGACCGCTGTACCAGACCACTGTACCATACCACTGTACTAGACTGGTGTACAAGACTGTTGTATCAGACCATTGTACCAGACCACTGTACCAGACCAGTGTACCAAACCACTATCAGACCGCTGTACCAGACCACTGTACCAGACCACTGTTTCAGACTACTGTACCAGACCACTGTATCAAACCACTATCAGACTGCTGTACCAGACCACTGTACCAGACCGCTGTACCAGACTGTTGTAC
The DNA here is from genome assembly GCA_030323885.1 of Branchipolynoe longqiensis. NCBI lineage: Eukaryota > Metazoa > Annelida > Polychaeta > Phyllodocida > Polynoidae > Branchipolynoe > Branchipolynoe longqiensis. The sequence goes on from CM059188.1 coordinate 2,062,670, forward strand.
CAAACCACTATCAGACCGCTGTACCAAACAACTATCACACCACTGTACCAAACCACTATCAGACCGCTGTACCAGACCACTGTGCCATACCACTGTACTAGACTGTTGTACAAGACTGCTGTATCAGACCACTGTACCAGACCACTGAACCAGACCACTGTACCAGTCCACTGTACCAGACCACTGTACCAGACCACTGTACCAGACCACTGTACCAGTCCACTGTACCAGACCACTGTACCAGTCCACCGTACCAGACCACTGTACCAGACCACTGTACCATACCACTGTACTAGACTGTTGTACAAGACTGCTGTATCAGACCACTGTACTAGACTAATGTACCAAATGACTGTACCAGACCACTGTACCAGACCAGACCGTTGTACTAGACTGTTGTACAAGACTACTGTATCAGACCACTGTGCCAGACGACTGTACCAGACCGCTGTACTAGACTGTGTACAAGACTGCTATTACTATTATTACAGACCGCTGTTTCAGACCACTGCACAAGACCACTGTACCAGACTACTGTACCAGACCACTGTATCAGCCCAATGTACCAGACTACTGTACCAGACCACTGCACCACACCAATGCACCAGACCACTGTTCCAGACCACTGTACCATACCACTGTGCCATACCACTGTACCAGACCACTGTACCAGACTACTGTACCAGACCACTGCACCAGACCAATGCACCAGACCACTGTTCCAGACCACTGTATCAGACCACTGTACCAGACCACAGTGCAAGCCCACAATTGTAGGCGTCAGAGATAATGAGCGGATGGCACAAATATCCACAAGAGAACCACACCAACCTCAAAACACCAGCATCCGGTATAACTATAACTTATAAGCTGTTGCTAACTGGGAGTAGCTCGCATGGAACAGGCTGAGCGGCATGTGGGCGGGTCTCTTGAAGACAACAGCCACCCTAAAACATGAGTCAGCAGCTAAGCGCAAACCGTGAAACATATCATGCTATGGTCAGCCGGTATTAAGCTAAGATTCCATATGCGCAGTATGCAAATACGAATGCGACAAACATTGTCAAAGCATTTAAATACACAGTGTTGTGTGCTTCCATATTATCGGATGCAAATACGAAAGCAAACGCGAATGCGAATGCGGAAAGTGGATTGCGATGAGGACCAATCAATGTGAATGCGAGAATGCTGCTGCGATTGACAGAGGAAACAACAGGAACTTTGTCGTTCCTTCACAAATTTGGAACAAAAAAAACACGAAAATGGCATGGTTATCTATGTCGCAGACTGCATTCGCATTCGCATGCTGCATACCGCGTATATGGAATCTTTGCTTTACCTTCCAAGCACAAATTGATCAAAGTAGTCAAAAGTGACATATGGTCACCTGGCAGTTTCTGAATATATATGCTCTAAACAAATCAGGGATGAAAGATCTCCGCGATTTCGCGGATTTCCGGAATCTTTCCTATAGCTATAAAATAGAATAAGTGTATACTAATACTAATAGTAATACGTTGTTCAAACGCAGCAATATGTGGTGCAGACACCGCAGTTCTATCAGCGTATACTACTAATAAATGCTTCAAATGCTGCAGTGCAGCACTTTATCAGCGTATACTACTAATACGTGCTTCAAACATATATGTAATAAACCCGACTTCCGGGAATTTTCCACGATTCCCTAACAATGCTAAACCTATGGGATAATATCAGCATTTTCGCTTTTTCCCCCGCAGACCACTTTCATCCATGAAACATCAATAATTAACAATAAACCTTACATTATAACATGTGTGTATGTGCGTGTAGACGGTGCTGTGTGTGCATGTAAGGACATGGTGAGTGCGCGTGTAAGGGGATGGTGCGTGTAAGAAGTGGTGCCTGTGTGAATGTAAGGGTGTGGTGTGTGTGCGTGTAAGGGGAAGGTGTATGTAAGAAGTGGTGCCTGTGCGCGTGTAAGTGGATGGTGCCTGTGTGTGGGTGAAGGAGTGGTGCATGTATGAATGTAAAGAAGTGGTGCGTGTAAGGTGGTGGTATGTGCGTGTAAGGGGACAGTACGTGTGTGCGTGTAAGTGAGTGTGTGTAGGAGGGGTGAGTGGTGGTGGAAGGCAGCCCTGGGGGACACACAGACAGACACCGCCTATCTAACGTTGCGCACACTTCAAAGCGACCCGGGGTTGACACATTGCGTGCGACGGGCGCAAAAGGGCGGCACAAAAAGGCCCTGCTTCCCCCGCGTCTCGCCAGGTGGCGTAAGTGGTTATTTTTCTGTATCCCAAGTACCCGCCCTCAGCTGTCACTAAATGTCGACTGCCGTGAATAATACGCGCTCAGAGCGACGCTTCTAGATATTTAGTTACAATGGGCGATAATGGGTGTGTATAAACAAATCTACTCAGGTTTGCTATGACTGACTTTTGGGAGGTTCGTAACCTTATGACAGTTACCAGCTGCAGAACTGCAGCAATGTAGAAAGGCACCGATAAATCGGTCTGATCTTTGGTGTGAAGATTAATCTTTTGGTGGGGCGGTTGTAGAAGCCGGGGACATATTAACAATCTATCAAACGATGAGTCGTTGGGCGGCCCCAAATTTCTCCGTTCCAGCGGTAGCAGAGCACTCGTATCCAGTCAACAGCAGCAAGGGTTCAGGAGGATGGGATGGGTAAAGGTGGGTTCAGCAGGTTCCAGCAACAAGAACAAAGCGAGACAAACGATAAGGTAACGGGTCCCACCCAAGCAAACAACTCCCTTGTTCAGGGGGAGAAGTAAGCCCGGGAGAAAAAGAAAAGGGTTCAATATAGGAAAGAGAAATGAGGAGAGTTGAGTCCAAGGGCCGTGTCTCTTTGCTCTATGGTGACCAGCCGGCGAGCCAAAGACACAGACAGAGTAAGAGTAGAAAGTTAAATGCCGGCAGTCTCCCCCCTCCTGGAACTCTTTTCAGACATTATCAAGGAGGAGCAAGGCCAGCGGAGAGGAGATAGAGGTGTGGATGAAGTGAGGTCCGGATAGCAAGTGATGAGGTTGAGGGGGGGGGGGGGAATATAATGCCCAACGCTAACCGGGCAGACTGGACCCGACTTGGGACGATTTCAGTCTGACACAGCCTAGCTTCAAAGGTGCATCGTCCGATGACTTTGACAGTTCGAGTTTCTGGCATTCTTTTTAGATAAATATATTAGATTGATTCATATAATCTACTTTGCTTTAGTTTGAAGTAAATTTGATCCTAATTGGCTATCTTTGGAGATATTTGAAGTGAACACAAGCCAAATTAATTTTGGCAAGCACGTCAAAACTCCAAAATTCATAGACTTCAGTAGTGACAGGTTCTATTAAAGTTGCATAGTCCGATGGTTTTGAATTTCTGTACTTTTTCTGAGATAAATATATTAGATCGATCACTAGTAATATCTACTTTACATCAGTTCAAAGTTACTTTTATTTTAAATGGTAAACCTTTGAGATATTTTGAGTGTAAACAGGGAAAATTAGTTTTGGTAAGCTTGCCAAAACTCTGACACCATAGACTTCTGCAGTAACAGGTTCTGTTAATTGACTCAGTATTGCCTTCTACGCAGAACAAATGCTTAATAAGTGCATCAGTATCTAAGGTAGATATGTCAAATCAAATCTAGATAATTGGTTTGGTTTTGAAAATTTGATATTTCATCAGACTTTAAATTGACTATGCAGCAATAAGTTCACCAGTATCTAAGGTGGATATGAAGGATCGAGATAAGTGTCTTGGTTTTTATGTATTTTGGGGGAGGAAGAATGAAAAGAAGGTGGGCGGGGAGATTGGGGGAGTGAGGAGACGAGTGAGGGGGGGTGGGGAGGGTGGGGGGACTGAGGAGAGTGCGTGGGGAGGGGGGGGTGGGGAGAGGGGAGTGGGGAGCAGAGTGGGGGAGGGGGGTATTGGAGTCAGATAAGGAGTGTGTGAGTGCGGGGGGAGGCTGAGGGGGGGGGCTGTGATGGGTGATGTTGGGAATGAGGGAGGGAGGCTGTGATGGTGTGTGGGGGGGAGGCATGAGGGGAGGGGGGGCTGTGTATGGGTGTGTGTTGGGGGGGAGGCATGAGGGGAGGGGGGGCTGTGTATGGGTGTGTGTTTGGGGGAGGAATGATACGGGATATGGTGAGAGATGGGATAATGGGAATGAGGAGGAATGTATGGGGTGTAGGAGGAGTGAGTGGGAGTGAGGTGGAGGAGAGGAGTGGCGGGAGGAGTGACGGGGGTTGAGTGTGTGAGTGGAGTGGAGTGACGGGGGGGGGGTGGGAGGGCGGATGAATGATACAGGAGATAGTGAGAGATGGGATAATGGGAATGAGGAGATATGTGTGCGTTGAATGAGGGAGTGAGGAAGAGGGGGGGTGTGTGTGTGTGGGGGGGGGGGGGCTGGGGGCTGTCCCGCGGGCACACTTGCCGCGTCTGTATCAGGGCAGCCCATCTAGTTGAAAACATGATTTATTGTTCACCAGGAGCAAAGGTCACTCCCGCGAGAAGTCACCTGTGTACGAGATAAAGTGAGATACCGCGAGGCACAGCGAGATACAGCGAGATGCAGCGAGATACAGCGAGACAAGGCGGTAACTACGGCTTGTCTTAACATTGCACCCGCCCGCTCGGGGTTATGTCTACCGCCAGAGCCCCTGCCCCTCCCAGGCCGGGTGTGTGGGTGGGTATGTGGGTGGGTGGGTGGGTGGGTGTGGGGGTGTTATGGGGTGTTGGTGTGTATAAGGGTGTGGGAGTGTAGGTGTTGGGTGTGTTGGGAGTGTTGGGTGGGGGTGTAGGTGTGTGTGGATAGGTGTGACTGGGTGTGTTTGGGGCTGTAGGTGTGTATGGGTGTGTATGTGTGGGGGCATAGGTATGTCAGGACGGGTACCGACTCGTGACAGTGCGCACTCATGGCTACTTTATAGTGCTGCCCCACTGGTTGACCAGGCAGCCAGCACCATGACCTGATATCTCACTCAGTCACATTATCCTGTCACTGAGCCAACCAGTCCTTGCCTTATCCTATTAATGCTGAGCGCTAAGCTAGGTAGTGACAAGTATCAATTTGTTAAGTCATTGGTTTGACTCGATTAGGTGCCGAACTCCCGACCTTCCGCACTGGAGGCCTGCGCTCTACCGCGTCCGGTGGTTATTATAGCACACTGCTGTTTGAGACGTGTGTGGCGGGGGGGGGGGGGCAGCGGAGGGGTCTGATCAAATGTTTGTAATGAAATGAAATACAGTAAAACCTCTCTAAATTGACCGACCATGGGACTGACTTTAAATTGTCTATTTATGGAGGTGGTCAGTTTAGGGAGTTTCTTTTTATCATTACAATGATATTGTATTGGCCATCATTTGGGACCCAAATATAGCGATCGATATAGGGGAGTGGTCGATCTGTCGATGTAGTTGGTTAGAGAGGTTGGGAGATCGTTTGGGACCACAATAAAGTGATCAATATAGGGGATTGGTCGATCTGTGGAGGTGGTTAGAGAGATTTTACTGTATCATTTTATCTGTTACATAAGTGAGAAGACAAGACAATTAGTTTGGTTGAGCTATCTCTGGCTGGAGCCTCCTTAAAAGGCCCCTCTGCTTTATTAAAGTCGAAATTCTGCATGAGTGAGACAGATAGTGGGGGAGCACGCGTGCACGTGACCGTATTGGGAGCATCGAGCTGGTAGCCAAGGCGCTCCAGCCCAGTTAATGAGCAATTGTCAAAGCAAGTAAATACAAACATAAGAAGTACCCCTACCGGAGTGCATCTCGGCCTGCTGGCCCGAAGTACAAAGTTACACAATAATAGCACTCAGTCGTATATATCCTTTTATCAGTCAGGTGGGTCACAGGCACCGTTATATTATCATGACACTGAGTCGCATATCATCCATACTGGCCTGCAGATATATTAATTAACCCCATTGACCATATAGCGACACAAAGGCATATATATAGGTTAATGGCAGACAAGCAATGCAGGTGGACTCCACTCCAAATAATATTCGCATAAAGACAGGGAGGAGGGTGATGTGTATGCGTTGGTTGTGTTTTGGGGAGTTTTCAGTCGCATAGGTGCGCTGAATGCTGCAAATCTGCAGCACTGTGTGGGCATCACTGAAAGTGGTCTCATGTGGTGGTAACCAGGCGGGATGGCCGAATGAGTTGGAGCATCCGTCTCCCGTGTTGGTAGACCATGGGATCGTGGGTTCGAACCCTGGTCGAGTCAAACCAATGACTTCAAAATTGATACTTGTCACTTCCCAGCCAGGCGCTCGGCATTATTATGATAGGGCAAGGACTGGTTAGCTCAGTGTCAGGATAATGTGACTGAGTGGGATATCAGATCATGGTGCTGGTGGTCTGGTCTCCCAGTGGGGCAGCACTATAAAGTCGCCATGAGTGCACACTGTCACAAGTCGGTACCCGTCCTGATATGGCCTTAGATGTTGCCAGGACGTTTAAACAACAACTAACAAACCAACATGAAGTGGTCTCGTAAAGCCGCCCATAACTGGCTGACATTGTGGGGGCGGGAGGTGGGGTGTGTGGTGGATGTGGGGGTAGCGGATGGTAGGGGTGGGTGGGGGATGAAGCGGTGGTTACCTGCGTGCCTAAGTCAGACGGACAGCTGCCGGGCAGACTACTCCAGGAGGTGCGTGATTAATTATAGGCATTGGTTCCTGTTGTCCGCCCTGCACCGGCCACTCATAAAGAATGCACCAGTGTGTGTGCGGGGGGGGGCGGGGGGGGGGGCGGAGGTGGAGGGGTGTAGGTGGGGGGGGGGGGTGAGAGGGGTGTGTGTGAGTCTGGGTGTGGGTGGGGGGGGGGTGGGGGGGTGGGGTTGTATGTGTGCGTGTGGGTGGGTGAGAGGCTGGGTGTGGGTGTGAGTGGGTGGGATGGTGTGTGTGGGTGTCTGTGGGTGGGAGGGTGTATGTGGGGGCGGATGTATGGGTGAGTGGGGGTGAGTGTGAGGGTGGTGGGTGGTGAGTCTGGGTGTGGGTGGGTGGGTGTGGGTATCGGTGGGTGGGTGTGGGTATGGGTGGGTGGGGGTGTATGTGTGCGCGTGGGGTGGGTGAGAGGGTGGATGTGTGTGTGGATGTGAGTGTGTGGGTGTGGGTGTTGGCGGAGGGGGAGTTATTTCATTGTCAGGACCCTTGATGATCTCTAACTAACACAACACCATAGTGTTAATCGTTAGAACCACAAAAACCAACTGAAACAACACCAAAAAAAACTCTCACAAAAATAATCCCTGGAGCCACCAAAAGATACCGAAGACAATATGTTGGTTGGGGGCGGGGGTTAAATCCAACAAATCAAAAAGCACACAAAAAAGACCCAATCAAATCACACAGCCCATCAAAATACCAAAACTACCAAAACCATTGAAGCCACCAAAAATTACCAGACCTATAAAAGTGGCCTTTACCTATGCTGTACTACCACCCCCCATTTACTTCTTATTCACCTGTATGACGTCACAGAAGGTGGGTACCTGACTAATTCCGAAGGTTGTAAAAGGAATGTTATCTTTCTGTAGAATCGTTGATTAAATGGGTGAAATTTCAATTGCAGACAATTGGTCTTCCTCAATCCACTGCTCCTTTCCCTCTCCTAGTCCTAGTAAATGCCAGGCGCTGTGCTATGTACCGGCAAGTATAAACTGTTAAGTCATTGGATTGGCTTAACTCGGTTATCGTTCAAACCTCGGGGTTTCAATCCCATTACCTGCGAGATGAGCAAGCAGATGCTCAACTCATTCGGCCATCTTGATTGGTTTGTGGATTGATCTTACAATGAGTGTCATGACAACAATATCAAAATTAGTTAACTAAGTGCACTATTGAAGCACCAGCATTCACATGGGGTTAGCAGTTCTTTAAATATATCCTGGTATGACTAGGCCCTCTGATACCTCTGTGTAAAGTCCTCAGCTGGAATCTGAGGTTTGTGTAGGCAGGCTATAATGAAATCAATACAGGCAAGAAGAGAAAGGAAGAGTATAAAGAATGAAAGTAGAGTGAGACAATGCCCTCAGGTTTATTATTATATAGTGGCACATGGATCTGGTATGGCATACCACTTGACCGTGTTCTCCAATAGGAATCAAGCATTTGTATTTCCACCAATGAATAGTAAGCATTCCTGGGTCACCATGGCTACCGTGATCTGCCCACCACCTCCATGCGGTGTGGCTGCTTGGCCACCACCTGCCTGAGCTGTGTGTGTGGTGATCCGTGACTAACAGTTGGGGGGGAGGGGGTAGTGAGTAGAGCTCCTGAGGCACCTTACACACTATCACTAGTGCCTCCTTCACACTATCTACCTAATACACAATGACTATTGACCATATGTAAAGGATCACCAGCAACTACATAAATACATTCATGCACCTGGCACTATATACCATTTACCTTAATAGACCATTTGCATGCCATTATAGACCATTTGCATTCCCCACCAATGCATTTTATCGGAATATTTTACTTCTGTCTTGTCGACATATCTGCTTGGAAGTTGGATAAAGCTGCATAGTCTGATGGCAGCGTCAACTTCCCCAAACCCAAAATACTTGTCTAGGTTTGTGTCCAGACACTGGTGTAACTTATTAAGTATTTCTTGCTGCACAGAAAGGAAAACTGAGTCAATTTGATATATTGTTACATCTGAATTAAGCCTGTGATGTGCGAATGTTGATGTGCATGATGAATTAATTTGGCATGTTTTCACTTCAAATATTTACAAAGTTAGCCATTAAAAAATAAAAGTGTCTTCAAACTGAAATCGTGGTTAGATTATAACGAACAAGCTAATATATTTATCTAAAAAAATTGCAAAAACTCAATAACATTATGTGTCATATGTGTATGTATGTAGGTAGGTAGGTAGGTAGGTAGGTAGGTAGGTAGGTATGTATGTATGTATGTATGTATGTATGTATGTATGTATGTATGTATGTATGTATGTATGTGAGCGGGACGTAGCTCAGGCGGTAGAGTGTCCACCTGTGAAGGTGTCGGGTCATCCGATCGATCCTGCTCAGTGGACCCATTTGCAGTTTGGGCTATTTTCCGTTCAAACCATTGATCCACAACTGGTTTGTCAAAGGCTGTGGTATGTGCTCCCCTGTCTGTGGGAAAGTGCATATAAAAGACCCCTTGCTGCTTATCGGAAAGATTAGCCAGCCGATGTGGCAGAAGCTGGTTTCCTCCAAATAAATGTCAGAATGACCATATATGCTTGACGTCCAATAGCTGATGATAAAAATCAATGTGCTCTAGAGGCGTAGTTAATTAAAACCAGCTTGTACTTTTGTATGTATGTATGTATGTATGTATGTATGTATGTATGTATGTATGTATGTATGTATGTATGTATGTATGTATGTATGTACGTACGTACGTACGTACGTACGTACGTATGTATGTATGTATGTATGTATGTATGTATGTATGTATGTATGTATGTGTATGTGCATGTGTACCAAACTCAAAACCATCAGGCTATGTAACTAACTGCCTGCACTTTGGAATGGTCTACCTACCAGACACCGAAATATTGCCTAGCTCCCTCTGGGTGTGTCGCTATATGTAGGCGCAAACCGAGTCATCTCCGTTTCTATATTCTAGGTCTACCTTGTATAGATAGAAGTGGTTTGCGAATTGTTGGTGAGACGTGGACCCTGTGTGCATCTCCCACGCAGCACGCTGCCGTGCGTGCATGTGTGCGCGCATGCTACCCCCCCCCCCCCCCCCCCACACACACACGCACACTCAGTGTCCACGCGCTGGTAGGCTATGATTATAGCACAATAGCAAAAGGCAATGTTCGGTGCGTTCAAATAACGAACATGAGAATGGGGAGGGTATTGAAGGTTGAGCTCTGAAGGGTCACACATGGACGCCGACACAGTGTGTGTGTGTGTGTCTGACGGCCTGCTGTGCGTGTGATCCCGATATGTGTTATATGTGCGTGTATGTATGTAAGTGTGTGTATGTGTGCGTATGTATGTATGCGCAGGCTCGCCAACCGTTCGGATTTCCTCAAAATCCCAATATAGTAAAACTTCTGTCATGGGGGTGATGAAAATGGGAAATATTGCGCCTAGAGCAGGACTCAAACCCACATCTCTTTGCATTCTGGGCCAGTGTGCTAACCATTACACCACCTAGGCTCCCTGATATCAACACACTACCCATGTCTACCTGTCTATGTGGCTCCTTGCCTGAGAGGTCAGTGCAGACCACTACACTCGTCCCCCTGGAATTGTAAGTCTTTTAATGCTTACAATTACATACATACAGGCAATGCACTTACATACATACACAGGGTAGGTTCAACAACTATACAGTGCATAGCTTGTACAGGATCCTGGTCACGGCCCCAGTGTCATGGGGGTGGTGAAAATGGGAAATATTGTGCCTAGAGCAGGACTCAAACCCACATCTCTTTGCATTCCGGGCCCGTATGCTAACCATTACACCACCTAGGCTCCCTGATATCAACACACTACCCATGCCTACCTGTCTATGCGGCTCCTTGCCTGAGAGGTCAGTGCAGACCACTACACTTCTATAACCGACCACCTCCCCGGATCGACCACTCCCCTATATCGATCGCTTTATTTGGGTCCCTACAATACCATTTTAACCATATTCTAATTCCCTAAACCGACCACTCCCTAAATGGACCACTTAATGTCGGTCCCAAGGTCGGTCGACTTAGACAGGTTTTACTGTAGTTGGCAGGCCCATTTCAATGGAATCATTCCTTATAGTTGTCATCTCTGTACATTTCGATGTAATCATTTCGAATTATATTGAATGTTTGGCATATCTGCATATGGTTGTTGGCAAGTCTGTACATTTCCATAGAATCATTCCGAATGGTTGTTGGCAGGTCTACACATCTCTATGGAATCATTCCGAATGGTTGTTGGTGGGTCGACACATTTCAGTTGAATCATTCCATCTACACATTTCCATGTAATCATTCCCCTGTTCCAATCATTATCTTGATTATTCCACGAAAATGCATATTTTTCGCAATAATTCTGAATATTTAGATTGTATTGTTGATTTAGTCATATTATATTCGGTGGTTTTTGAAAATAGAAATTATGCATACTAGAATTTATTTAGATTTCTGTTTTCATTATTCTTCAAATTGTGTATGTAAATTTTCCTCAGCAAAGATTGAGTATATGTGTGATGGACTTGGCTAGTCTCAGATTGCACTCATGTTGTTCTCGGCTTGTTCTCATCATGCCCTCAGTTGTTGTGAGCTAGTTGTTGTTGTAGGACAAGCTAATAGAACGCTTTAAAGAAATCAGAAAAAATACTTGGAAATACCATAAAGTAAATGAAATATGGGACCATATAGGCTACACACACACACAACTCGCATTACTTGGACAAGAGTAGTTCAATTAGAAATATTAAAATTAAACAGGACCAAGACTCATGGATAGACAAATGCATACTAGAATTGATGAGAAAAACACACAAACTGGGGAAAATTGGCGCAAATAATGATAACGAAGAGGGAAGCAAAAACTCCATAGCAGCTACAAATGAAGTAACTGTTCCCTGAGTTACTATGCATGCCGCGTTTGAATGCGCCTTCACCGTTGCTGATTGAGAATGCATTAAAACTGCTTTACTTATAATCAAGGGAGAACCATCCACCCAAATACATTGGGTATCACTATCAGTGTACACTGAAAGACAATCAGACACATTCTACTCAAATCTGTTTATATGTAAATAACACCTCTTTACTGATACAAAAACATGTTTCCTGATATAAAATCACAAATAAATTTAGAAGTTAGCAGAAGGAATGGACTGTATTGCCTGCCTCCTCTAATTTTAGCCATTTTTTAAAGGTTAAATTTGACTATCATTTAACGGAACTTTAATCACTTCAAAATTGCTGATATTATGTTTGCGATCATTTGACACGCATCTGATCATTTCAAATTATACTGTAGATTTAAATGTAAATGTAATAACTATGATGAAGATATTTTTCCTGAATTAAATGTGACACCACAAATGCCAGTAACCTTTTGCGATGGATATGATTTTTGCTGGTAATGAGGTGTTAAACCAACACCAATCCATCGAACAAGTCTGCATTTTTGTTCCAATCAATACATGCTTAAAAGTTAGTTCTAAAAATAGATATTCATTGTTTTAAATGTGATTGACATTATTCAATTGGGTCAATGTGAGCTTGATCCTCATTTATTGTCTTTGCCGGGCAGTCAAATACCAGCACCGACACTACCAGTCTCCATTCTAGCCCACCAGCAAATCAAGTGACACAACTTACCTGCTACAACCTGCCCATACTCTAATCACCACACTCTAACCACAAGTGACTCTTCCACCTCATACCCTAATCAGCTAAAAGCTGGCACTCCTTGCAGTCACTATGTCACCAGCCACCGACTGGACAGCACTGCAAAATTCACCCACCCACCCACATCTGAAGTTTTCACACTTATGTCTCTAGGGCCAGTTGAGTCTAAATGTTGCTGCATTTAAAAGTTCATTAGAAATAACAATAACAGATTCATATAATTCAGTATTCATGAAATAGATGCTTAGATGTGTTGAAATGATAAAGTACAAGACGACAAACATACACATGTTACCAGGTCAAAGCTAATACTAATAGCTATTTTATATTGTTACTTCCCTTCCAACTACATTCAAAGCTATTTTAAGTGCAAACACAACCAGACGGGGTGGCCGAATGAGGAGAGCGTCCGTCTGCTGTTTTGAGAGATCGGGAGATCCGAACCCATGAGTTCGTGGGTTCGAATCCTAGTCGAATCAAACCAATGACTTAAAAATTGATACTTGTCGCTTCCTAGCCTGGCGCTCAGCATTATTAGGATAGGGCAAGGACTGGTTGGCTCAGTGTCCGGATAATGTGAGGGAGTGGGATATCAGGTCATGGTGCTGGCGGCCTGGTGTCCCACTGAGGCAGCACTATAAAGCCATCATGAGTGTGCACTGTCACAAGTCGGTACCCGTCCTAATATGACCTTAGATGTTGCTAGGACGTAAAACAACAACAAACAAAGAAAACAACATTTAAGTGGACATGCCTTTTAATTACTGAATTGTTGATAATTCCCGGCCTGCAAACCAAAGTCAAAGATTAAAACATGTAGGTTTATGCTGCCAGTGAAAACAAAAGTGTGTTTTGTAACCTTATGCTCGTATATCTGTGCCTGGTAAGCAATAATCCCTATTTAGCTGTATGTCTTACCAGCATTACATGCTTTATTTAATTATTTTTTACAGCTCTGATAGATGAACTGGGATACTATTCGCTTTGCGAAGGCGTTCCTGATGGTATCTATCTTTTCTGCCTTAATGCAGCTAGAGGAATTAGGTGCAAGTCTGGCCACTGCACTGTGTGCCCAGATTACAGGTATTGTTCAGGCGTTAGCCCAAGCATTAGTCACAGTAGTACCTTAGCAATAGCTGTTTTGAAGGAATGAGGATCAAGGATCTACATTTGAAATAACTAAAACTAAGATTACATAGCACTGCAATGATATCTTCACTCAAAGCATTGTGTAATAAAGATAAAGAGTTTTTTTCTGAATCTGAAGAGAACTGGCTCAGTGCATTAACCCAACACATATTCACCACTGCACTAATAACATTGCATACACTCATCTTATTAATTTAACCAACAAAATCCATCTCTACATCCCTTAGCATTTCACATAAATCCACACTGTACTATGCTAATGGACATACTGAATGCTTGATAGAAATTAGTTACATCACAACCACTTAGTTAGCTAAATTGTTCATGTTATCCATAACATTGGTAATTTGCAACACAGCAAAGTCACAACGGTCGCCATTACCCATCTATTCAAACCCACCACCGTGACCTCTGGCCTCTATAGCCGTGTTTACACGGGGAATTGTGAAACGTTCTAGACAAGGCGATTTATATGAAGCGTTTCAGACAGATGTTTACACGGCGGAGTTGAAAAGTGTGTCGACGCCGGGAATCAGCAGGCGCCTGTAGCCGGCTAGCACTGCTGTTTGTTTTGTTTACACTTGGTGATTCGACGCCGATGTTGCTGCTACGTTAATATCGCTTGGAATTTAAGGTTAATTTAATTAAATTTCATTATTTGAGTCTGTAATTCTGTTAAATATGATCATATTCACTAGATTTCGGCCTAATCGGGCCCTAACACTGCCGGGCACCAGCGATTAGTTACTGCTCCCCCTGTTGCCGGCACGCACTACTATTTTATACTATCGCCGCCCGGGAACCAGCTGAATCGCTTCAAATAAACCACCTAGCTAGGTGGTATAGATGAGGCGTTTCATATGAAGCGATTCAGCCCTAAAACGCCACAGCGTCGCGTTTACACGGGAAATGTGAGTCGATCTAGGCAAGTCGTTTCATATGAAACGTTTTAAATCGCCCGTGTAAACACGGCTTTTGAAGCCCATGCCACCTAGTACTAGTAGTAGGTTCACGCTAACTTCTGCTGCCAACTCGAGTAGCTTGACAACTTCTCTCCTGAATCCAAACTGACGCAGCCTGGATTGATCTCATGTAAACTTTCGCTACCAGTACCTGCAACAAGAACTAGCAAGCATCAGAGAGAGGAGTCACAACATGACCAAGGTGAGAGAGCATGCATGATATTGATAGGTAAGCGCTGCTCAACAGTTACTACTACCAATGCCGGCATGGAGCCTGCACCCTGAAAACACCCTGATGAGGCAGATCCCGCAGACTGCATGTCATCTCCTCAGACCCCATAGCGAAGATTCAGGAGGCGATAGCTGAACAAATGGGAAGCGCTAAACCAGGTATTTGAGCTCGAATTGATGCAATGGAAGCAAAGTTGGTGAATAGATGCCGTTTATTGCTTTGGCTTGTCCTTGGCTGTCCACGGTTTGTCGTCTTGTCCATGCCTTGTCCACAGCTTGTCCATGCCCTGTCCACAGCTTGTCCATGCCTTGTCCTCGGCTTGTCATTGGCTTGTACTCAGCTTATCAACAGCCTGTTCTCGACTTCTCCTCGACTTCTCCTTGGCTTGTACTCGGCTTGTCCTCGGCTTGTACTCAGCTTGTCCATAGCTTGTTCATGCCTTGTCTTTGGTTAGTACTTGGCTTGTCCACAGCTTGTCCTTGGGTTGTCCTCATTTGTCCTCGGCTTGTCATCGGCTTGTCATTGGTTTGTTCTTGGCTTGTCCACAGCCTGACCTCGACTTGTCCTCGGATTGTCCACACTTTGTCTTTGGCTTTTCCTCGGCTTGTCCGTGGCTTGTCCTCGGTTTGTCCTTCAGCTTGGTTTCGACCACACTTGACTTGTACTCGGCTTGTACTCGGCCAGTCTCAGATTGTACTCATCTTGTCATTGGTTTGCCCTCATCTTGACCACGGCTTGTCCACACCTTGTCCTCAGCTTGTCCTCGGCTTGGTTTCAGCCACACTTGACTTGTACTCGGCTTGTACTCGGCCAGTCTCAGATTATACTCATCTTGTTATTGGTTTGTCCTCATCTTGACCACAGCTTGTCCACACCTTTTCCTCGGCTTGTCCTCGGCTTGGTTTCAGCCACAGTTGGCTTGTACTCGGCTTGTTCTCGGCCAGGCTCAGATTGTACTCATCTTGTTATTGGTTTGTCCTCATCTTGACAACGCCTTGTCCACGCCTTGTCCTCACCTTGCCCTCGGTTTGTCCCAGGCGTGTGCTCAGACTGGTCACTGAACCGAGCTGGAACCACAGATCGCATGCTTGCCTTCTGTAAAAATGTAATTTTTTTGTCAACAGTAGCCGCAGCCCTTGTGGTCAACGAGGCGACGTCATGCTCACGAGGGCTTGTCCCCGGCCGGCGCCGACAGCTGCCTGCACCGCACGCCCGGGACCAGCACAAAAGCGCGCTAAAATTACGCGCCGCAGACGACAATCATCTTGTCGGCGTTTAAGGGTGCGGGTTGTTGTTTCTGACTGAAATACATTTCTTTCCTGTCATTTTGTTGTTCTTTGGCTCGTGGGGGGCCGGGAGATATTGAAGGGGCAGTGATGAGGAGGTGGGGGAAGTGATGGGGGCTGGGGGTGGGGGTGGGGGGTTGTGTCGTGACCGACATATGCTGTGACGTTGTCACTGCCGGAGGGCGTGGCAGTGTGGCGACGGCTGGGGAGGGAGTGCAGTGTGTCCATACGTTATTAACGTGTGGTTAGTGTGGGTGTGTGGGTGTGTGTGGGGTGGGGGTAGAGATGCTATCAGGGTGCTAGTGGTCAGAGAGGAAGATGAAAGGCGGGAGAGGGTCTGTGATATGATGAACACAAACCTATGAATGGTTGTGTGTAGTGATACCCGTGCACGATGCCTTTGAACTCGGGTGTGGGTGTGGGTGTGGGGGGTGTGGGGGTGCGGGTGGGGGTCGGGGGTGGACTCGTCGGCGGGAAGACGGCGTGAGGCTCGGGTTAATCTACAGAGAAGTAAATAATCTATTCTCCCACGGCAAGTTTCTGGTGGCAATGCATTCTAGGTAGATGGGGTGGTGATGTACTGACGCGGGCTGCAACCTAACTATGGTTCTTTCTGTTACCGGTGTGTGTGTGCGTGTGTGTTTCTGTGTGTGTGTGTGCGTTGTAGAAATATATAGCCATATTCTAAGTTGGATATGTAGGTTCAAATTTAGATAGATGTTTTGTTTTTGAAAATTTGATGCTTTTATCGGACTATGCAACTTTACGCTGATGCACAGTTGTACTAATACTACTGAGTACAAATAATAATACTCAGTACTAGTAGTAGTACTAGTAGTTGGGTAGTTGTTGTTTGACGTCCTAGCAACATCTAAGGTTATATCGTATGTTCAGGCGATTTGGAATTCAGGACACATCTTTGTCTTGGTTCCTATCGTATTTGAGTGATAGAAGTCAGGCGGTTCAGATTAATGGGTGTGTTTCCAAGATTATATGGTTGCTTTGGGGTGTCCCATAGGGGTGGGTATTGGGTCCACTTGTGTTCTCAATGTACTAAGGACCTATTTGTGACATTGCACGCAAACATGGTATCAAAATACACACATATGCAGATGATACACAGTTGTATTTGAAGTTTGATGTATCTGATGACATGTCTGAATGCCTGAAGATAATGGAGAAATGTGTTGGTGAAATTAGAAAGTGGATGAGGAAAAATATGCTCAAACTCAATGATGAGAAAACTGAAGTTTTAGTCATCTGCACTTCCTGTTTCACTGATAGGCTACATGAAACCCATCTCAGAATTGGTGAGTCAGCCCATAACCTTGGTGTGATCTTTGACAATACTCTTGATATGTCTAATCACATCAAGACGGTGTGTGGGGCATCATTTATGCAACTGAGACATCTCAGATCCATCAAGGATGCCCTGACACGTGACTTGTTAGAGAAGGTTACTCATGCTTTCATTCGTTCATGCCTGGATTATTGTAATGCTCTCTTGTATGGTCTGCCACTGTCAAGAATTTCAAAACTGCAACTTATACAGAATGCGGCTGCCAGGTTATTGACGGGTACAAAGAAATTTGATCAAATCACTCCTGTGCTGAAATCATTACACTGGCTCCCTGTGGAGAAGAGAATTGATTTCAAGGTGCTGCTTCTTGAATATCGTGCCTTGCATGATCAGGCTCCAGAATATATGAGAGATATGCTCCAGGAGAGAACAAATGTTTGAACCCTGCGCTCCACAGTCTCCAGCCAGTTAGCAGTTCCTCAGAGCAGACTCAAAGGCTTTGGGGATCGTGCTTTTAGTATTACTGCCCCGAGACTGTGGAATGCTCTTCGAGGATATATCACTGATTGTAAATCTGTTGGTGCTTTTAAAAAAGGTCTTAAGACACATTTGTTTAAATCTGCTTTTAACTAGGTGAAATTTATTTTCCTGTATATTTTTTTGGTATGTAAAGCGCCTGAGAACAGCTTGCTGGATCAGGCGCTATATACATGTTTTATTTATTTATTTATTTATATCAGGACGGCTACCGACTTGTGACAGTGCGCACTCATGGCGACTTTATAGTGCTGTCCCACTGGGAAATCAGGCCACCGGCACCCTGACCTGATATCCCACTCAGTCACATTATCCTTACACTGAGCCAACCAGTCCTTGCCCTATCCTATTAATGCTGAGTGCCAGGCTAGGAAGCGACAAGTATCAATTTAATAAGTCCTTGGTTTGACTCGACCGGGAAACGAACTCCCGACCTTCCGAACGCGAGGCCCACGCTCTGCCGATTACAGGGATGAAAGATCTCCGCGATTTCGCAGATTTCCGGGATTTTTCCTGTAGCTATAAGTGTATACTAATAGTAATACCTTGCACCCTTCCTGATATGACCTTAGATGTTGCCAGGACGTCTTCAAACGGCGCAGCAGTGTCAGCGTATACCGATATGTGGTGCAAACGCCGCAGCACTAGCAGTGTATACTACTACTACATGCTTCGAACGGCGCAGCACTATCAGTGTATACCAATATGTATGAAATCCAACTTCTGGGAATTTTCAGCGATTCCCTGACAATGCTAAGCCTATAGGAGAATATCAGCATTTCCGCTTTTTTTCCCGGAGACCACTTTCATCCCTGCGATTAGGCCCCCTAAGTTGGCATACTACTACTAGTATTACTACTACTACTAGTAGTACTAGTAGTAGTAGTATGCCAACAACCGGAGGCTGGGTCCTCCTTGTGACTGGCCCTACTACTCACACTGGAGCATTGTGGGGGGCGTGGCAGTGTGGCGACGGCTGGGTAGCCCTGGTGTTTCCACATCAGTCACATCCATTGAGCTGACTCTTCTCGTAAAGAAAAGAACATTATTTTTTGTTAATGAAAAGTGGCTAAGAAAGAACCCTACCTCCCTGAAAAAAAAGAATTTAAAATATAAACAATGAAAAGACAACAGAACCACAAAACCCACTGACAGCTCAAAAAGCATAAGTCATGACGCAAGAAGTGATCAGGAAGAGCGGACATTAACCACTTGGGTGAGGGGGGAGGTGTGAGGGGAAAGGGGGAGGTGGGAGGGGATGGGGGGAAGGGAGGCTGTGGGATTCCTTTTTATACTTCTCCATTCCCCCCTCTTCCCTTCTCCCTCCTATCCCCTCTCCTCCATTCCCCTCCCCCTTCGTCTCCTTCATTCACCTCATTCCCTTCACTCGTCCCACCATTCCCATTCTCCGTCTGACCCCCTCCTTCTCTCACTACCCCTCCTCCCTATTCCCTCCCTCTTCCCCTGAGGCCCTCCTCCTCCTCCCCATCCCCTCTTCCTTCCCTCTTCCCTCCCTTTTCCCTTCCCCTTCCTCTTCTCCTGTCCCCTTCCTCCCTTCCACTCCTGCCTTCCCCATATCCCCTTCCACTCCTCCCTCCTCCATCTCGCCCTCGCCCTTCCCCCACCTCCTACTGTAGACACCTCCCACGTGTTTCCTGTCAGTGCTAACTGCTGATTACCGGTGATACTGATCATTGGGCACGTGACCGTCTCGTCGCGTCTTGCCACCCGTGACGGGCCCCGGTCGGCGTGAGGCCCCGGTCAGGCCGTCACCCCGCTCCGGGCCGCCCCGTCACCCCGCCCCCGCCGCCCAAGCCGCCCCGTTACCCCGCCCCGGCCGCCCAGACCGCCCCGTTACCCCGCCCCGGCCGCTCCGTCACCCCACCCCCGGCCGTCCTGTCACCCCGCCCCTGGCCGCCCCGTCACCCCGCCTCCGGCCCCCCCCCCCCGCCATCCAGCCCCCGGCCGCCCCGTCACCCCACCCCGACCGCCCCATCACCACGCCCTCCGCCGCCGCGTCACCCCGCCCCCGGCCTCCCCGTCACCGCGCCCTCCACCGCCCCGGCACCCCCTGTAGACGCCGCCTCCCGCGAACCGGGTCAGGGGAGGACGGCCCCGTGTCAAGGGCCACGGTCCCCACTCGCCGCATCGCCGACTGATATGACCCTAAGTGTAATTTGAGCAAAGACCCAACAACAACAAAAAAAAGGGAGAGAAGAAAATCTAACATCAAACGAGGAGAACTGCATGTGGTCGTAGCAATTCACCGACCAATTTCACGAATGTGTAATTATTTATTTTGTTGTTGACATTTTGACTTTTTTTAGATTTGCACTTTCCATACACAGTACACACAAACAAATTAATTAGTTGTTAATAATCGAAATTGTAGGAACGGTGTAACCATTAATGGTTGTCTTCCCATTGCCCCTTATGATTATGAACAAATAATGTGTCATGTAACTGAATTACTTAAAGTTGCATTTTTAAAGGATGAACATATTAGGTTAAATGTTATAGTCCACCTTACTTTAGTTTGAAGCAACTTTTATTATAAATGGTTAACATTGGAGTTAATAATTTTGAAGTGAAAACATGAACAAATTACTTTTTATATCTCATTCAGGTAAAATAAAACTCTGATACCGTAAGCGTCATCAGTAACAGGTTCTGTTAAAGTGACTCAGTATTGCCTTCTATGCAGCAGCAAATGCTTGATAAGTGTTGCAGACAATAGACTATAGACTGCAGAATGTATATTGTAGACTACAGACTGTAGTCTGTAGACTGCAGACTGTATAGTGTAGACTACACACTGTAGACTGCACACTGTATATTGTAGAGTACAGACTGTAGTATGTAGACTGCAGACTGTATATTGTAGACTACATACTGTAGACTGCAGACTGTATATTGTAGACTACAGACTGTAGTATGTAGACTGCAGACTGTATATTGTAGACTACAGACTGTAGACAGCAGATTGTAGATTGTAGACTGCAGATCGTAGCCTGTAGATTGTAGACTGTAGACTGTATATTGCAGGACGCCTTAATGTAGACTGTATATTGCAGGACGCCTTAATGTAGACTGTATACTGCATTGTGTAGACTGCAGACTGCACACTTCTTGTAGCTGGAGGAGAGTGGTATTTGTGAGTTGTTACTGTGGAACTGACAGTAGAGCAGGCTGGCTGGTAGTGGTTGGTGGTGGTGGAGTATGTGTGTGTGGGGAGGGGGGGGGGGCAGTCTGTACCTTTAGGGGGCGGGTGGCGGCGCGGGCCATTTGTGGCCGCAGACCGGGGCGCGATCCCGCCCCTTCTCCGCCCCGCCCCAGCCCCAGCCCTTGCCCTAGCCCTAGCCCCAGCCCCAGCCCCAGCCCCAGCCCCAGCCCCAGCCCCAGCCCCTGATGCCCCGAGAGGTCGGGTGGCGAGAGATGGGGTGGGGCAGGGCAGGGAGAGAGTGAAATGGTGGGGGGGGGGGGGGGGTAAAAGAAAATAATAATAATTTGAGGGCAATCTGTCAGGGTGAGGAGGGTAGAGGTGAAATGTTCAAGTGGGGCTGGGGTTGTTAGGGGTTGAGGTGTGTGGTGGAGGGGTTGGGGTTGGGGTGGGGTGGGGGAGGTGGGCTGACGCGTACCACATTACGGAGGCGTTACGGTGGAGGGTGGAGGGCGGGGAGGGGCATCCCTACACCCCACCCACCTCCACACACACACACACACACACACACACACACACACACACACACACACACACACACACACAGGGTGTTCTCCCTGGGGCCGGGTCCCTGAAAACTGTCGGCGCGCCCCCTACCGGCAGGGCTGGGCGCTACCTGCGTCCCTTGACTGGGCGGCGGGCGCCACGGCGCGCTGCGGCACAGGCCGGGGTGGGGGTGGGAGGGGGGCGGGGCTGGGTGAGGCCGGGGAGAGGCCGCTGGATGGGCTGGGCACAGGCAAGGGGGAGGGGGCGAGCGGCGGGGGGCGGGGAGGGGCGGGGGGAGGCCCCGCGGGTCTGTGCCATAATCACGGCTCGCTGCCCTCTGCACGGCAACCGACAATTTCTTGCAGCACTTAGGGGCAGCATGTGACGCGTGGCATGCAGGGAACGCGCCCCGCACATGCGCGCAGACAGACACTGGGGGTGGGAGGTGGGGGTTGTTGGTGCGGGTGGGGGTGGTGGTTTTAATTAAAGCTGTATAATGATATGAAAGCATCAACTTGTCTAAATCAAAGTTCTTACTTTAGATGTTGATCCTACATATAGATGGAGTGCACGTGACGTCATCACTCAGCAGTCAGCGGTCAGCGGCCAGCCATCTTGGATTACGAGCACCCTCCCTTGACATGTTGTGAATGCATGCAGATCTAGAAAAACAGAGTTTTCTTGTGTTCTGGGAGGTTCTGGGCAGTTTACATCCAGTGTGTTTACTTACAGCACTTTAGCAACAACTTCTGAGGCCAAACTGCTCAAAACAGTGACAAATAAACCAACAAATCAGTAAATAAGCACAGTGTAGGCAGTTGCAAGCCTTCTGTGTGTCATCCAATATGGCCACCGAAAGTTGTTTTGTGACGTCATTACACCCCTTCTATACTACTTCGATACCGGTCCCCTCATTAAACATTTACAGCAGCTGGTGTTCCTGTGCAACGCGCGCTATGCTCTAAAAGTAGTAAAACGGGGTAAACAAAGTCCATGTCCAGCATTTCGGTGTTAACGCCAACATTAATTTGACATGATTTCACTTCAAATATAATAATTACCGCCAAAGTTAACTATTGGCTAAACTGAAGTAAAGTTTATTAATATTATAATTATAAATTTCAAATATTCATCTAAATAAAAATGGCAGAAACTCAAAACTATCGGATTATGCAATTTTAAAATACACTACATATGGGTAAATGTGTTACCACTGGAGAGAGTAGATGCCAAGAAGCCAGCATAGCATACTCAGGTCCAAAAAATAGCACTAACGCTCACCTTTGAAAACATATTCTGGGTCACATAAAAAGACCAGTTTTTGTGTGTGATTTCAGATTTTCTTTAGCGCGTTCAAATTCACAAAATAAAACCATGTTCTTACTAGTAAGTTGTAGCACATTGCAAGTACCGACAGTATTTTTTGGGTGTACAATAGTTGATTAAGTAGACTTATTATATATATATTTTTTTTTTTAATTTTAAATTTCTTATATTTTGTCAGTATTACAAAGAATATTATTTTAATTTTAAATGAACATTATTAAAATTTAAATTGTCTATTTTTGATTAATTAATTATTATCATTGTCATTTCCATCGCTATCGTTGTTTATTTTCTTTGTTTTTGTATGTGTGTTTTTAATGTTTTTTATTATTATTTTTTTAAACCTCATTTGTCCTGGGGTGGAGGTGGAGACGAAGCCATTCTGACGACGCCCCTAATGGTGCAGACGCGGGGCCACTGTTTTCGTGGCACGGGCGGGTGGGGGTGAGGGGGGGGCCTGTTTGGTTTATTAACCGGCGTCCAACGCGGCTGCGGGCCGTGTGTGGTTAGTGACGCGGTAGGACTAGGATCCGTGGCAGCCCGGGGCGGGGCTGGTGCGCGCGCACACTCATTCACACATGCACACATGTGTTCACAATGGATCCTTCGTTCAGAGCCAGGCTACACACATTCACACACGGTTACTGATACCATTCACACATTTACTGACACATTCACATCTTTAACATTGGCAGAGTGACACATACATTTGATTTCTTTTTTTTGGTAAATATGTTTATTCTGCTGAATAAGTCTTTTGTCAGTGCCGAAGCACTGGTCTTCCAGCCATTTTTTCAATTCATGGTTATTTACACAAAAAGTATATAGAATAAGGTGTACAATACCTGTTGAATAGGCAATTTGCAGCATGTAACACAATGAAATTCTGTAACCCAAAAGTTCCATAGCAATATCGTAACAGTAGTGTCATATAACTAGATCAATATTAGTCAGATCAATGTGATGAGTATTTACATAGTATTTAGAATGTAAGCAGAAGTTATCTTCTGTATTCATTTGGTAAAGTTGTAGTAGGTTTTACTGTTCTGTTGGAGTTAGGCAAGCGGAATATAAATGTCAGTTTGTTAGAATATTCTAGTGTTACTCTAGCGTAGTTGGTTATGTGAGTTTATGAATTATGTTGTTGGGGTGGGGTTGTTAATAATAATACACAGGACCAGCTGTGACCAGTGAAGCAGTGGGACCAATCCCAGTGCATTTAGGTCTTAAATTTTACATTTGTATTTGGACTGTCTGTGTCATTGTATGTGGTTGACTGGAATTAATGGAGGAACAGCAACGAATAAAAGGGGGGGGGGGAGAACTGAGGCTGAGGATTCGGTGGTCTGCCACTTACGGTATGGTGATGCCATGGAACATAGTTTAGCATTATTAATCAAGTAAGCCCTTCTATTCTACATGTTTGCAATGAAATGCAACATTAGTTCTGAAAAGATAGTCCACCACAATGGCAAAGGGCAGTGCACTGAAGTGCTGCCTTGACATATTTGCACTGTCCTGTCCTCTGCATCCCATTTTGTAACCACAGCAGAGGAGTATGTGACAGGCCTAAGTCACTTCTGGTAGTGTGCTCCAGTGAACTTGTCATCCACCTCTGTCCTTCCTCTTCCAGCCCCAGTCACCTGTGGATGGCAGTTGGTCCCAGTTTTGACCAGGGGTTCACTGACATAGGTGTCACACTGGTCCTGTCCAAGTCTCTTAACCTGGTTCATAGTGTCGATGACTGCTGGATCTACAAGGTCTCTTGCATTCAATCTCCACTGCTGTTTTCACAGAATGGATTGCCCATGTCTTCTATTGCACCGGTTACTGCTTTAACATCTCGTTCAAATGCCATCTGTGCATGTTTGGTTTGCTCATTGTGCCAGGTGTCAGTGTCCTTTCTCTTTTCAGTGGAGGCCTCAAACTCTCGAATCACATGTGCCATTTCAGGATCAGACAACATCACTGTTGTAGAGCAGTGGTATTCTCTGTACGTCCCAGAGCACCACCATCACCTTTCACAAAGCCATTGTTCTGCTCATGAGCCTGGTCACTGGCAATAACAGAGAACCTGTGTCTTGTTTTCTTCACAGTACAGTTTCCTTTCAGAAACTGGCTGTGGACACCAGGATGAGTATCTTTCAGCGTAATCATGTCACACAAATGGACTGGTATCCATCTGGTATAGTGGGTGTGTCCCAAGGTGAAAAATCAAGGTACAATCTTGGTCATGGCATCTATATAGAGTAGGAAGTTGGCCTCTCTTATTGATCGCACATAGACCATCACCTTTGTTTCCAGCTCCAGGATGATGAACCAGAAGTGAAACTGCATGGGGAGATGACACAGCTTCTTCAGTGCACCAGTCTTCCAGGGAGATTAGATCATCTCCCTCATCCAGGATTTTGCTATTTTCAGTGTAGGTTTCCACAGGAGAAGATATAGGCTGCTGGCTGTGACTTGATGAGCTTGTCGATGCGTGTCGAGTGTCTGTCACATGAGAGGCTTGCAGAAAGAAATCTGCTATCCGAGGAGTAGCAACTCCAGCTTGTATAAGTGCTCCTGTCCACCCGCTTCCCTCCAGGAGAGCGCCAAGTGCTGTGAGTGCCATCTCAATGTGAAGCTCATCAAACATCACAATAAAGTGATCTGTATTCTTTACTTAGTACCCTGAATGCTGAGTGTATGTAGTCAGGTAGCTGCTAGCTTGTTGTAAATAGTACCACTGCATTCCTCATCCTTGAAAATGTAGAATTAGCCACCAGTATCAAGATGCTAGGTGGTCTAGAACCTGAGATATTGGTAAAATAACAACCAATGGTGGCCATTTTGTAAAATGGCCACCATTATGGCCATGGGGCAAATCTGCGATGGCCCTATATCTAAAGATCTTCCTAAGGGCATGCCCTAACAGCATGCCAAAGCTCATGCTTGTATCGTAAAAGGCACAATTCCCTAAATTTGTGCATGTCAAACTTAGATACTGGCGCATTTATTAAAGCTGCATAGTTCGATGAAAGCATAGGATTTTCATAACCAAACACTAGATTTGCTCTTCAATATCAAAAATATAGACGCACAATACTAGATCACCTTGGGTGACAGCACCCTCCACCCCCCCCCCCCCCCCATCCATACCTCTCACATGTGTCGCTGCATGGAAGTGGATGCAAAGTCAATTTAATAGAACTTGAAGCCTATGGGGTCAGAGTTTTAACATGCTTGACGAAATTAATTTGGGATGTCATCGCTTCAAATTTCTCCAGAATTGGCCATTTAAGATAAAAGTCACTTGAAACTGAAGTAAAATAGATTGTACCAATCAATGTAATGTATTTATCTCTAAAGAAAATGGCCGAAACTCAAAACCATCAGACTATGCAGCTTTAAGTTTAACACACACATGCATTAACACACACGTACACACTCATACTCACAATTAAAGGAGCAACAATTGTAATACTTGGATAAATAATCGACCAAAACTGCTGTCAAATCATCACACCATTTCAAAAAAGCTATCAGCTACACCTGTCACCTCCTTTCTAGCATTTTAGTAAACTTTTTACCAAAACCACGACCCATTTAAAGTATATAATTATTAAAGGGTTATACCACGGGGATGAAAGATCTCCGCGATTCCGCGGATTTCCGGGATTTTTCAATCCCGCAGCACCTAACATGTGCTGCGGGATAATGCTATACTAATATGTGGTGCAGACTCCGCACCACTATCAGCGAATACTACTAATAAATGCTCCAAGCGCTGCAGCACTATTAGTACTACTAATACATGCTTCAAACAGTGCAGCACTATCAGCGTATACCAATATATATGAAATCCGACTTCCAGGAATTTTCCACGATTGCCTGACATTGACAATGCTCAACCTGTGGGAGAATATCAGCATTTCCGCTTTTTCCCCCGGAGACCACTTTCATCCCTGAAACATCAATAATTAACAATAAACCTTACATGATAACATGTGTGTATGTGCGTGTAGACGGTGCTGTGTGTGCATGTAAGAACATGGTGTGTGCGCGTGTAACCAGTATAGATAGGCAGAATATGAATATACTATTATTATTATTATTATTATTGTGTATTTGTGGCGTGACGATTAGGGGGAATAAATGCCAACCCATTCATGTGTTGTTTTCTATTTTGTTGTTGTCGCCCGAATCTATATGCAATAATGCATGCAAAGGCTCCTTGTATTGTTCCAATTTCCGTATTGCATAACAGGCTGCACCTACAACGTTGTGGGCACACAGATAGACAACTGCCATCAAAATTCCATTTAAAATGTTTATTCTGGAAAATATAAATAAAAATATAAATAAAAACACAAAATGCGCGCCTTTCAACGTGGTCCTTGGACCGATCGCTGTGTGTGTGTTGGTGTGTGTGTGTGTGGTGTGTGTGTGGTGTGGGTCGTGTGTATGTGTGTGTGTGGATGTGTATGTGTGGGTGGTGTCTAGGGGGCAGGGCGGTGGAGAGTGCCCCGACCAACCACTCCACACGCCACACATCCCGTATGACCTTGACCCCGGGCCTGACCCTGGGCTCCAGGGTCAGAGGCCAGGTGAGAGGGTGCCGGAAAGGTGCTGACTCAGCCCTCACGTAATGAGGGTCCCACCAGGGGCATTCCCAGGGAGACGGGCGAAAAAAATACCCAGCTCGGAAACAAAGCGCTGTTGCCATGGTTTCTAATGCGCGCTCACAGGAGGGGGTTCAGGGGGGGGGGGGTGTATGAGGGGTGAAGGTGCGGGGGGGGGCGACGTTAGGGGGCCTCCAGGGTCACGTGGTCAGAGATGAGCAGGGCCGGCGGACACGTGCGGTATGGCGGCCTTATTGATATTAGATCACATTAGGTGGCAGCCCCCCCCCACCCCACCTCATGCCTTCCACCCACCCCCACCTCACCCCACAAACCCCCACAAACCCCCACAAACCCCTACCTCCCAGCTCAACCCCCAAAAGTCCACCCTAACCCCGGTCACTGACACACAAAGCTGCAGTGTGGGACTCACCCCCACACCGGTAGTCGCCGCATTCTCACTCACTCACTCATTCACTCACTCACTCACTCACTCACGCACCCTCTCATTCTCGCACACTCACTCACTCACTTACTCACTCGCTCACTCATTCTGGCACACTCACTCATTCCCGCACGCTCATTCACTCACTCATTCTTGTACACTCACTCACTCATTCTCGCACACTCACTCACTTACTCACTCATTCTCGCACCCTGACTCACTCATTCTCGCACACTCACTCATTCTTGCACACTGATGTAATATATATGTTTATTCTGCTGAATAATTCTTTTGTCAGTGCCGAAGCACTGGTCTTCCAGCCATTTTTCAATTCAGGGTTATTTACACAAAAGGTATATAGAATAAGGTGTACAATACCTGTTGAATAGACAATTTGCACCATGTAACACAATGAAATTCTGAAACCCAAAAGTTCCATAACAATATGGTACAGTAGTGTCATATAACCAGATCAATATTAGTCAGATCAATGTGAGTATTTACATAGTATTTAGAATGTAAGCAGAAGTTATCTTCTGTATTCAGTTGGTAAACTTGTAGTAAGTTTTAATGTTCAGTTGCAGTTAGGCAAGCGGTATATAAATGTTGGTTTGTTAGGAAAATTCTAGTGTAACTCTAATGTAGCTAGTTATGTGAGTTTATGAATTATGTTTTTGGGGTGGGGTTGTTAATAATACACTGGACCATCTGTGACCAGTGAAGCAGTGGGACCAATCCCAGTGCATTTAGGTCTTAAATTTTACATTTTTACCTGGACTGTCTCTGTCATCGTATATGGTTGACTGGAGATAACAGAGGAACAGCAACAAATTTTAAAAAGTAGGGGCGGGGGAGAAACCGAGGCTGAGGGTTTGGTGGTCTGCCACTTACGGTATGGTGACGCCATGGAACATACTTTACTGCAACTGCATAAGGGCCTGCCCAATCCGATGTACTCTTAGTGAGTTTTTAAATTCTAGGTAAGAGGATGCTGCCCTGGTTCTGGTTGGTAGGTTGTTCCACATCACTCACACACTCATTCTTGCATACTCGCTCACTCATTCTCACACACTCACTCATTCTCGCGCAATCACTCACTCATTCTTGCACACTCACCCACTCACTCACTCATTCTCGCACACTCACCCACTCACTCACTCATTCACTCACTTACTCATTCTCGCAAACTCACTCACTCATTCTCGCACACTCACTCATTCTCGCACACTCACTCATTCTCGCACATTCAATTACCTTCTCACTCACTCATTCACCTTCTCACTCAATCACTCACTCATTCTCGCAAACTCAATCACTCATTCTTGCACACTCACTCACACTCGCACACTCATTCACCTTCTCACTCATTCACTCATTCACCTTCTCACTCACTCATTCAATCACCTTCTCACTTGTAATGTATGTATGTATACGGGGACCGACCGGACCCAGCAAGAGGAGGGTCACGTGATGTGGTAAGACAGAGCAATAAATTGGCAATTGCCATCTACATCTCAGAGGAGACACATCTCTTCCTTCCATTTGTCTTACACTACATCACTCACACACTCATTCACCTTCTCACTCACTCATTCTCTCACATTCACTCACATTCTCTCACATTCACTCACTTTCACCCACTCTCACTTACTCGCTCACTCACAGACTCACTCACTCACTCATTCTCTCACACTGTCACCCATTCTCACCCACTCATTCAAACTTAAACTCACCCATTCTGTCACACTTATTGACTCACTTATTCACTTAATCACTCGCACTTTCAGTCACTCATTATCTCACTCACTCACCTTTTCACTCACACATTCACACATGTACATGCATACACCAAACACATGCATGCATCCATACACACTGCACATGCACAACCTGACTCATGCACGTCATAAACAAAACTTCGCTGTCAAACCCACATTTCTTGAAGATTTATACTGCCTATCATGGATAAGTCTGAATAGACTTGTTTTCACCATTAGACAGTTTGTCGATAGAAAGCCTAATCCTACAATTGTACGGACCCAAGGGATTTTTAAGCTCCCAAGTCACATAGACATGGTATGGGAGCCACGGGCCTTTGATGACGCTGTAACTTAAAAGTTATAAACAGCGCTGGAAATCCAAATTGGCAGACATGGGGGCACAGGGAATCGAACCACCAAACTTCAGATTAGGAGTCCGACCTAGAAAAAAGTCACTCTAAGTCTAACCACTCCACCACAGAGAACACCACATTGTCACATATTGCTCCCAATATATACAAAACCAAAACCCACTTACATTCCTACCCACACTCACACCCACATCAACACCCACACCCACATCAACACCCACATCACACCCAAACCCACATCACACCAACACACCAACACATCCACACCACATCCACATACACTGACATTACATCCTTCCTGATATGAGTTTACATGTTGCTAGGGCATAAAACACCAGTACCCACACCCACATCAACACCCACACCCACATCAACACTCACACCCACATCAACACCCACACCACATCAACACCTACATCACACCCACACCCACATAACACCAACACATCCACACCAATTCCACATACACTGACATTACATCCTTCCTGATATGAGTTTAGATGTTGCTTGAGCATAAAACACCAATAAACAAATATACTCATACACACCTAGCACACACACATTAAAAATACTTAGATCTTTCCTTATATGAGTTTAGATGTTGCAGACCCCCCCCCATTCACCCACCCACCATCACCATACTGACACTACTTAGATCTTTCCTTATGACTTAGATTTGTACCCCCCCCCCCATTCACCACCCACACACCCACACATACGACACAGACACTAATCTTCCTTATAGAGTGATTTGCTAGACCCCCCCCCATCACCCACCCACACATTCACACATACTGACACTAAAAATACTTAGATCTTTCCTTATATGACTTTAGATGTTGCTAGGACCCCCCCCCCCCCCCTCACCCCCCACACATTCCACAACTGACACTAAAAATACTTAGATCTTTCCTTATATGACTTTAGATGTTGCTAGCCCCCCCCCCCCATTCACCCACCCACACATTCACACATACTGACACTAAACATACTTAGATCTTTCCTTATATGACTTTAGATGTTGCTAGGACATAACCCCACATCCACACACCCACACACCCAGACACCCACACACCCACTTCTGCCCACCTCTGTCTGCCCTGACCCACAATTCCATCCCCTATTGTCGCTCAGGCGAATGGAGGCTGATGGAAAGTGTTTTAGCGTCTTGTGGGCTGCCTTGAATGGGGCAGGTAATGGGAGGGCTGTGTGGAGGAGGTGGAGGGCTGTGTGGAGGTGGGGTGGGGGTGAGGTGGGGCGGGGGAGGCTGATTGTGCCTGGAGGTTGCGCAGGGATCACTCCAAGGTTATGTGGCTGGGTTATAAGGGGTTAGCAGCGTGGGGCCGGCTTGGTTAGGGGTTAGAGGTGAGGGGCGTGGGCGGTGGGGGGTTGTGAGGGGGGTGACCTGCAGGTATGATCCTGTGTGTGTGGGGGGGGGGGGGGTGTTGAGGGGGGCCCCCTGCCCTGACCTCCTCACACCCGCCCCTGCCGATCCAACCTCATAACGGCCGAGCCCCGACCTCGACCGGAGCGACCGGGGGCCGACCGGGGCCCGACCCCATTCGGGGACCGATGGGGGGGGGGGGGGGGGGGGTGCTGACCGGGGCCGACCAGGGACCGACTAGAGGCCGACTTTCTCACTTTGTCTTGCTTGCTCACGCTCTTGCTTTCTCTATTGTTCTCTTACTTTCTCTCTCACTCTTTCACTTTCTGTCACACTCGTCCTGTCGTTTCCCTCCGCTCGTTCTATCTCTCGCTCTCTCTCTCGCTCGCTCTCTCTCGCTCTCTCTCCCTCTCTATCTCTTGCTCTCTCTCCCTCTCTCGCTCTCCCTCTCTCTCCCTCTCTCTCCCTCTCTCTCCCTCTCTCTCCCTCTCTATCTCTCTCCCTCTCTCTCCCTCTCTCTCTCCCTCTCTCTCTCGCTCTCTCGCTCTCTCTCTCTGGCCCTCTGTTCTTCAACCTCTCCTCTTGCCCGGTCATGGGTCATGAATAACGAAGGGCTGGTAGGGGTCCGAGAGGGCTGGTAGAGGTCCGAGAAGGCTAGTATGAGTTCGAGAGGGCTTGTAGGTTTCCGAGAGGGCTGGTAGGGTCCGAGTGGGCTGGTTGGGGTCCGAGTGGGCTGGTAGGGGTCCGAGAGGGTTGGTAGAAGTCCGAGAAGGCTAGTAAGAGTTCGAGAGGGCTTGTAGGTTTTCGAGAGGGCTGGTAGGGTCCGAGTGGGCTGGTTGGGGTCCGAGTGGGCTGGTAGGGGTCCGAGAGGGTTGGTAGAGGTCCGAGAAGGCTAGTAAGAGTCCGAGAGGGCTTGTAGGTTTCCGAGAGGGTTGGTAGGGTCCGCGTGGGCTGGTTGGGGTCCGAGTGGGCTGGTAGGGGTCCGAGAGGGCTGGTTGGGGTCCGAGAGTGCTGGTAGGGGTCCGAGAGCGCTTGTAGGTTTCCAAGAGGGCTGGTAGGGGTCCGAGTGGGCTAGTTGGGGTCCGAGAGGGCTGGGAGGGGTCCGGGAGTGCTGGTAGGGGTTCGAGAGGCCTGGTTGGGATCAGACTGGGCTGGTAGGGGTCAGCGAGTGCTGGTAGCGGTCAGAGTGGTCTGGAAGGGGTCCGAGAGGGCTGGTAGGGGTCCGAGTGGGCTGGTTAGGGTCCGAAAGGGCTGGTATCGGTCCGAGAGGGCTGGTTGGGGGTCAGGGTGGGCTGGTAGGGGTCCGAGAGGGCTGGTTGGGGTCCGAGTGGTCTGTTAGGGGTCCGAGTGGGCTGGTACGGGTCCGAGTGGGCTGGTACGGGTCCGAGTGGGCTGGTACGGGTCGGAGAGGACTGGTTGGGGTCCGAGTCGGCTGGTAGGGGTTCGAGAGGGCTGGTAGGGGTCCGATATGACTGGTTGGGATCAGAGTGGGCTGGTAGGGGTCAGAGAGGGCTGGCTGGGGTCAAAGAGGGCTGGTAGGGGTCAGAGAGGGCTGATGTGTCTGTAGATAAAAGCTTCACCTCTCGTAGAGCTGACCGACGACTGTGTCTAAATCCAAACAAACAGGAGCGGGACATAGCTCAGGTGGTAGAGTGTCCACCTGTGAAGGTGTCGGTCATCCGATCGATCCTGCTCAGCAGACCCATTTGCAGTTTGGGTTATTTTCCGTTCCAACCAGTGGTCGACAACTGGTTCATCAAAGGTTGTGGTATGTGCTGTCCTGTCTGTGGGAAAGTACATATAAAAGACTCCTTGCTGTTTATCGTAAAGAGTAGCCTATATGGCGGCATAGGTTTTCGTCCAAAGAAATATGTCAGAATGACCATATGTTTGCCATCCAATAGCCAATGATAAAAATCAATGTGCTATAGAGGAGTCGTTAAATAAAACAAACTTTACTTTAAATCCAAACAAAAGCTATTCACGGTTTTGCTGTAAGGTGTACGATATGTTATGTCCCCATCATATCCTTACGCCGATCTCCCGGCTTTTCATTTTCCAAAATTATATAAATCTTATGGATTATTAATATTATGTCCAAAATGCACCATAGAGCAGCTAAAACATTTTCCGGGGATGGTGGGGGTGGGGGGCGGGTGGGGGGGGGGGGGGTGGGCGGGTGGTTGGGGGGGGGGAGTACCCCCAGGCCCCCAATATAACATGTTCCGGTTTTTCATTGTTCAATGTTGGCGACCCTGTACGAGCCACTGAGACTCGAACTATGGCCCCGTCCTGATATGACCTTAGATGTTGCTAGGGCGTAAAGCAACAACAAACACGAACTATGGCTCGATGTCCTCAGCCTGAGTTGCTCATCCCCAGCAACGAGCCGCTCTTTGCAGCTTTTGGGCTGGGCAATCTGTGCCGTGCACAATTTGTCGCTTTGCCGCAGATATTTATAAACATAAAACTAAGCCAAGAACTCCATGCAACTACTAAATGTGTTGTTTGTTTTCTTCATTTTATTTATTTTTTCCTTCTTTTTAAAAATCACCAATGTGTTTGTTGTTGCCCAGTGAACTGAGTCGGTGTAGAAAGTCGGCTGCCAAATAGTCAGTGACACAGGCTGAGGTGGTGGTGGTGGGGGTGGGGGTGGGGGTGGGGGCGGGTTGGGGGGTGGGGGTGGGGGTGGGGGCGGGTTGGGGGGTGGGGGTTGACAGGAGTGGGTGTGGGTGGGGGTTGGTTGGTTGATTGATTGTTGGAGTTTTGCGTCATGGCAACATCTAAGGTCATATCAGGACGGGTACAGACTTGTGATAGTGCACACTCATGGTGACTTTATAGTACTGCCCCACTGTGAAATCAGGTGATGACACGATATCCCACTCAGTCACATTATCCTGACACTGAGCTAACCAGTCCTTGCCCTATCCTATTCATGCCAAGCACCAGGCTAGGAAGCGACAAGTATCAATTTGATAAGTCATTGGTTTGACTCGACTGGGAACCAAACTCCGAGGGATGCTCTACCAATTCGGCCACCGCACCGGTGTGGGGTGTTGAGGTGGGGGGGGGGGGGGGGCTGGAAGTTGAATGGGGGGGCTGAATGGTGGGGGAGGGGTTGGAGTAGTTGGGTGGTGGTGTTGTGGGGGAAGGGTGGGTTGAATGAGGCGTGGGGGGTTTGGAGTAGTGGGATGATGGTGATGATAGTGTGGGGAGGTCGTGAATAGGGGGGGGGGGGAGTGGGTGGAGTCATCCCTGCCTGACGTTGGCAGAGCATGCGCACATTCTCAGAGATAATTTAAAATAAATAACGGTGCAACCTGCCCATTATCGACCCTTCCGGTTAAGTTAACAACAACACTGACGATTCAAATGTCGACGGCTGGGCAACTGTGTCGGTACAATCCACAATGTGCGCCAAGCTTCAAGCCTGGCGCTTTCTGGAGATTCTACAGACACAGCGACTGGATGTGGTGGTCGAATAGGTAAGAGCGCAGGCTTCCCGTGCGGAAGGTCAGGAGTGCGAATCCCAGCTGAGTCAAAGCAATGACTTACAAAAATTGATGCTTGTCGCTACCTAGCCTAGCGCTCGGCATAACTAGGATAGGGCAGAGGACTGGTTAGCTCAGTGTCAGGATAATGTGACTAAGTGGGAAGTTGGGTCATCGTGCTGGCAACCTGGTATCCCAGTTGAGCAGCACTATAAAGTCGCCATGAGTACGCACTGTCACAAGTCGGTTCCCATCCTGATATAGATTTAATATGAAGATAATGTGACTCAGTACGGATATCAGGTCATGGTGCCGGTGGTATCTGGTCCAGTTTGAGAAGGCGAGTTAGTTTGATATGGTACCATAGACCTAGCCGTCATCTTCTCATTTGCTTTCCTCATAGTGGGATACAAAGGCGTCTCTCCCCAAAAGCCGCTTTCTTTTCGCTTTCTAATTTGCATTCAAAAGGCAGTTGGTTGTTTCATCTGCTGGGGGAGGGGGGTGGGGTGGCTGTGTCGGGTGTCGACTTAATAGTGGATCTGGTACTACTCAATCACCAATCACCAACCACGCTGATCACCAAAGCACAGATATATAACATAGATATTACTGGCCTATATATACATATAAGTTATGTGTAACGCGTTGTACAAGTATAAAAATACATAAGGGAATTATTATTATTATTATTTTTATACTCTGTACGACTAAGACCCAACACTGTACCGGTGGCGCCACCTGCAGCCCTCCTCGCCTCCACTGGATGTAGACCAGTGTCTGTTGCACCAGAGGATGTTTATCTTCAAATATAGATATTGTTGTGCTTAGTAAGCATTTTATAAATATATACACGCACCTGCATTGGGTTACCTCTAAGAACTTCTGGGTTGAGTGATATGCAAATTAGTTCACTTGAGGGAGTTCTGAACTTTCACTGATGTGCTTTCTTAAATTTGCCGTTACGCATCACCCTTTTATTTCTGACAATGTCGGTTGGATTTGGTGTTTGATGAAAATCAAGTTGAGCCAAAAGTTATTCAAAATAGATTTCTATACATATATTTAGCGTTGTCATAAGTAGTGTGATATTGGTATATTTGCTCTTCAAATAGTTGTTCCAGAATATTTATGTGTGAATATATCATGTATCAGAAATTTGGCACTATCAGTTTATTTCTTATTGCAGTTACTTTTTGGGAATTGTTCTGTCAAAAATTAGTAAAATTACTGCAGGTATTTGCTAATAGACCAGCTATTTCCGCATATTACATACTCTTCACTGATGATTTTCATGAATATTTGACATATATATCACTAAATAAACTGACTGTGTGCAAAGTTCTGATATATTATGATATATTCACACATCCAGATTCTGGAACAACTACGTGAAGAGCAAATATACCGATATTACATGACTTACAACAACACCAAATACATATATGTATAGAAAACTATTTAGAAAATATCCTAGAAATGATACATGAATTAAATCTATTACGGGTGCGTAAAAATAACATGACCAATTTTCATGACATCTACTTGGGACTCTTTTGACGGGTCTCTGCGACAACGCGTTCGTAATTTGAACCCGGGAGAACTTCACAGGAGCCTTGCGCAGAAAACAGTCGATGGTGAATGACAGAAGTACTGCTCATTTGGACTGGTGATAAGACAGCGGTGATTGGTTGCTGCCCCCGCCTCGTTATCGCTGTTATCAGGTCTTTGAGAGGTGGAGCCCTGCACTTCTGAATGCTGCAGATAAACCCCACGAACACCCCTCTTCTGGGGGCTTCATCATATAGGCAGGCCGAGTTATTAACAACTTCCGGTGAAATTGTCAGCCGACTCTTAAAGGCAAAGGGTGACCTCTGGGGTGACTTCCAGTTTGAGTGATGCAAATGAGTTTGCGGAGAGTTTTGAACTTTTGCTGATGTGTCTAAACGCTCACGTCACAGTTTTGCTTCTGACAAAGGCGGGCGGGTTGTGATGTTCCATGAAATTAAGTTGAGCCTGGGGTTATTCGTACCACATCCGATTACAATAGTTGATGACTGACTGCGTAGAGTTCTGTATATTATGGATCTTATAGGCGTAAATGTTCTAGCAACAGCCAAACGTAATAAAATAAACTTGTGCGTAATGATCGCAGAAAAGTGTTGCTGCCGCAAAATTAGACAACCAGATTCATGATCAATGTGCCCAATCCAATCGCGTTGAAGAACAAGAACACAAGTGAACGAAAATTCGGTTTAATGTTGGCTTAATTGCTCCAAACTTCTACAATAGTCGCTAACTGCTTCCATAAATGCAGACTCTTGCTCCGGAATAACTTCAGATTAGAAAGTGAAGATCGGATTGAGGCAATATCGAGTTAGTAGTCCGCCGATTTGTGCACACAACTCAGATGGTTGTCATTATGATGCTCAAATTAATAGATTATGGCTGTGTTGTGAGGGATATATTTCGCCATGGGAAGCCTTATGCCTACAGTGGGACTTGAACCTCAACTTCTGCCATTACAGGGTTAGTGTCCTACGCATTATAATACTATCTAGGCTACCTTATGTAGTCAACCTACCCATACCTATCTGTGTATGCAGCATTTCACCTCGGGAGGTCAAAACACCTCACTATATCCACACCCTATTGACATAATTCATATATATGTGTAGGGAGGGTGACATTATGTCCATTAAATATGTGGAGGGATGGTGACATTGTGTCCGTTAAATATGTGGAGGGGGGTTTCATTGTGTCCATTAAATATGTGTAGGGAGGGTGACATTGTGTCCGTTAAATATGTGGGGGAGGGTGACATTGTGTCCGTTAAATATGTGGAGGGAGCGTGACATTGTGTCCATTAAATATGTGGAGGGAGGGTGACATTGTGTCCATTAAATATGTTGAGGGAGGGTGACATTGTGTCCATTAAATGTGT
The DNA here is from genome assembly GCA_030323885.1 of Branchipolynoe longqiensis. NCBI lineage: Eukaryota > Metazoa > Annelida > Polychaeta > Phyllodocida > Polynoidae > Branchipolynoe > Branchipolynoe longqiensis. The sequence continues at coordinate 2,100,533 of CM059188.1, forward strand.
GTAGGGAGGGTGACATTGTGTCCATTAAATGTGTGTAGGGAGGGTGACATTGTGTCCATTAAATATGTGGAGTGAGGGTGACATTATATATGTCGGTGGGGCTGATGAAAATGGGGAATATTGCGCCTAGAGCGGGAATCGGTCCCACTTCTCTTGCATTCCGGGCCAGTGTGCTAACGGTTACACCACCTAGGCTCCCTGATGTCACCACACTATCCACGCCTACCTGTCTATGTGGCTCCTTGCCTGAGAAGTTAGTGCAGACTACTACATATACATTAAATATGTGGAGGCAGGGTGCCATTGTTTACATTCAATATTTGGAGTGCAAGTGATATTGTGTACATTAAATATGTGGAGTGGGGGGGCACATTAAAAGTGTGCAATAAATGCCATATTTCGTATCTGAACATTGAATATGTGGAATAAGGGCCACATTATGTACATTGAATTTGTGAAATAAAAGCCAAATTATGTACATTAAATCTGTGAAATAAAAGCCACATTATGTACATTAAATGTGAGATAAGGGCCAGATTATGTACATTAAATATGTGTCAGATTAAATGGAGTTATGTCCTAGCCCTCAGGGCGCATTCGGGACCTGAGTGGGGTTATGTGAATGCATGGTTGTGGGTAGGTGGAGCGTGTGTGTGTGGTGGAGGGGGTGCTGTGTGGGGGGTGCTGTGTGTGGGGGTGGGGGTGGGAGTCGGGTGCAGGGGGGGGGGGAGATGCGACTGGCGGAGTCATTATGTAATCAGGGAGTATTCATGCGAGCAGCTCAACCCCGTAATAACCCCCCTCACCCACCCCCACCCCCACTGCCACCGTCAACCATCCACCCAGCGCCATCACGTGACCTCCTGCCTGAGTTGCCCCCTCTTCCCACACCCCTAGGTCCGGTTGCACTAACAGTTCCTAACCCAATTTCACAAAAAGGCTGCATTTGAAACAATCCTATAACTCCGCCCCAAACCATCATACAACCCCCCCCCCCTGACCCTCCCCCCACCCTCCGACCCTTCTGGCCCTCTCCCTGTCACCATTACTGTTGCATTCTCTCATTGTTCCTCTCATCTACTACCGGTATCTGCTCTCACAATTTGGCTCCTGCTCCACCATTCTCTAAGGTGCTCTCACTATTGACATTTCACTCTCAGTCTCACTAACGCTATATGCCCATTTATTCTTTGTGATATAGTTTTATTTGTTTGAATATAGTCTTTCAGCGTCAACACTTGTCTTCAAGCCATGAATAATTACAACCATTTATATAAGTATATGACAGTGAGTGAGAAGAGCAGCATAGTCTGACATCACTATCATTTAGTAGTAGTATTCTATTCCATATGTATAAGGACTTGATAAGGACAGATATATGTGTATTCCAAGTTGGATTCTCTGGACCTGCAGGAAGGACTTTAGCTGTGACTCAGCGTGTAAAGATTTCACATCACAGATTCAGCTTAAAATTACACACCGGAAGGTGGGGGGGGGGGGGGGGGGGTGATTACAGACACACATAAAAATCCTCCGGTGCGACTGACACTGGTCTACTGACTGACACTGGAGGCGAGGAGGGAAGGTGGAGCCACCGGTACAGTGTTGGTCTTATGGAATATAACAAGTAATAATAATAATAATATCTTTATACTCGCATAATTTGCTATACATCACACACATATATGTGCTCTATAATCTATTATGGGAATATAAAGGACACTACCACTTATCAGTTCTCTTCTATATATTAGTTATTATCTACTATCCAACTGTCATAGGAGTTAGTTCCTGCTTCTGCCACTAGGGTGCCACCTGTGAGTGGCTCCTGGCCACCCTATCAACTGTGTCTGGTCACTACCGCCGCCAGACCTGCCCGCATGGTCAGCTTTTAATATATATATATATATATATATATATATATATATATATATATATATATATATATATATATATATATATATGAAGTACTGTCTGATCTAAAGTAAGATATTTGCTAGCATAATTTCACACAATTTACATTAAAAACAAATGTATGATAAGAACCTTACCAAGTTTGATCAGGAAGCAGGTGGCTCTTTGTGGCATCATGAGTTAACAATAATGTAGGGTATGTATTGAAAATCAGGGCTGAGAATGGTGTGGGTTTTGTGTGCATCCTCTATCATTTCATCAACTATACTTCAAAATAGGTATAAACATTACATGCTGAATCAGCAGCACTACAGCTTATTTAAGGTGATTCATAACAAGACAACATTTGCTCGGATTTAGACGAGGTTGTCTGTCATTCGCCCCTACTCTGGGTAGGCGAGAATCTGTTATACATAGGCAGTGCAGTGAGTCTCACCATAGATAATGTGTTTTCGATCCCACTTATATATTTAATTAAACGTTTGCATATTATATAACTAATGCCGTATAACAAAAGCTAGAAGTAGTATTTAATTTAGACCTGGACATATAAACAATCCGTAATCAGATGTTAATCTCCGAGCCCGCCCCCGCACCCCCCCCCCCCCCCCCGCTCTCCCGAAACAGACAGTCTGTTCTGTTTTCTTTTTGCTTCTGGCAGGACTCAAAACCATCAGATTATGCAACTTTAACTCTAAGCCTATTCATACTGTACTTTAGTCTCAGGGCCCTGCATTGCAACATATGCAGGAAACAGGAAACAGGAACAGGAAAACATTTTAGCCTTTTTGAGGGCAGCTGGACTGTACCACCTTATATAGTTTACTAAATGGATTCGATCAATTATTAATAAAACTTTTCTTTTTCTATGGGAATTTGTTTACCTTGACCACAAATATATGATTGTGAGCTTTCTAATATAATCAGTGTCTATTGGCACATAATTGATTGTCTGCTTTTACATGTAAAAGCAATGGTTTGAACAAAAAACTAACATTTCTCGCCATGAATATGGCCTATGCTGCCGACACGGCGTAAAGCAACCGCCAATCAATCAATCAATCAGCAATATATGCTAGGTGGGTGGGTGGGGTAAGGGGGGTGGGGGCGTTTGATGAGTATTTCCGCCACCAGGCGCTACCTAGCAGACACCTCTGTGGCGCTATGTATGGCGGGCGCCGGGCGTGTGTGGCGCCCTTCCCGCCGGTTCCCGGTCGGCGCCCACTAATGGGAGACGGTCGAGTATTTAGCGCTTCTCGCCGCGGAAACCAGCCGGCCGGTTTTGGCGGGAAAAGCCGCAGCTCGCGAGAACCGGAAGTGGCGCTGTCGGCGGATTGTCGTCTGCTTCTCAACTGTGAATTGGTGTCTGCTGCGCTGTGGATGTATGGATGTGTGGGTTGTGGGTGGGTGTGGGGGATTGGTGGGTGGGATTGTGGGGGTGTGGGGGTGTAGGAGGTGGGGTGTGGGATGCATGGGGCGGGGTAGTCGTGGAGTGGTGTGGGGTGCTGGGGGTGAGGTGCGGGTGGGGTGTGCTGGGGTGGGATACATAGGGATGGGTAGTCGTGGGGTGGGGGTGGGGGTGGGGGCTACATGGGGCTGCATAGTCAGTCGATGCGCCTGTGATTAAATAGAAGTTGAGAAGTGGGATGTGAGTTGAAGGATTGATTTATGGATCCAGTGTCTGCTGCAGGCGATTCTTCTGTCGTCCTTTGAAGGTGAAACATACGTGGCCGTCAGAGGCGACTGTTTACCTCTGTGTAACTAGAACCTCAAGGGTCCTCTGTGTGTGTGAGCGGGGGGGGGGGGGGGGGGGGGGGGCGCCGTGTGTGGGGCGTGTCTTATGGTGGCTTTGTAGTGAGGGTTATTTGGCCGTGTCAGTGATTGGCATGTTTGTCTTGTTGTTTTACATCCTAGCAACATCTAAGGTCGTTTGAGGACGGGGCTGTGAGGTGGTAGTGTGGTGTGGTGAGGTGATATCGTGACACTGGTGGTGGTATTGGTGACAGTGTGATAGGAGGATAGTGCGCTGGTGATGTGGTGGTGTTGTAATATTGTGGTGTTGTGTTGTGATAGTTGAAAATTAATTAGCCATGTTTTCACTTCAAATATCTCCAAATTGAACCATTTATAGTCAAAGTTGCTTCAATCTAAAGTATGGTTAAAGTTGTATCGTCCAATGGGTTTTGAGTTTCTGTCATTTTCTTAGATAAACATATTAGGGTGATCGTTATAATGTACCCTACTTTCACTTGGAGTAACTTTTATTTTGAATAGCTAACTTTTGAGATATTTGAAGTGCAAACAAGCAAAATTAGTTTTGGCATGCTTGCCAAAAATCTGACACCATAGGCTTCGGTAGTAATAGGTTCTACCAAATTGCCTCAGTATTCCCTTCTATGTGGTGACACATGTTTTACAAGTGCACCAGTATTTAACTTAGATATGTAGAATCAAATAGAGATAATTGTTTTAGTTTTGAAAATTTGATGCTTCATTGGACTATGCAGCTTTAATTATAACAACCAACTTAAAATATGTCTCTTGACAAATGGCAGAAACTAAAAAAACACCAAAATATCCCACCATACTACTAATACTATGGTAGCTTTAAGAACAGAATTGCTTTTCTTGAAGAGGACTGTTATACTTAGCTTATATAAGAGTTGAGCATGCGTGGTCGTGGAGACAGGGCTCATTGACATTCAGCTTTTGACTTCGAAGAACCAATCTGAGCTGCTCTCACTTCTTTGAACTACTCGGAGCTGTTCGGAAGTGCTCGGAGCTGTTCGGAAGTGCTCAGAGCTGTTCGAGACTGCACGGGGCTGTTCGGCACTGCTCGGAGCTGTTCGGGACTGCTCAGAGCTGTTCGGAGCCGTTAAAAACAGCATCGAGCCAATCGAAACTGCTCGTAGCTGTTCGGAACAGTTCGGGTGGGTTCGGGAATGTTCGGGAATGCTCCGATGGCCGACAAAATGCACCGAATGGGAAAAGAGTTCAATTAGTATGTTTGAATCCCACCAGGGGGCGCGTATTTGAAACTGCTCTAAAACAGGCAGGAAGGGGTCAAGGCCGCGGAAAGAGGTCAAGGCCGCCGCAGCTTCTGAAACTTGAAAGGTAACAGCAGACATGTTTTGGCTCGTTAAGGGATCCCTTTCCCTTTCTTGTTCTTGTTCTTGTTCTTGTACTTCTTTCTCTTCCACCCTCCGGGATACGTGTCAAATTGTTTCTAAATATAAACCGCCAGGTTCTCCACTAACACCCATTTCTGTCTTGGAATTTCATATCTTTAGAATCCAGGAATCCAGAATAGAAACACATTTCGTGAAGTGCCTATTTCCGTCATCAGGTTCTTACTAAAAATAGCGGAAGTCAGGTTTTTCGTATTGACATTTGAAGAAATAAATAAAAAGGCAATAACAATCTCCCCAGGTTGAATGGAGAAATTATAGTAAACTTTGAACTTTAATTGGATTTGTCTGCATATTTCGGTGACTGTTCTATCCAGTCGTGATTTCTACAAATAGTCTGGGAGTGCACTAGAATAGCAGCGCCATATTTATAAATATTGACAAGGTCAGTGGAATGTTTATAAATGTACACATCAAAGGTCTGCAGTTTATTTGGTGTCGTCTGCTGGGTTTATTATCAGGCGTTCCAATCTATAATCAGACACTGTGGTCTCGTTATGAAGGATAATTATGTCAGCCACCTGTGGTTATAACTGACCAGTCCTTTCAGTTCGATTTAGAGACATTTTCTTTGTGAGAAGAAACTAGCTTTTTTCTCTCTGTAAGATTCCTCATATTGCTACATAGTGCTGGTTTGTCTACCAATGAAGGCAATCATGCACACCTGTCTACGTCTGAGCCTTCAGAGATGAAGGCAAAGGTATTTTGTGTGTTTCTTTTTGGTTATGGTTTATTTACCCTGTCCATAACGAGTAAGTCGCATTGCAGCTTGTTTTCATCATTGAACAGCAATAGTCTCAATTTGATAGTTGCCTTGTCATCTTAGCTGTTAGCGGCTAGCCTTAGTTATGATCGTTTTGTTGGTGCCATGTTTGCGACATTTTGGCATATACCTACTCCATGTGTTAGTGTTAGTAGGAATACTCAGTTTATGCTGTGACTTTGTGAAGAAGTCATTTTGAAATGATTTATATTTCATTTTGCGTTCAATATGGTAAGGTGGATGTTGTCAGCATCTCTCAAGGAGGTGGTCGTCCTGCCTGTACACTCAAATGAATCTGTACAAACTGTCAATAGGTAAGATTACCACAAGTTTGAAAATTACGTGAAATATATCACAGACACACTCACTCACGCATTCATTCACTCATTCACGCATTCACTCACTCACCAACCCACTCCTTAACTCATTCATTCACGCACTCATTCACTCACCCACTCATTCTCTCACTCAACCACTCATTCTCTCACTCACACACTCATTCACCCACTCACCCACGCACTCATTCATTCACCCACTCATTCACTCACACATTCACTCACACATTCACTCACACATGCACTCACACATGCACTCACACATGCACTCACACATGCACTCACACATTCACTCACTCATTCACTGACACATGCACTCACACAGTCACTCACATATTCACTCAAACATTCACTCACACATGCAGTCAAACATGCACTCACACAGTCACTCACACATGCACTCACACAGTCACTCACACATGCACTTACCCACTCACTCAACCACTCAGCTACTCAACATTCACTCACTCATTCACTCACTCATTCACTCACACATTCACTCACACATTCATTCACACATTCACTCACCCACTCACCTACCCACTCAACCACTAGCTACTCAACATTCACTCACCCACTCATTCACTCACTAACCCACCCATTTACTCACTAACCCTCTCATTCATTCACCAACCAACCCACTCACTAGCTCACTCCCTCACTCCCTCCTCTCACTCCCCTCTCCCTCACTCCCTCTGTCGCTCACTCACCCTCCTTCATTCCCTCACTCACTAACTCACCCACTCCCTCACTCACTTCTTCACTCCCTCCTTGGCTCTCATTCTCTTCTTCACTAACTCCCTCCCCCCCCCCCCCACCCTCACCCCCTCCCTCAGTCCCTCACTCACAACCTACCGGCTACCTTTTCCACCCGTAAACTCCAACCTTGATTAAAACCTCCCTGGCCAGCGCTGTGAAACTAACCACCAGGATTAATTTAATATCGATTAATGAGGACAACTCTCCAGAGCCCCTAAGTATCCGCCCTAATTGAGCTCCAGAGTGTTCCGTTTAGAAGGTTTACCTCGTTCTGAACCACAGCGGGCCTGTGGTGGAGTGGGGTTTTTCCACCGTTGAGTATTGTTTTTGATTATTTAAATCCCTTTTTAATACTTCACTCCCCTGATCTGTAATTCTCTCGTTATAATGATACACAAGTGTGTGGAACTATTTTCTTTCACTCCAGGTTCCCCTTTTTAATACTCCGCGCCCCTGATCTGTAATTCCGTTCTTATAGTGATACACGAGTGTGTGGAACTACTTTCTTTCGCTCCAGGTTCCTCCTTTTAATATGTGCCCCTGCTCTGTAATTCTGTTTTTATAATGGTACACAAGTGTGTGGAACTACTTTCTTTCGCTCCAGGTTCCCATTTTTAATATGTGCCCCTGATCTGTAATTCCGTCATTATAATGGTACACAAGTGTGTGGAACTACTTTCTTTCACTCCAGATTCCCCTTTTTAATACTCCGCGCCCCTGATCTGTAATTCCGTCATTATAATGATACACAAGTGTGTGGAACTACTTTCTTTCGCTCTAGGTTCCCCTTTTTAATACTCCACACCCCTGATCTGTAATTCCGTCATTATAATGATACACAAGTGTGTGGAACTACTTTCTTTCACTCCAGGTTCCCCTTTTTAATACTCCACACCCCTGATCTGTAATTCCGTCATTATAATGATACACAAGTGTGTGGAACTACTTTCTTTCACTCCAGGTTCCCCTTTTTAATACTCCGCACCCCTGATCTGTAATTCCGTCGTTATAATGATACACAAGTGTGTGGAACTACTTTCTTTCACTCCAGGTTCCCCTTTTTAATACTCCGCACCCCTGATCTGTAATTCCGTCGTTATAATGATACACAAGTGTATGGAACTACTTTCTTTCGCTGCAGGTTCCCCGGGGCTGGGGGTGTTGTGCAGCCTTCAGGGCATGAGTGTGTGTATACATGCGCGCGCACTGACTCCAGTTTGCTTTGTACTGGAATCGCTGAACTGTAATCCTGCCACGTTCAATAGCTCTTGATGGGCCTTTTTCTTCTTCTTCTTCTTCTTCTTCTTCTTCTTCTTCTTCTTTCGGACCAGACGTGATGACCGAATGAGTTGAGCGTCTAGCTTCCGTTTTGGTAGATCGTGGGATTCGAACCCATGGGTTCGAAGCCTGGTTGAGTCAAACTCTCCACTCTCTCCACATTTACACTTTCTCCATTTTCTCCACTGGCCACTCTCGCCACTCTTTCCACTCTCCACTCTCTCCATTCTCTCCACTCTCTCCACCCTCTCCACTCTCTCCACCCTCTCCACTCTTTCCACTCTTTCCACTCTCTCCACTGTCCACTCTCTCCACTCTCTTCATCCTCTGCACCCTCTGCACCCTCTTCACCATCTCCACCCTCTCCACCCTCTCCACTCTCTTCACTCTCTCCACTCTCTCCACTCTCTCCATTCTTTCCACTCTCTCCATCCTCTCCAATCCTTCTGCTCTCTCCACTCGCCCCAACCTCTCCAGTCTATCTACTCTCCAGCCTCTTTAATATGTCCAGTCTCTCCACCCTCCCTCTATCCTCCCCATCCTCTCTCCGCACTCTCCACCCTCTCCACTCTCTCCACTATCTACACTCTCTCCGCTCTCCCTCCACTCTCCCTCCAGTCACTCCAGCCTCTCCAGCCTCCACGGCCTCTTTAATATCTCAAATCTCTCCAGTCTCTCCAGCCGCTGTACTCTCTGTCGCCTCTCTTGTCAACCTCTCCCTGCTGGTTGCGGTGTAGAACACCCTGAGCCGGGCGGTGTTCGCTGGTGCCTTAGTAATGGCTGGCGCACACCTCCCGTTTACGATTCGCGCACTAAAACTCGCGACCCGACCCGACCCGCTTAAAACTGAAAACGGGCCGATTCATTTTTCGAATCGCGAATCGCAATCGTAATCGTAAACGGCCGCTTTTAGCACTAAAAACTGAGTTTTATGCGCGAATCGCAATCGCTAGGTGTGCGCGGGGGGCACACACCTAGCGATTTTTGTGCGTGAAACGGGCAGTTTTACATCATAAACGGTAGGTGGGTGCGCACAGACGGGAGGTGTGTGCCAGCCATAAGACAGGGTCGCTGGTTCTCACTGTGTGCCTGATGCCTTACGGCCCTGTCACACTACGACGTAACGACGTCAACGTAGGGAGAAAGTGAAGAACGTTGAACTTCTCGGCGTAGTATGCAAATTTGGGCACAAGTTGAACGTGGATGCAACGTAGTGGATGAGAGCGTAACGTCGGTAAAGCGTAGTGATACCGTCATTCAACGAGAGAGGTCAACGTAATGACGCTCACGGAATGTTATGAACATTATTCCATCGCCAGAAGAACGTTACGTGATGTTAGCTACGTCATGAGACGTTGAACATACATTGAATGCATGTTCTCCTGACGTTCTCCTGACGTTCTCCTGACGTTCTCCTGACGTTCTCCTGACGTTCTCCTGACGTTCTTCTGACTTTCCCATTACGCCACATGGATGTTTCCACCGGCTTTAATGTGGGTCAACGAGTGGAACGTAGTGGAGCGTAGTGGAACGTAGTGGAACGTAGTGGAACGTTGTGGAACGTAGTGGAACGTAGTGGAACGTAGTGGAACGTAGTGGAACGTAGTGGAACGTAGTGGAACGTAGTGGAACGTAGTGAGGAACGTAGTGGAACGTAGTGAGGAACGTAGTGAGGAACGTAGTGAGGAACGTAGTGAGGAACGTAGTGAGGAACGTAGTGAGGAACGTAGTGAGGAACGTTTGCCTAACGCCCGTTTAACGTCATTGACGTTCGCTGAACGTGAACAGAACATACGGCGAACGTAAACCCTTACGTTCGAGCTACGTCGAACATTTTTGAACATGTCCAAAACCTCGACTTAACTCGACGTAACACAACGTAATGTGACGTAGCTCGACGTCAGTCTAACGTCATTATGACGTCATCATAACGTAATCCAAAGTACATCAACGTAATGACGAAATATCACCACGTTAGGCTCACGTTTGCTCATTACGTCGTAGTGTGACTGGGGTATTAGTAAGATGGGGTCGCTGGTTCTCACAGTGTGCCTGGTGCCTTAGTAAGACAGGGCGCTGGTTCCCACAGAGTGCCTGGTGCCTTAGTAAAAGGGACGCTGGTTCTCAAGGCGCACCTGGTGCCTTAGTAAAACAGGGTGCTGGTTCTCACAGTGCGCCTGGTGCCTTAGTAAGACTGGGCATTGGTTCTTACAGTGCGCCTGGTGCCTTAGTAAGATGGGCGCTGGTTCCCACAGTGCACCTGGTGCCTTAGTAAGACAGGGCCCTGGTTCCCACAGTGCGCCTGGTGCCTTAGTAAGACGGGCGCTGGTTCCCACAGTGCACCTGGTGCCTTAGTAAAAGGGGCGCTGGTTCTCAGAGTGAGCCGAACACCTGGTCACGTGCTGGTCAGTGCGCATGTGTGGCGTCCATCTTTTGTTTGGTCTGCTCATCAATGGCTATGTGCATCATTGTCTGTCATTGTCAGGGAGGATTAGCCATAAAGACCACAATGCCGCCTGGCGACTAGGTACTGAACTAATCATTGGCGGTTCTACAAGTGTATAGTTAGGTACTGTTTTGTGAATGTGGTAGAACCCAATGCCTTCATGCCATGACAGAGACAACCGATGCTGTTCATTGTGCGGGTATGTGTACTAGTAGTTGCTTGTTGGAGTTTTACATCCTGGTAACATCTAAGGTCATATCAGGATGGGTACCGACTTGTGACAGCGCACGCTCATGGTGACTTTATAGTGCTGCCCCACTGGGAAATCATGCCACCAACAAACACCATTACCCGATATCCCGCTCAGTCACATTATCCTGACACTGACCTAACCAGTCCTTGCCCTATCCTATTAATGCCGAGCGCCAAGCTAGGAAGCGACAAGTATCAATTTGATAAGTCATTGGTTTGACTCGATCAGGAATTGAACTCCTGATCTACCGCATGGGAGGCCTGCGCTCTACTGATTCGGCCACCGCGCCCGGTGTGCGCGCTAGTAGTAGTAAGTTAGGTAATTTGGTTTATGTGCATGGCTAAGTAACTTAATATGATTTATGTCCGAGGTTAAGTTAGGTAATTTGGTTTATGTGCTCGAGTAAGTTATCCAATATGATTTTTATGCGAGGGTAAGTTAGCTAATATGGATTATGTGCATGAGTAAGTTCAGTTATGTGATTGATATGCACAAGTTAGGTAATATGATTTATGTGCGTGGGTAAGTTAGGTAATATAATTTATGTGAACAGGTAAGTTAAATAATATAATTTATGTGCGCGAGTCAGTTAGTTAATAAGATTATTGCTCTGGATATAGGTCTATTCTTTCTAAGCGTCAGTACAGGTATATCACAAGTGACAAGAGACATGCAATACATCAATGTATTGTGGATGTACAGGTGGGCTCAGTAAAATATCAAATACATCACAAGAAAATAGAGAGATAATACCAAACTCGCCCCATCCACTCATCCTCACAAAAAGTACATCTTGTTTTTAATCTCTTCACTTTGTGGTCGGCGCGTGTTACTGTTAGGTGTTAGGTGTACGTTGTCGTCACAATCACATGTGTGAATACAGTGTGTGGTGGTGTGACGTGAGAGGTGGGTTGTGTGTGTGTGTGTGCAATGTGTGTGTTAGGTACAGGTGGTGTGACATCCAGAAGTGTGTTTCCGGATGTGTGTATGCTTTGTGTGTTAGCTGCTTAGAGGTGTGCGCGCTGTATGTATGTATGTATGTATGTATGTATGTATCTATGTATCTATGTATGTATGTATGTATGTATGTATGTATGTATGTATGTATGTATGTATGTATGTATGTATGTATGTATGTATGTGTACGTATACGTGTGTGTGTTGTGTGTGTGAGGTGTGTGTGTGTGCAATGTATGTGGAGGGTATGTGTTACTAACACTGTTAGTTAGAAGTAGTGTGACGCGAGAGGTGTGCTCTGTAAGTGTGCATGTGTGTGGAGTGTGTGTATGTGTGCGTATATGTGGAGTGCGTGTGTGCAATGTGTGTGCATGTATGTGGAGTGTGTGTGTATGTATGTGTATGTGGAGTGTGTATGTAAGTGTATATGGACTGTGTGTATGTGTGCATATGTGTGGAGTATGTGTGTGCAATGTGTGTGCATGTATGTGGAGTGTGTATGTATGTGTATATGGAGTGTGTGTATGTATGTGTATGTGGACTCTGTGTATGTGTGCATATATGTGGAATAGGTGTGTTCAATGTGTGTGCATGTATGTGGAGCCGGTTTGTATGTATGTGTATATGGAGTGTGTCTATGTACGTGTATGTGGACTGTGTGTATGTGTGCATATGTGTGGAGTATGTGTGCAATGTGTGTGCATGTACGTGGAGTGTGTGTATGTATGTGTATATGAAGTGTATGTGTATGTGGAGTGTGTGCATGTGTATGTGGAGTGTCACATTGTGTGTAGGATGTGTGTGTGCATGTATGTGGAGTGTATGTGTGTATGCGTGCATGTGTGTAGACTGGGTGTGCGTGCAGCGTTGAGGACCCTGGTGATGGTCCAGGATGGCGTGACCTCTGACCTGCCTCACTCTGGACTCTTTAGCTGGCCGGGCGGTCACCTGATTGGTCACGGGTAATGACTGCTGTGTGTCCGCTGTGTGTCTGTAGGTGTGTGTGTGTGTGTGAGTAGCCCCTATTACTGGCAGTCCACGTCTCCTACTAATAGGGCCATTAAGTGTCTTTCCTATATGGACACAGTACGAACACGCCTCACTCCATATGCCTTACTTACAGTTGCATAATCTGATGGTTTTTGAGTTTCTACCATTTTTATTTAGATAAATATATTATAGTTGATCATTATTATCTATGTTACATTACTTTGAAGTCATTGTTATTTTTAAGGGTTTCCTTTGGAGATATTTGATATGAAACGACGGTAAATTAATGTTGGCATCAATATTGAAATGCTGGACTTGGGCTGTGTTTACTTGTTTTCAAGCATATAAGCAGAGCACAGGATTGTGCAAATTACAATACATGTTTGAGTGTACAAGTATCTAAGTTGGATCAAATCTAGGCAAGTGCGTTAGTTTAAAAGATCTGCTGCTTTAGCCGGATTATGCAGCTTTAATTCATTTAGCACCTCTGTTTAAAGTTGCATACTCCGATAGTTTTGAGTTTCTATAATTTTTCTGAGATAAATATATTAAACTGATTGTTATAATAATAATAAGATATTTATTTCCACATGGTCATTGTAGCCTACATACAAGCTGATATTTATATCAGTAATGTTTCACATGAAACAGGAGAAGTACAATACTTATGGGACGCTTTCCCTATTTAAAAGTAGCACTTATAAGTTATATATATTACTAATATTATAAAAATAATAAATTACAAGTATTGTATGCGATGTAGATGTTGCAAGGATGTGAAACCCCAACAAACAGTTATGCTGTAAGCATAGAGGGTTGTATTAGTGTTTTAGGATAGCGTGTTTTAGGATAGCGTGTGTAATTGTATAGGATACATAAATAGGCATAGGTGGCATATATCATGACATACATTATACATATGCCGGTACATACATAGATTATGCAATGGGTACATGTACCATTCCTCTTATTTTCAACTTTCTTTCAATTTATGCGACAAATATTTCCCGCCAAAATTATATATGTTTGTTATGTATAGGATACATGCATCATTCCTCCTACTTTTTATTTAATTTTGTTTTGTTTAATTTCATGCGACAAATATTTCCCGCCAAAATGATATATATGTTCGTGACTTCTGCTTTTGTCAGACTGGCGATTTGTGGACACTCGGGTGGGGGGAGAGGAGGGGGGGGGGGGGGGAGGAGGTGGTGGTGGTGGTGGTGGTGGTGGTGGTGGTGGTGGTGGTGGTGGTGGTGTGCAGTGGGTCCCTACCCAGCGCATCGTGGCGCCCTCTGTTGGGGATGACATCGCATGCCGCATGCCCCGACCCCACCCACCCCCACCCTTACCCGACTCCCACCCCCACCACGGTATTGTTGATATATCAATTGTCTTCCACAAATTGCGGGTGTGAAAATTGCTCGCCCCTCGCCGTGCTTAGCCTCGCTTTCATGCCGAGTTGGACGCCGCCCAGCGGCGTGGTCAGTAGTCAATTACCCGCGCGACCACTTTCCGTGTCGCGCCACCTGGTGGCGTGCCGCCCAGGTGCGCGCGGGGCTCGCGAGTGTCGCAGTCACGCCGGACACTGTACCGGCCGCACGGGGGCGCGCTGCTACCCACACGCCGCCGCGAACCGCCAACTGGTCCCCCAACCCGCCTTGTTCTAAGTTGTAGGGAAGGCCTTCTTGTAATAGCCATGTTAATCTGGTCCCCAGGCCATTCTAATCAGACGGGATGGCCGAATGAGTTGAACGTCCGTCTCCCATTTTGGTAGATTGTTCGAACCCTGGTCGAGTCAAACCAATGGCGTAAAAATGTCTGCTTGTCACCTTCATAGCCAGGCGCTCAGCATTATTAGTATAGAACAAGGACCAGTGGAATGAGGAAGACCAATCATCCGCGATTAATCAACTAATCACTGCTAATGTACCAAACAAACAAACATTCTAGTAAGGAATGGGTCAATCACATTGAAAGACCTTCTTGTAATGGCCGTTTTAATTTGATCCCCTGGCCTTTCAGTAAGGGATGGTTCCACCACCTTGGAAGGTCTTCTCGTAATGGCCGTGTTAAGCTATCTGGTCCCCTGGCCTTTCTAGTAAGGGATGGTTCCACCACCTTGGAAGGTCTTCTCGTAATGGCCGTGTTAAGCTATCTGGTCCCCTGGCCTTTCTAGTAAGGGATGGTTCCACCACCTTGGAAGGTCTTCTCGTAATGGCCGTGTTAAGCTATCTGGTCCCCTGGCCTTTCTAGTAAGGGATGGTTCCACCACCTTGGAAGGTCTTCTCGTAATGGCCGTGTTAAGCTATCTGGTCCCCTGGCCTTTCTAGTAAGGGATGGTTCCATCACCTTGGAAGGTCTTCTCGTAATGGCCGTGTTAATCTATCTGGTCCCCTGGCCCTTCTAATTTCTAGTAAGGAATGGTTCCATCACCTGGATAGGCCTTTTCGTAATATATATATAAAGTCTCAGTGCGGGAGTGACAGTATTCGCGGCACTGGTAGGGGTTGAGGGTGGTGGCGCCAGCTGTCCCAACAGTGAAAAGCGGGTCACCCATAAAGTAGCACACAACATAAGGGTAGCCAATATAGGGAATCTTCCCTTCCGCACCTTTATACTCACATAATGCTTATACATCACATAAGTGAGCAGAGTCACAGCTGGCTCACGGCGTATAAAAGGCAGGGAGAAGAGAATGCCCGCTCTGCAGTCAATAACATGGAAGTTAAGGTGGTTAGACAGAAACATTAAGGGGCTGCCGTTATTCATATCCGCATAATAAATTATATAGTACATATATATAGGGTATGCAGGTATTGCAGGTATAGCAATACCTCAGGGAGTTTGACACCCCTGCCCTACAGAGTTGTAAACCACTGCCTTGTGGTACAGGTTCTTGACAGAACCGAAGGCTAAGGGAGCAAACCCTAAACAGAAAACCATGTCACTGTGGCAGCATTAAGGGCGGTTGATGTATGGAACACCCAACATCTCCCGACCAGCCACTGCAGGGACAAATAGTTTTGGGCCTGTCTTGACATGTTCTTGCCGGTGTGAAACCTCTATTTGCTCCCCGAGAGAGTGCCGCTGGTAACTTGCAAAAGCCAGCAGCACTTCAACACTTTTGCAGGCAGCTTTCATGAAATGTAGACCGACTCATGGACGCAACTTTCACAGCAGAGAGCTAAATGGAGAGCGGCAGTCAAGTATTGAAAGCAGTCTTTGTCGCATCGCAACCGACACCATGATGATGATATATATTTAAATCCTATATAAAAATTCCTCGGTGCAACTGATACTGGTCAACATTCGGTGGAGGCGAGCAGGGCCTAGATGGCACCACCGGTAAGTGTTACTGTTGGGTTTTACAGATTATAATAATAATAAGTAAAATTCCCTTCCATACCTTTATACTCGCATAATATCTTATACTTCATATAAAAGTTTCCATCCCATAGTTGAAAGCGCAAGGGAGTAAACTGCAAGTTCAACCATTCCGACAACCGGAAATGTTGCGCAACTCGCTAGGTGTAGCTGACCATGTACACCGGGCATTAAGCTAGACCAAAGGCACTGACACTGTGAGGTTTTAGATCATTTAGGTAGCATTAGGGTGTGCACTGCATGCATTGCATTCAGAATAACCCGTCCACACTTGTCAGTGAGGCTATTTATTAGTACCACCTGGTACTCAGAACAGTTGTGTGGTCTATGGTTATTTGTTAGTACTACCCGATATGCACACTGGTCAGGTGGTCTGTGGTTATCTGTTAGTACTACCCGGTTCTCAGGCTGGTCACATGGCCTGTGGTTATTTGTTAGTACTACCTGGTACTCACAACAGCCGATATGCACACTGGTCACGTTGTCTGTCGTTATTTGTTAGTACTACCCGGTACTCACACAGGTCACGTGGTCTTTGGTTATTTGTTAGTACTACCCTGCACTCACTCGGATCACGTGGTCTGTGGGTATTTGTTAGTACTACCCGGTACTCACGCAGGTCACATGGTCTGTGGCTATCTGTTAGTACTACCCGTTACTCACACCAGTTGTTATTTGATAGTACTACCCCGCACGTGGTCTGTGGGTATTTGTTAGTACTACCCATTACTCACCTGTCACGTGGTCTGTGGTTATTTGTTAGTACAAACTGGTACTCATGCAGGTCACATGGTCTGTGGCTATTTGTTAGTACTACCCAGTACTCAGGCTGGTCATGTGGTCTGTGGTTATTTGTTATTACTACCTGGTACTCACACCGGTCACGTGGTATGTGGTATACGGTTATTTGTTAATACTACCTGGTACTCAGGCTGGTCATGTGGGCTGTGGTTATTTGTTAGTACTACCCATTACTCACACCGGTCACGTGGTCTGTGGTTATTTGTTAGTACTCACCCAGTACTCAGGCTGGTCATGTGGTCTGTGGTTATTTGTTAGTACTACCTGGTACTCACACCGATCATGTGGTCTGTGGTTATTTGTTAGTACTACCTGGTACTCAGGCTGGTCACATGGTCTGTGATTATTTGTTAGTACTACCTGGTACTCACACCGGTCACGTGGTCTGTGGTCTGTGGTCATTTGTTAGTACTACCCGGTACTCACGTGGGTCACGTGGTCTGTGGGCTGTGGTCTGTGGCTTTTTTGTCTGCTTTCCATGCGCATCCACAATGCAACACGAAAACCCGATTTATGACCTGCAGGGGATGCTACCGTTTCCATTGTCTGCATGGCCTGCTGGTCAGATGGTCAGCCAGGGAGAGGGAGAGATAGAGAGGGGGAGAAATAAAGGTGGAGAGGGGGAGAGGGGGAGTGGTCAGGGAGAGATAAATAGGGACGGGGGGAGAGGGGGAAGGGGAGGGGTGGGAGGGATAAGGAGGAAGGGATATAGGGAGAGGGGAAGAGTGAGGGAGGAGGGAGAAATGGATGGGGAGAGGGAAGGGGAGGAGTGTGAGGGAGGGACAGAGAGAGGGGGAGAGGGAGGTGGGAGAGATGGATGGGGAGAGGGAAGGGGAGAAGTGGGATGGGGGATATAGAGAGGGGCAGAGGGAGGTGGGAGAGATGGATGGGAGAGGGAAGGGGAGGAGTGGGAGGGATAGGAGAGGGAGGGAGGTGGGGAGATGGATGGGGAGAGGGAAGGGGATAAGTGGCAGGGATAGAGAGAGGGGGAGAGGGAGGGAGGTGGAGAGATGGATGGGGATAAGGGAGGAGTGGGGTGGGGGTATAGAGAGAGGGGGAGAGGGAGGGATGTGGGAGAGATGGATGGGGAGAGGGAAGGGGAGGAGTGGGACGGAGGGATATAGAGGGAGGTGGGGGAGATGGGTGGGGAGAGGGGAGGAGAGGAGCGGGAGGGAGGGATATAGCGAGAACGGGAGAGGGAGGTGGAGAGATGGATCGGGAGAGGGGAGGAGAGGAGGGGGGGGGGGATATAGAGAGAGCGGGAGAGGGAGGTGGGAGAGGTAGGTCATTCAGAATCACGCAATGTTAAGCCCTAAAGCTGCATATTCCGATGAAAGCACACACTAAAAAAACACCAAAATTGACGCAAATATGATGTTGCTCGTCCAACTTCATTCCTGGTGCACACATTAACATTTATTCCAATTTGGTGCTAGGCTCGAAAGTAGGTAAACAAAGCCACAAAATCCAGCTTTTTTTTAATGTGTGCACCGACATTTAAATTTATTGTGCATTTTGTTACTTCTAATAATTGCAAGGTTAATCTTTTAAAATCAAAATTACCTCCAACTAAAGCAATGTAGGGTTTAATCACCAACCTGAGATATTTAGCTAAAAATCAAACTGATCGCATTATGCACCTTTAAATGACTGGGATCTGACCCTGATCGAGGGAGGTTAATTGGGGGATTTTAGGGGCACATGCATCTTTAAGGGCAGCTTTAAATTTAAGGCTAAAAGTTTCCGTAGATTGTTGCTCAATTTATTTACATCTTGGGTGACCGAACGTGGTGGCCGAATCGGTAGAGCGCAGGCTTCCCGTGCGGTAGGTCGAAAGTTTAAACAATGACTTATAAAATTGATTCTTGTCACTACCCAGCCTGGCTCTTGGCATTAATAGGATAGCACAAGGACTGGTTAGCAGAGTATCAGGATAATGTGACTATGGGGGATGTCGGGTTATGGTGCCGGTGGCCTGGTCTCCGGTGGGGCAGTACTATTAATTCGCTATGAGTGTGCACTGTCACATGTTGGTACCCATCCTGATATGACCAGATATATTGCTAGGACGTAAAACCCCAGCAAACAAACATCTCGGGAGCGGTTTGGTTAGATGGTCAGGCTGAGCCTGCATCGTTGTTCACATGACCGCCACCAGGTGGCCGCCGTCATGGCCGTCATGGCCGCCGTCATGGCCGCAGTCATGGCCGTTATGAACGTCATGTCCGCCGTCATGACCGTCATAGCCGCCGTCATGACCGTCATGGCCGCCGTTATGACCTTCATGGTCGGCATAGCCGCCATGGTCGTCATGACCTCATGGCCTCCATCATGGCCGCCGTTATGACCTTCATGGTCGGCATAGCCGCCATGGTCGTCATGACCTCATGGCCTCCATCATGGCCGCCGTCATGGCGCCGTCATGGCCCCCGTCATAGCCGTTATGACCGTAATGGCCGCCGTCATGACCTTCATGGCCGGCATAGCCGCCATGGCCGGCATGACCTCATGGCCTCCATCATGGCCGCCGTCATGGCCGCCGTCATGGCAGCCTTCATGGCCGCCATCTTATCGCCGCGCGTGACGTATATCGGCGCAGTGGTTAATGGCCGCCTCACGGCCGGGGTCAAGTAGCACCCGGCCTTAAGTCACGGCCCAAGGTCACTGCTCAAGGTCACGCCCTGACCTTCAGCGTAGAGGCGGAATAACGAGAATAATGTTAGCACTTAGGTTAATACACGCCCGGAGCGGTGCTGGGTGGGGTGTGTGGGGGTGAGGGTGGGGGTGGAGGGAGGGGGGAATGGCGGGGTGGAAAGGGGGGGGGGGGATGGCACAGATCGGGATGGTAGGGTAGAGGTGTACATACCATCGTGGTCTGACTATGTTTCACCCGCATATATATGGGCTCTATAATGAAATTATGCGAATATAAAAATGGGAAACTAACTCCTATCAGTTACTTCCAATCTGGTTAGATTATATGGCCGTCAGTATGTGTGCTAATATGGGGGCTTCAGTCTATTCTCTCACAGGGTGCCATGTGAATATACATGGTCAACTACTATTGCCATTCGTTCTGCACTAAATGTCTTATAATATATACATTTCAGTGTACACGCTACAGTATAACCCCATTAAACTAAGCTCGATTAAACAAAACGATCGGTTAATCCAAACTTTTTCGGCGGCCCCGCAAAATACTACCATTTATCATATAAAAAAAAGTTGCTTAAACTGAAGTCGGTTAATCCAAATTATTGGTTAATACAGATTACATTGTCGGACCCCAGGCCACTTCCCGTATGGTTAAACCAAACTTTCATGTGGTTATAAGGTCATCTGAGACCCCACCAACTTTTTTATGTGATAAATGGTAGTATTTTGCGGGCCACCAAAAAAGGTTTGGATTAACCGATTGTTTGGTTTAACCAAGCTTGGTTTAACAGGGTTATATTGTATATACATAAAAAAAAACAATAATCAAAGTGTCCACATACATTGTATATTACATTCATAATGCACCCGGGTTTTTGGAAAAGCCAACTCAAAGATAAAGCCAAAGCTCGGTTAAACCAATGAGCGGTTAATCCAAACAAATTTCTATGGTCCCTTCAAGTTTGGTTCAATGGGGTTATACTGTATGTACATGTCAGTGTCATCCCCGAGGTGCAATTCTCTCTGTACCCAGTACATTCTGATATGTACATATTTGAGTGTAGATTTTATGTTGATTTCAGTGTCACTCTCACTGAGACATTTTCCCAATGACCCCCTCTGTACTTTGCAGCAACGACCCTATAATACTAAGACGGCTCACTCCCTATCTCTCCCATGGTAATGTAAATTTCGCATTGCCACCTTATGGTGGGTTTGATCGGCCTGGCTGCTGGTTGGTGTTTCACATGTAAACACATACAATTATATTAATTATTATAGTTTTTATACATGATATAGGTAAGTATGAATGCACATCAATATGAAATGGCTATGAACAAATACACATCATCATCAGCATATTCATCAGCATCGCCATCATCACACATCTTTCACATTCATATATGCATTTATACATATAATATAGCAACTGTGTAATCAAGAGAACAGCCAGCGCACCAAGTGGTGGGTTTGATCATTTTGATTACAGTGTACAGGCTGAGTGAGCCGTCTTAGTGTTATAGGGTCTTTGTCTGCAGTGTACATTTCCACACAATTGGCTGGCTCCTTGTTACAGCCAACACAAGATAAATGAAACTGTGGAAATGGAATGTAGTTCCATAGACAATAATTAGTTAGCTCAGTGCAAGTAGAATAAACAAAGCACGGTATTCACAGGTGTAGGCACCAGACGGCATGGTCGAATGAGTTGAGGGTCCGTCTTCCATTTTGCTACATCGTGGGAATCGAACCCACTGGTTCGAACCCTGGTCGAGTCAAACCAATGACTTAAAAATGTATGCTTGTCGCTTCCTAGCCAGGTGCTTGGCATTAGTAAGATAGGGGTACAACTAGTTGGCTCAGTGTCAGCATAATGTGACTGAGTGAGATATTAGGTCATGGTGTTGGCTGCCTGGTCTCCCAGTGGCGCAACACTATAAATCAGGGATGAAAGATCTCCGCGATTCCGCGGATTTCCGGGATTTTTCAATTCCGCAGCACCATCAGCGTATAATAGTAATATGTGGTGCAGACTCCGCAGCACTATCAGCGTATACTACTAATAAATGCTCCAAGCGCTGCAGCACTATCAGCATACATTACTAATAGTAATACATGCTTCAAATGCCGCAGCACTATCAGCGTATACCAATATATATGAAAACTGACTTCCGAGAATTGTTAGCGATTCCCTGACAATGCTAAACCTATGGGAGAATATCAGCATTTCCGCTTTTTTTCCCCCGGAGATCACTTTCATCCCTGATAAAGTCACCATGAGTGCATATCCCGGTACCCAACCTGATATAACCTTAGATATTGCCAGGACATAAGACTCCAACAACCAACCAATCATATAACAATACTTGTGTGTGTGGATGATTTATACGTCTCAGTCAATTTGAAATCACCATCTCCACCTATTTTCACATTTGCCTTGTGAAATGTCAATTCATGATTTTTGGTTATATAGGGATATGTAGTATATATATACAGCATATAGTGCATTGTGTTATTGCATTCCTATTTTCCAACACCTTTAATTGTTCAGAACTATTAATTAGGTTTGTTTGTTGGAGTTTTGCATCCTCGCAACATCTAAGGTCATATCGGGATGGGTACCAACTTGTGACAGTGCGCACTCATGGTGACTTTATAGTGCTACCCCACTGTCTGACCAGCCCATCAGCACCATGACCTGGTATTCCCCTTGGTCACGTTATCCTGACACTGAACCAACCAGTTTTACCTCTATCTTACAAATGCGTAGTGCCTGGCTAGGAAGCAACAAGCATACATTTTTACGTCATTGGTTTGACTCGACCAGGGTTCAAACCAATGGGTTCGAATCCTTCGATCTACCAAAACCGGGGACTGTCGCTCAACTAATTCGTTCATTCCGTCCGGCCCGCTAACTATTATCTTGATTAAGATATTCACATCTCAGTCTCTCACCCTAAATGTAACATAGAATTATAGATTTGCTTTATTCGTTGATGTCAGCCAGGAACCACAGCATTTTCTTTCTATATCGTCAGAAGTTGGGTACTTTCTGAATGGCGCGCCGTGTCCACTGTCGAGCATGAAACTGAACAGAGCATGCCAGAATGGCCGCCCTAATTAAAACAAGCCTCAGTAGCGGGCGGTGAGAGCCTGGCACCGCCTCGTTTGAGGGTCAGGTGACACTAAGGTGGTGTCATTGTCCACTAACAAGCCAAGTCGCACACACCCCACACTGCCTGATGCAGGTATGTTACCTAGGTCACGTGATATCTTCTGACGAGTATGAACACGCCAATCTTTGTAGAGTTGGTTGTTTGTTGGAGTTTTACATCCTGGCAACATCAAAGGTCATATCAGGACGGGTACCGACTTGCGAGAGTGCGTACTCATGGTGACTTCACAGTACTGCCCTACTGGGAGACCAGGCCAGCAGCACCATGACCAGTTATATTATCCTGACACTGAGCCAACCGGTCCTTTCCCTATCCTAATAATGCCAAATGCCAGGCTAGGAAGCGACAAGTATCAATTTTGTAAGTCATTGGTCTGAATCGACGAGGAGTCGAACTTCCGACCTTCTGCCTCTACCGATTGGGCCACCCTGTCCAGTAGCTGATGCTGGTACTACCTTAAGCTAAGATTCCATATACATGGTATGCGGCATACCATTCATATCTGCATTCGTATTTGCATTCACACCGATCGATCCATTGAGTGGTCCACTTTGTCGCATTCGTATTCACATTCGCATCTTTATTTATTGAAGCACCACTGTGCGTTTACATGCTTTTCCATTTTTTGTCACATTCGCATTCGTATACCGCATACCGCATACCATGTATATGGAACGTTAGCTTTAGATGTTGCTAGGAGGTAAAACCCCAATAGACCAATCAACAAACCCGCTTTATCTGCTCTGTGCTGCAGGCTCGGGTGCGGGGAGACGGTCACCAAGTGGCGCCCGGCCGAGGTGGCGCTGGGCGCCGGCGACGGGCAGCGCCCCGTAGTTCGCGGCCTCTCCGCGGGGGGGCGCCACACGTTCCTGTGGACGTCGGGCGGCCGCGCGTTCGGCTGGGGAAACAACTTCTATGCGCAGTTAGGCCACGACTTCCGGCTTCCGAACTACAAGGGCAACCAGGTAGATGAAGGTGGTTTTTGTCAATTTTCCTATATTTTTGGTGTCCTAGCAACATCTGAGGTTGTACCAGAACAGGTACCGACTTCTGACCATGCTGCCCCACTGGGAGAGCGAGCCACTGGAATCATGAAACAATATTCTACTCAGTCACGTTATCGTGATACTGAGAAAATCTTCACGCACCACCCATCACCCATCACCCACCACCCATCCTTCACCCACCACCCATCCCTCACCCACCACCCATCCCTCACCCACCACCCATCCCTCACCCACCACCCATCCCTCACCCACCACCCATCACTCACTCACCACCCATCCCTCACCCACCACCCATCCCTCACCCACCACCCATCCCTCATCCATCACCCTCCACCCATTCTTCACCCACCACCCATCCCTCACCCACCACCCATCCCTCACCCACCACCCATCCCTCACCCACCACCCATCCCTCACCCACCACCCATCCCTCACCCACCACCCATCCCTCACCCACCCATCCCTCACTCACCACCCCATCCCTCACCCACCACCCATCCCTCACCCACCACCCATCCCTCACCCACCACCCATCACTCACTCACCACCCATCCCTCACCCACCACCCATCCCTCACCCACCACCCATCCCTCACCCACCACCCATCCATCACCCTCCACCCATCCCTCACCCACCACCCATCCCTCACCCACCACCCATCCCTCACTCACCACCCATCACTCATCCTTCACCCATCCCTCACCCACCACCAATCTCTCACCACCCATCCCTCACCCATCCCCCATCCTTCACCCACCACCCACCCGTCTCTCACCACCCATCCCTCACCCCACCACCCACATCCCTCACCCACCACCCATCCCTCACTCACCACCCATCCTTCACCCACCACCCACCCATCTCTCACCACCCATCCCTCACCCACCACCCATCCTTCCACCACCCCATCCCTCATCCCCCACCCACCACCCACTCACCACCCACCCTCACCAGACGGGATGGCCAAATGAGTTGAGCATCAGTCTCCCATTTTAGTCGATCGTGGAATTCGAACCCTGGTCGAGCCAAACCAATGACTTAAAAATGTATACTTGTCTCTTCCTAGCCAGGTATTCGGCATTATTAGGATAGGGCAAATACTGGTTGGCTAAGTGTCAGGATAATGGGACTGAGTGGATATAAGGTCATGGTGCTGGTGGGCAAGTCTCCCAGTGGGTCAGCACTATAAAATCGCCATGAGTGCGCACTGTCACAAGTCGTTTCTCATCCTGATATGACCTTAGATGTTGCCAGGAGGTAAAACTCCAACAACCAACCAATTCACCCACCACGCACCCTCACTCACCACCCATCCCATACCCACAACCCACCACCCACCCTCACTCACCACCTATCCCTCACCTACCACCTATCCCCCAAAAAACACCGCCCCCCCCTCACCCATCCTCATCTCCGCCCCCCCCCCCCCACCCATCCCATCCTTCACACCTGCGGCGCCCCGCCCCCTGCCACCCCCCCCCCCCCCCCCACTGACCCACACCGCCACCAGGCCCCGCCCCTAACAAGGACACGGAGCCCCCTGCCCCGGTGTCCGGCCGGGGAGGACCGTGTTGGCGCCAACCTCAGAATCCCGCAATTATGGAATTAAAAGGCATTACCAGAGGGCCAGACCCGGTGTCATGGTATACAACCCCTGCCTGATCGCAGCCCCTGTCGTGGCTTCTGCGCATGCGCAGAGGTTGTAAACAAGCCCAGCTCGGCTGCAGAACGACTACACTCGCAGTGTTATTAAATTAATAGAATGCACAACCCTAACCATAAATTTAATATAATCGGTTGGAATGTTTTCTATATGTTCAGGGGTTGCTTCTAGGTGTTATAGTTTCCTAGAATTTCACTTTTTCGTATGAGATTGCACTGACACTCAGCATATCCAACTTTCACTATTAGTCTCTTTATCTCGACTCAAATTGCTCTAGGTACTTAAAACTTCGATCTCCTCTTCAATCGCGCATTAGATATTTTAATCGATCCACTGAAGTTTTTAATTTATTTACAAAATAAATGCTTAGTCAACTGTCTCCGGCAGGGCTGCGTCAGGCAGGGGTTTTATACCATGACACCGGGTCGGCTTCTCCCGCCTCCTAGAGTGAAGTGGGCCGAGAGACCGCCGGGCCCCGCGCACCAACACACCACCGACCAAACCCGCCAAGTCCACGGTTGTACCAACAAGGTGCTGACTGTATGAGGCACCCACCCCAGATGAAGTGTAATAATATCATTTATATATGTATATATATATATATATATATATATATATATAATCTACTGCTCTTTTGTTGTTTTTAAACACTATTCATTATATAATTAATTAATATAATATACATATAAATTATAATACTTATTTGCTAATATATATAATATACTTATATAATGTATACGGACTTATGCGAATATAAATTAACAGAATGCCCTAGGTACTGTCACCAAAATACTGATTATTCACCAAATGCCACAGGTGGCATCACTACTCAGTGTCCAACTCCAAAGTCACTAACTACTAGTGCTAAAACAGTGCTATGCTACACCTGTGTCAGTCCCGTCCTGATATGACCTTAGATGTTGCCAGGACGTAAAACTCTAACAAACAAACCTGTGCCACTCGCAGTGGAAAAATGTGCATAGCCTATAATGATTCTACTTGGACTAGAATCACCGCCATTATTTATATAGGAACATCTCCGGGACCACTGACAGTGTTTGTTGTTGTTGTTTTATGTCCTAGCAACATCTAAGGTCATATCAGGACGGGTACCGACTTGTGACAGTGCACACTCATGGCAACTTTATAGTGCTGCCCCACTGGAAGACCAGCCTGCCAGCACCATGACCTGATACCCCACTCAGTCACATTATCCTGACACTGAGCCAACCAGTCCTTGCCTTATCCTAATAATGCCGAGCGCCAGGCTAGGAAGAGACAAGTATCAATTTTTAAGTCATTGGTTTGACTCGGCCAGGGTTTGAACCCACGATCTACCAACACGGGAGACGGACGCTCTAACTAATTTGGCCATCCCGTCTGACAGTGACGACCAACCAACCAGCACTATCAAGTCACCATGAGCACGCACTATCACAAGTCGGTGCCTGTCCTGATGATATGATCTTAAATGTTGCTAGGATGTACAATCCAAACAAACAAACAAACAAACTACAGCGACTGACATCATAAGTTCTCGGGTCTGGCGGCAGGTTGTTAGTGACCCGGGCCCTACAGGGGCGCGGTGACGGGAACAAGCTAGCGGCTCTGGCGGCAAGTTGTTAGTGACACGGGCCCTGCAGGGCTGGGTGACGGGAACAAGCTAGCGGGTCTGGCGGCAAGTTGTTAGTGACACGGGCCCTACAGGGGTGGGGTGACGAGAACAAGCTAGCGCCTCTGGCGGCAAGTTGTTAGTGACACGGGCCCTGCAGGGCTGGGTGACGGGAACAAGCTAGCGGGTCTGGCGGCAAGTTGTTAGTGACACGGGCCCTGCAGGGCGGGGTGACGGGAACAAGCTAGCGGGTCTGGCGGCAAGTTGTTAGTGACACGGGCCCTGCAGGGCGGGGTGACGGGAACAAGCTAGAGGGTCTGGCGGCAAGTTGTTAGTGACACGGGCCCTGCAGGGCGGGGTGACGGGAACAAGCTAGAGGGTCTGGCGGCAAGTTGTTAGTGACACAGGGCCCTGCAGGGTGACGGGAACAAACAGGGTGTCAGCCACATGAAAGGGGCGGAAGTGATGACCTGACGGAGCCGAGTAACGGGACCGAGCCGGACGTGCGGCACATGTGAACCCGACCGGGGGTGGGGGGGGGGGGGGGGGGGGGGGCCGGGGCGGGGGCCGGAGGGGCGGGGCGGGGAGGGGCGGGGCGGGGACGGACGGAGGGGGTATGTGAACCCGACGGGCGGGCGGGGGGGGCGGGGACGGACGGGGGGGGGGGACGGGGACGGACGGAGGGGGCATATGAACCCGACCGGGCGGGGCGGGGCGGGGCGGGGGCGGGCGGCACGGGAGGCGGCACGGAGGGGGACACGGTGGGGGCGGGTACTGACGGAGGGGGACTGGCGGAGGGGGACATGTGTACCTGACCAGGCCGGGTGGGGGGGGGGGGGGGGTTCCGGGGATGGGCGGGGCAGGAGTGGGTGAGGGGTGGGGACGGGCGGGGGGCGAGGAGGGGACGGCCGAGGGTGGGTGGGTGGGATAAGGCGGTATCATCTCAGCCCCCCCTCCCCCACCATCCAACCCGCGCTCTGACACCCCACAGTGTCCGGAGGGGATGGTCGAATCGTTAAGGGCAATGGTTTGTGTCGCGGGTTCGAACCCCAATCACCAATGACTTACTTTCAAGTTGTAACGATACTTGTAACTTACTACCTAGTACTCGGTATTAATATCATTGTGCAAGGACTGGTGTTTTACCGGTAACTGCATAATGTGACTGTGAGTTGAGTGGAATATTGGTACATGGTACCAATGGCTCCCGTTGGGAGACCAGGCTGCCAGCACCAGATCATGACCCAATTCCCACTCAGTCACGTTTTCCTGCTAACCAGTCTGTGCTCTGTCCTAGTAATGGCGAGCGCCGGGCTAGCGAGCGATAAGTATAAATTTGGTAAGTCATCGCTTTGACTCGACCTTGATTCCTCCCGAACTTTTACATGGGAAGCCTGCATTCTTACACATCCCGGTCCGTGCCTTCAGTCCTTCCATAATCATCATCATCATCACCGCCACCATCATCATCATCATTTCCTTAACTGCGAGGGTCGTTGCAACACCACTTGGCACATATAACTTTGCAACCAGTTTTCTCCATTTACCGCTGTTCCTCACCGCCCTCTGGAACTTGCCAAACTCCAGGCCTGTCCATTCCCTGATGTTGTCTTCCCACCTCTTCCTTTGTCCGCCTTGTCTTCTTTCCCCCTTTCACAGTGCAGGGTTAGACCGGCCAGTCGGCTACGACTAGAATCGGACCAAGTCTCGTGTAATCCGGTCCGACCATCACGCGGCAAACTTTTACTTCTTTTGAAAATAGCACTCGAAAAAAATTAATCTGCTTTTTTTGGGGGGGTAGGATTTTTTCTCCCATTAAGATCTCTATCAGTTAAGCGGTTTCAGCTATTTTGGTGGTAGACAATACCCATCCCCCACCCCCAACCCCACCCATCCCCGACCCGCTTCCCCCGCGATGTGTGAGAGTTGGGGTGGGGGTGCATGTGGGGGTGGGGTGGGGGTGGGCCCTGCCCCACTCTGATACCTCACACACACAACATGGATTATTGCTGTATTCGAACCCCCCCCCCCCCACCCTCCGCAACCCTCTTCTTTGTTCTCCCTCGCTCATAGACCCTTTATTTATGAGCGATAATTGGGGACTTAGCGAAGCCGGCGTGACCCGGGCTCCGGAAGTGGATGTGACCCCGGACAGGTAGACGCTGGTGTGTGCTGGGTGTTTGTTTGTAATGTGGGATGATTAATGTACAAAAGACATAACGGTGCCACACAAGGCTTACTAACTATGTTACACTTTTGTTTGACTATGCAGCTTTAACGTAGGGTACTCATAGTTAAAGCTGCGAGGCAATTTAATAGAACCTGTTACTGCTCGCGAAGTATAATTGGACTCTTTAATATTGTGAAGGGGTCGGTAAAACGATAGTGGAACACATTGACATCAAAGTTTGCTTAGTTCAATAGTTTTGAGTTTCTGTCTTTTTCCTAAGATAAATATATTAGGTTGATGGTTATAATCTATCTTATTTTAGTTTGAAGTAACCTTTATTTTAAATAGCTAACTTTTGAGATATTTGAAGTGCAAACATACAAAGTTAGTTGTGGCATGCATGTCAAAACTCTGATACCGTAGCTTTATGCAGTAACAGGTTCTATTACATTTCCCCAATGTTCCCTTCTATCTGGTGACAAATGTTTAATAAATGCATAAGTATCTAAGTTAAATATGTAGAATCAAATCTAGAATCAAATCTATATAATTGTTTTGGTTTTGAAAATTTGATGTTTTCATCGGATTATGCCGCTTTAACGATGAGTATGTTACATTAAAGCTGCATAGTCTGACAAAAGTGTAACATTATCTAAACCAAAACACTGATCTAGGTTCGATTCTACATATCCAACTTAGATACTAGCGCACTTATTAAGCATGTGTTTCAACATAGAAGAGAACACTGAGGCAATGTTATAGAAACTGTTGCTGCAGAAGCCTATCCTGTCAGAGTTTTGGTACGCTTGCCAAAATTACTTTGCCATGCTTACGCTTCAAATATCTCAAACGTTAGCCATTTAAAATCAAGTTAGTTTAAAATAAAATAACGTAGATTATAACAATCAATTTAATATATTTATCTCAGAAAATTGACAAGCTCAAAATCATTGGACTATGCAACTATTAAGCTGTATAGTGAGACAAAAGCATCATATTTTCTAAACCGAAATAGTTACCTCGGTTTGATTCTACCCATGTAACTTAACGCTGCATAGTCCGATGAAGCATCAAATTTTCAAAACCAAAATGATTATATAGATTTGACTCTACATATCTAACTGAGATATTGATGCACATATTTGTCTCTGTACGTGTATGTGTCTCTGTATGTCTGTGTCTGTGTCTCTGTCTCTGTCTCTGTCTGTGTGTATGTGTCTCTGTATATGTCTCTGTCTGTGTCTCTGTGCCTCTGTCTGTGTCTCTCTCTGTGTCTCTGTCTGTGTGTATGTGTCTCTGTATATGTCTGTGTCTGTATCTGTGTCTGTGTCTCTGTCTGTGTGTATGTGTCTCTGTATATGTCTCTGTCTGTGTCTCTGCCTGTGTCTGTGTCTCTGTCTGTGTCTCTGTCTGTGCCTCTGTCTGTGTCTCTCTCTGTCTCTCTGTCTGTGTCTCTGCCTGTGTCTCTGTATGTGTATCTGTCTGTGTCTCTGTCTGTGCCTCTGTCTGTGTCTCTGTCTGTGTCTCTGTTTGTGTGTATGTATGTGTCTCTGTCTGTGTCTCTGTCTCTGTCTGTGCCTCTGTCTCTGTCTCTGTCTCTGTCTGTGTCTCTGTCTGTGTCTCTGTCTGTGTGTATGTGTCTCTGTATATGTCTGTGTCTCTCCCTGTGTCTCTCTGTGTGTCTGTGTCTGTGTCTGTGTCTGTGTCTGTGTCTCTGACTCTGTCTCTGTCTCTCTCTCTCTGAGACACAGAGACATAGACACACAGAGACATACACAGAGACACAGAGACACACACAGAGACACACACAGACACAGAGACACACAGAGACACATACATAGACACATACAGAGACATACACAGAGACACATACAGAGACAGAGACACAGACAGAGACACATACAGAGACAGAGACACAGACACAGACAGAGACAGAGACACATACAGAGACACACACATAGACACAGACAGAGACACATACAGAGACAGAGACATATACAGAGACACATACAGAGACAGAGACACAGACAGAGACACAGGCAGAGACACAGACAGAGACACATACAGAGACAGAGACACACACAGAGACACACACAGAGACACATACAGAGACAGAGACACAGACAGAGACACATACAGAGACACAGACAGAGACACATACAGAGACCGAGACCGAGACACAGACACAGACAGAGACACATACAGAGACACACACAGAGACACAGACAGAGACACATACAGAGACAAAGACACAGACAGAGACATATACAGAGACCCATACAGAGACAAAGACACAGACAGAGACACAGGCAGAGACACAGATAGAGACACATACAGAGACAGAGACACACACAGAGACACACACAGAGACACACACAGAGACACATACAGAGACAGAGACACAGACAGAGACACATACAGAGACACAGACACAGACTGAGACACAGACAGAGACACACACACAGACACACACAGAGACACACACACAAACACAGAGACACACAGAGACACAGACAGAGACATATACAGAGACACATACAGAGACAGAGACACAGACAGAGACACAGATAAAGACACATACAGAGACACAGACAGAGACACATACAGAGACACAGACAGAGACACAGACAGAGATAGAGACACACACAGAGACACAAACTCAGACAGAGACACACACAGAGACACAGAAACACACAGACACAGAGACACACACATAGACATAGACAGAGACAGAGACATATACAGACACACATACAGAGACAGAGACATAGACACAGACAGAGACATATACAGAGACACAGACAGAGACACATACAGAGACAGAGACACACACAGACACATAGACACACACACAGATACACAGAGACATACACACACAGACAGAGACACACACAGACAGAGACGCACACAGAGACACACACACAGACACAGAGACACACACAGAGACAGACACAGAGACACACAAACAGCAACGTGCGAGCAACGTTCCTCCAACGCGCTGGTAACGCGTTTCGACGGTCTGCTAACGCGCCCGTGACGCGTAACACAACACGTCGGCCAACGCCGAAAGTTTTGTGCAAGCACAAAACTTTCGGCGCTGGGCGACGCGCGCCGACGCGTTGTATCAAAGCGACCATTAAGCATGTATTGCCACATAGAAGGGAACACTGACACAATTTGACAGAACCTCTTACTGTTGAAGCCTATGGTGTCAGAGTTTTGACGTGCTTGCCAAAACTAAGTTTACTTGATTGAATTTCAAATATCTCAAAACGTATCCATTTAAACTAAAAGCTTACTTCAACCAGAAATAAGGTAGAATATAACGATCAATTTAATATAATTATCTCAGAAAAATTACCAAAACGCAAAACCATCGGACTATGCAACTTTAAGTCAGATACTGGTGCGCTTATAACGCATATGTCACTGCATAGTCAATTTAATCAAGCCTTTTTCCACTGATGTCAGAATTCTGGTACGCCTTTGACATTCTCGGGCATGGTTCCATATAAAATCAATCAACTTTTAAAATTGCACATTTTAATAAATGATCAATATTTCCTTTCATTATCCAAATCAGGTGGCAAATTAATTATCCTAGTTCTTTTGCGCAATCATTTCATTTAGTCCTTTTCTTTGCGAAATAAAAAATTGACCTTGGTGAAATAACAATTACTTTAGTCAAAGTGAAAATTAAATTTGTCGATTATTTGGCAATTGGGTCAACAAGTTAGTGCAACACACCCTGCTGTGATAATCAACAAGCTCTGCTTATATAATTATTTTCTGGGAAACTGGCAGTTTGTTGATGGTAATTCGTGGGAATGTTGATGGAATTTAAAAGATGTTGATTTGCACAAGAGCGCAAATATGACATACTTAAAAGTTCTACCAAAGCGATTTTAAATGGGGTTTCCTTTAAAATATTTCCTCATATATTAAAAGGAAATGTGCAGATCATGTGTATAGATGTATAATCCTCCGGTGCGACTGAGTGTGTGGCGCATCCGTTAGGGACGGGACGGGCCGGTGGCGGTGCCACCAGTCACATGTATATAGCATAATATAGAATAATCGGTACAATGTAGAAGTGTTACGAGCCTTTATACTCGCATAATACATTATACATCACATATATATGCTGTATAAGAATTATACGAGTATTATATCACAGAATATCCCTGCTATTCCCCAGCACTCCCTCAGTCATTGACTGCTGGAGTCTGGACTAGTCATCTACTGCTCCAGCCTTACCAACCTCACCTCCGATGGTGGCGCCACCACCCGCTTCACATTGTAACTGCCACTCAATATCCTGTACTGTACTGTATAAATCTGAGCTATGTTGGGGTTAGAGCTGCTAGTTGATTGATTGATTGATTGATTGACCGATATAGGTAGTCGTGGCGAGTCATTATGAAATTCTGACTTTCCTAGTTGCGGGCCCCCATATTTATATGGGGTTTTTGAATGCTATATTGATGGCCAATCCCGTTAGGTGGTATGCGGAGGTTATGGTTACTGTCATTATGTTCTCTCATTTCATTAGCTGTACTGCTCAACAAGGCTATACTGCCCTGATATCCGGTGTAATGCGAACGGTTCATAGCTCCCCTTTTCTCTCTGTATTATACAAATTATATATTAGAGCTTACCACATAGTAGATACAACACACGACACAACACGCGATTCGAGTTCAGCACCAGCAGAAGTGTCGATAATAGATCCTGAATGCTTAGTTTTATTCACTTATATAATGTTTTCAAATACATACAACAGTGGATGTTATAGACCTCCTTATTGGCTATTACACTCATGCACACCAGTCATTCCTCTCCCGCATGATCTCTCCCTAACATATTTCACCATTGGCTGTCTTCAGGACTCACCCCCCTCCCACCCAGCTCCGGCCACCACCTAGCCATCGTGGGATTACCACATAACATGATGGTGACCGTGTGGCTGGGCGAGATAAGGGGGAGGGATTCTGCTTAAACTAAAGGGGCACTTCTTCCCTCCACCCTGTGTGAGCATTATAAAGGGAGTACTGTTTTCCATTTAGCCATCTCGATACTTAATACATACTTAATCAGAGAATGTTACATGGTGTTAAACATGTATTCTCTCATGTTATTATTCAGCCATCGCGTTTACACAGAATGTAAGACTAAAAGGTTACAATCAATCAATTATAATATGTCAAATGATGCTTGTGGTGTGCCTTAAATCTCAGAACTATGAACATTTGGGGAGGGGAAGCAAAATCCTACATATAACCTTTCCTTCTCTTTCAAAAAGATTGGTCAGTTGTTGGAGTTTCACGTCTTTTTTGGGGGGGTGGTGGTGGTTTGTTTACCCTGTCCATAATGAGTAAGTTGCATCGCAGCCTGTTTTCATCGCTAAACAGCAATAGTTTCAATTTGGTAGTAGCCTTGTCTTCTTAGCTGTTGGTAGTTATGTTAGTTTTTGTGGTTTTTAAACAATTTTATGGTGCCACATTTGCAACATTTTGGTATATACCTACCCCATTCACTAGTGATTGGTAGGGATACTCAGTCTACACTGTGACTTTGTGAGGTCGGGGTATGTTGTTAGGAGTTAGGTCTTGAATGACGGTTGTGAGTGCGCACATACTACATCAGATGACATCACATCCTTTGTTCTTAGAAAATTACCTTTAGCCCCTTTATTGTAGTTTTAGGTTGGTGAAATATCCATTGTGATATCAGGATAGGTACCGACTTGTGACAGTGTTCACTCATGGCGACTTTATAGTGCTGCCCCACTGGGAGGCCATACCTGATATCCCACTCAGTCACATTATCCTGATATTGAGCCAGCCAGTCCTGCTGTCCCCAAGGAGGCTGGAATGGCTATTAATAGGTAGGAGGCAGTTGTTCTGGCGTTCCTTCAAAAGTAAATCCATACCCTGCGGGTTGCAGTTATACTCGCCCTTTTCTGTGACATCAAACAGAAAAGCGAAAGAATGGATTCTCACCAAACAGTGGGGGGGGGGGGGGGGGGGGGGGGAAACAAAAAGAACACGCAATCGCTATAAGAGGGTTCACAAGTATGTGTAATGTACAAGGATTATGCTAGTATAAAAGCGCATAAGCGGAATGTTCCCATTATTATTGTTACCCATTGTTATTGTGTATCTTACTCTATGGGTAGCCCCTCCCGATACGCCACTGGCTCAAACCCTAACCAGTAGCCTGAAACACTGTCACTCGCATACTGGATTTTTGTTTAATAGGGTAGGGCATTATATTCCCTATGCCAGTGAATATATCATCTCAACCCACTCCATTGCCTTGTCTCTTTACTGTATTGTAACATGCCTTTATATCAAATTCCTCTATGGTGTGTGGCGCGAGGGGACCACCCGTATACAACTCCCCGACAGCTGGGGGGGGGGGGGGGGCACTCCACCAATACGCCAATGGAAGAAGTAGCAAAGTATATATGTTCCCTTCGCATTTATACTCATATAATGCGTTATTCATCACATAAATGCTTCCGACTGAGTGGAGAATACCGCCCCATGAAGAGGGGGGGGGGGGGGCCGGGCGAGGTGCATGCTGGTCCTCCAACGGCCATAATGGGGGGGGGGGGGGAACCACCACAGAACTTATTACACGCGATAAAGTGTTTATCACTATCCATGTATGTATATATATATATCTATATATACATATTGTATTAATCAGATAATATAAAGTTAATCAGTCATAGATACTATTCACATAATAAATGATACAACACAGAGGATTGTTGGCTTAAGGCCATGAAATCAACACATTCCAGTAGAATGCTTCTTGAACATCGGTCAGTATTGTGAACGCAATCCGAAAGTCATTAATAGATCAGCTAAACAAGGGGCAGATTATCCAGGCAATGATTCTGACTCAGCTGTCCCAAAATGACGCGTGCGCAACACCTCCACTAAGATTCCTTTTTATTTCGTCTTTCTTTCATTCCAATGACGTCCAAGTTGATATTTACTACCCATTTCACAACAAAGCACTTTGTGCCTTTTCACTCACATAATACCAAGAACTAACAACCACAAGAAATAGGCACACAAAAAGAGAGAGAAAGAGAGAGAGAGAGAAAAAAGAGGAATGATTTTTGTGGGATTTAATTTCACACAAAAATGTGTTGCTGTCTCTTTGACTTTCTTATGTGATTATATTGGTGAATGGACACAATGCCTTTTAAAGGTAGGAGGTTGACAGCCAAGGCGACAATAGTAATTAACTTAAGGGTGCGCTTCTCAGATTAGGCGCTGGCTTTGACATGGGGGATGTCCTATTTTAGACGGGAATTCTGGGTAAAACAAGGAACCCAAAGAGCGGTCCAGATTGGCCAGCATTGCGGTCACGTGCTCCTTTGTGGTGGGGAGCTTATTTTTAGATTAGCTCCTGAAGACAGATGTAATTTTGTTGAACCCTCATTGTGTATCCACCATGTTCCATATTGCCTCACAATGCGAACAGAGAAAAAATTACAGCCACTAAAAAGAGGGGGGGGGGCTATCGAGCAAATCAGTTGATGACTCTAGCAATATGCCCTTATCAGCAAGATTTGGCTTCTATTGATGTCCTTAAATAGTCCTCGTAATGCTTTTTGTTTGTTGCCTTATTTAATTTTTTTAGACCAAAATTGATCTTAGTTGAATAATGTCTATTTCTCAGCACCTCCGTGTTAGCCTGTATAAAAATGGTGCGTTTGAGCTATTTAGAGAAGAGATGGTGGGGCGTTGTGAAACGTCATCAGGCAATAGGAGGGAGCCGTCAAGCTTTATGGAGATTGTGGGTTTCTTGAATGGGTCTACGGAATGGAGGAACATCATCTGACTTGGCGATGTTTCATTTGATTTGTTGTTCGCTGCTCAC
The DNA here is from genome assembly GCA_030323885.1 of Branchipolynoe longqiensis. Lineage (NCBI taxonomy): Eukaryota > Metazoa > Annelida > Polychaeta > Phyllodocida > Polynoidae > Branchipolynoe > Branchipolynoe longqiensis. The sequence goes on from CM059188.1 coordinate 2,137,789, forward strand.
ATTTATACTCTGCATGCATACCGCATATTATATCTAAAGCAGGAATCTCTGTTGTGTCAGTTCTATCAAAGACCCTATAATACTAAGACGGCTCACTCAGCCTGTACTGTGTAATCTAAATGATCAAACCCACCACTTGGTGCGCTGGCTGTCCTCTTGGTTAAACAGTTGCTATATTATATGTATAAATGTATATATGAATGTGAAAGATGTGTGATGATGGCGATGATGATGATGATGTGTATTTGTTCATAGCAATTTCATATTGATGTGTATTCATACTTACCTATCTCATGTATAATATAATTGTATGTGTTTACATGTGAAACACCAACCAGCAGCCGGGCTGATCAAACCCACCACAAGGTGGCACTGTGAAATTTACATTACCATGGGAGAGATAGGGAGTGAGCCGTCTTAGTATTATAGGGTCTTTGGTTCTATTGTGCATATATATACAGTGTTATTACTGCTTGTGTGCTGTGCCTTGCTAATAATATGCACAGTAGATATATATGCACGTCTACTGTGCATATCTACTGTGCATGTCTACTGTACATGCTTACTGCACATTTATGCTGTGCATGCCCACCATGCATGTCCACTGCATATGTCTACTGTGCATGTCTACTGAACATCTACTGCACACGTCTACTGTACACATCCATAACCACTCATGTATGCTGCAGATCTATACTTTACATGCTCACTACACTGTCTATTATACATGTGCATACTGTGCATGTCTACTGCACATGTCTACTGCACATGCTCATTGTGCCTGTCTATTGGGCACATCTACTAGTCACTACTGCGTATGCTCACTGTGCATGTCTATTGCACATGTCTATCACATGTCGATTGTGCATGTCTATCGTGCATGTCTATCGTGCATGTCTAGCATGCATGTCTATTGTGCATGTCTATTATGCATGTCTATTGTGCATGTCTATTGTGCATGTCTATTGCACATGTCTATTGCACATGTCTATCACATGTCGATTGTGTATGTCTATCGTGCATGTCTACCGTGCATGTCTATCATACATGTCTATTGTGCATGTCTATTATGCATGTCTATTTTGCATGTCTATTGTGCATGTCTGCGGTGTATGCCTATTGCACATGTTTACTTCACATGTCTACTGTGTATTGTGTATGTTTACCGGGCATGTCTGTCCACTGGACACGTACTATGTATGCCTACTGCACACGTCTGTGCACGGACCTACATTCGGCTTGGAGAGTGCTCAGGTGAGTTGACGCTTCAGTGACTCATAACTCTGCCACCAGGGGGTGTTGGTGGACTGAGGGTGGGAGGTGCTCTGAGAGCAGGGAGAGGGGGCTCCCCCGTCCGCCGGTCACGTGACACTCAGCTGCACAGTCACATGGCTTCTGGGAGATGAAGATGATAAGGCTCCTGTGGTAGATGGTTGGGTGTTGGAGTTTTACGTCCAGGCAACATCTAAGGCCATAGCAGGATGGGTACCGACTTGCGACAGTGCGTACTCATGGCGACTTTATAGTGCTGCCCCAGTAGGGAAATAAGTCCACCGGTACCATGACCCGATATCCCACTCTGTCACATTATCCTGACACCGAGTTACCCAGTCCTTGCCATATCCTATTAATGCTGAGCACCAGGCTAGGAAGCGACAAGTATCAATGTTAAACTCGACCGGGAACTGAACTCTCGACCTTCCATATGCTAAGCTTGCGTTCTACCAATTATGCCTCACGCCAGGTTCTCCTGTGGTAACTAGACTTAACCATACATCATGAAAGTATAGTACTACTACACTGACCTCTCAGGCAAGGAGCAACACAGACAGGTGGGCGTGGATAAAGTTCTTGCATCAGGGAACATAGGTAGTGTAATGGTTAAGACGCTAGCCCTGGAATGGTAAGAAGTGTGGGTTTGAATCCTGTTCTTGATGAACTATTTTCCATTTTCATGTGCCAGCCCCCTCCCACGACAAATGTTTGAACCTGTGTGATAATGTAATCAGTGAACCGGAACGAGGAAGATGGCCGGGGCTAGAGGCTTTTTTTTCCATTGAACATTTAAACTGCCTGTCACTGATAACTGTGAATAGACTTGTTTTCACCATTAGACAGTTGGTCGGTAGAAAGCCCGAGCCTACACTTTTACCGACCCAACAGATTTTTAACCTCCCACACCACATGGACATTGTATGAGAGCAACCGGCCTTTCATGATGCTGTAAGTTATACACAGCGGTGGAAATCCAAATTGGCAGATGTGATAGCATGGGCAATTGAACCACTGACCTTCAAATTAGAAGTCCGACCTAGAAAAAAGTCTGACACTTTGCCACAGAGAACATCAACAAGGCTTTGGGATTGGTCGATAGTTTCGCCATGTTGAATAATGTACAAGTCTGAATGATTCTATTATTTATATAACTTATGAAAGTTGCATTGTCCGATTCTTTTGACTTTCTGACATTTGTTTAAAGATAAATTTATTAGGATCATCGTTATAATGTAACTTATTTTAGTTTGAAGTAACGTTTACTTTAACTTGCTTCACATAGCCGTTAGTGGACGTAGTTGAACGTAGGTGAACGTCGTGGAGGCTAACATGGGTCAAACGTGGTGTCGGTTTGTTAAACTATGTTGAAATACGTTAAGGTACGGCAGGTTTTGGTTGATGAGCCACCGAATGGTACGGATAAATATGTTATGGTATGGATGCCGGTACATTCAGCTATGTTCAACTACTTTGAACTATGTTAGCCTCCACTACGTTCAACTACGTTCAACTACGTTCAACTACATCCACTAACGGCTATGTGACCAGGGCATGCACGACATGGAACGGCCATGGTTTTGGGTGGGTCAAAGTATGCTATAGTATACTAGAGTATGCTAGAGTATGCTAGAGTACACTAGAGTACATTAAGAGGTACGTTCAACTACGTTCAGCTACTTTCAACTACGTTTGCCTCCACTATGTTCAACTACGTCCACTAACAGCTAAGTGACTAGGGCTTTAGTTTGGAAATAATTGAAATGAAAGCATAACATTTTATTTATGGAACTGACGTCAAAATTTGGACTCCATGTGTCTCAGCAATAAGAGGTTTAGCAAAGTTGACTTTGTCGTTCCCTTCTCTGCAGCAACAATTAAATGCACAAGTATCTAAGTTAGACATCTGGGTCTAAAATTAGTAAGTGTGTTGGTTTTGAACATTTGATCTTTTCGACTTTAAAAAATAGAGTACACACATGTGCGCGGATGGGCACTGACTTGTGACAGTGCACACTTATGGCAACTTTATAGTGCTGCCCCACTGGAAGAGCAGGCCACCAGCACTATGACCTGATATCCCACTCTGACACTGAGCCAACCAGTCCTTGCCCTATCCTAATAGTGCTTGGCTAGGAAGCGACAAGTATACATTTTTAAGTCATTGGTTTGACTCGACATGGGTCTACCAAAATGTGATCTACCAAAAACGAAAGACAGACGCTCATCTCATTCTGCCATCCCGTCTGGTCATACCTCAATCTAACCCCAAGCATGTAATGCCATGGAAAATGATGGTGTGACCTCTAACAGTTAGTAACACGTTGGAGCATTTATTCGATTGCCCTCTGAGCTCCACTTCCGGTTTTGATCACGTGACTACAGTCGACTGTACCACCTCAATGCCCGAGACCGCAGCCAGTAGGCGACCGGAGCCCGGCCGCTGGTTCGCCGCCTTGCGGCCAGGTGGCAGCAGGGTGACGGCGCCTCTCCAGGGCGGGGCGGGTGGCTTGGCGGCCGGTAAAGAAGCGCAGAACCTCCAGTAGGTGCGCGCAGATCCGCAAGGGGGCGCCTTGGTCGGCGCCGGCGGACTGGAGGCGGTCGAGAGTCTTCTAGCTGGTTATTGGGATAGCCTGGCTGGTTAACACGCTAGCCTAGTTGGTTACTGTTATATGGCTACCATGGTAGCCTAGTTGGTTGCTGTGTGTGAGATGGTTGCCATGGTATCCTAGTTGGTTACTGTGAGATGGTTACCATCATAGTCTAGTTGGTTGCTGTGAGATGGTCACCATCGTAGTCTACTTGGTTGCTGTGAGATGGTTACCATGGTATTCTAGTTGGTTACTGTGAGATGGTTACCATCATATTCTACTTGGTTGCTTTGAGATGGTTACCATGGTATCCTAGTTGGTTACTGTGAGATGGTTACCATCATAGTCTAGTTGGTTGCTGTGAGATGGTTACCATGGTATCCTAGTTGGTTACCATCGTAGTCTAGTTGGTTACTGTGAGATGGTTACCATGATATCCTAGTTGGTTACTGTGAGATGGTTACCATCATAGTGCAGTTGGTTACTCTGAGATGGTTACCATCATAGTCTAGTTGGTTAATGTGAGATGGTTACCATGGTAGTCTAGTTGGTTACTGTGAGATGGTTACCATCGTAGTCTAGTTGGTTACTGTGAGATGGTTACCATGGTATCCTAGTTGGTTACTGTGAGATGGTTACCATCATAGTGCAGTTGGTTACTGTGAGATGGTTACCATCATAATCTAGTTGGTTGCTGTGAGATGGTTACCATGGTAGTTTAACCGTCGGGCTATTTCGCCCCCGCTAAAGGCAAGCCTTCGTGTTAATTTATATAATTATTTCCATGTGAATTTCTCGGGCCGGCCGCGGGCCGCTGCTGCCCCTCGTCCCGCCTGCAGGTAGTCCGTGTCTGTCGGTGTACTTCTCGGGCTAGAGTCGGCCAGCCAGAGTATCGCCTAAATACGGAGGTGTGCCACCGCCCGTATATGTTAGTACAAAGCGATTATTTAATTGTTTCCACTACTGGCTGGTCTACTCGCCTTACGGTGTATTTAATATGTTTGAATTGATCCAAAACTAAGCAGAGGCGCTAGTGTCTCTGCTACTGTCACTGATAATCAGCCTATGTTAATGTCTTATTTTAGCCAAGAAGATCTATACGTTAATTCTGTTAATATGTCTGTTCCAATGGGCTAAGTAGCTGCGTAAGGCCTAGTTAGGCTCAAGGCCCTTAATTATATATATAAAGTATTCCAATGTTAGATTCGACCATAGCGGTTTACTCCATAGAAAACTGGAGGACAGTAAAGAATGCAAGGAACGTTCCAATTTACTTTTCCAAGAGCTCACGGCTTTGTTTATTCTTAGCCAAACTAACATTCGAGTAACGTACATAGTGTAGAAACATGTTGCAAACCCTTCCCCTACAGTTTAATGTCAAACAACTTTGGAATTTAGATAAAATAGGCCTAAATCTCGGCTAAAACATCAGAGCGTCATAAAGTACGTCTGATCGGTCTGGCCCCGAACGCCCGACCTCCTTTCGTTGCCAGGCGAGTCGCAATTCACGTCTCCTAGCAACGCTTTACGGCCGGAAACCCCGTTGCCCGTGAATGTTTGGGCATTCGCGGTCTGCCATGGCGAGTAGCCCGTATTTCCAAATACGGGTTAATCGGCGCACGCCCGTGAATGCCACCAGGCTGGCAGTCTCGCCCACTTCAGTAGTCTAGTTGGTTACTCTGAGATGGTTACCATCATAGTCTAGTTGGTTGCTGTGAGATGGTTACCATGGTATCCTAGTTGGTCACTGTGACTGTGAGATGGTTACCATCATAGTCTAGTTGGTTGCTGTGAGATGGTTACCATGGTATCCTAGTTGGTTACTGCGAGATGGTTACCATCATAGTCTACTTGGTTGCTGTGAGATGGTTACCATGGTATCCTAGTTGGTTACTGTGAGATGGTTAACATCATAGTCTAGTTGGTTGCTGTGAGATGGTTACCATGGTATCCTAGTTGGTTACTGTGAGATGGTTACCATCATAGTCTAGTTGGTTAATGTGAGATGGTTACCATGGTATCCTAGTTGGTTACTGTGAGATGGTTACCATCATAGTCTAGTTGGTTAATGTGAGATGGTTACCATCATAGTCTAGTTGGTTAATGTGAGATGGTTACCATGGTATCCTAGTTGGTTACTGTGAGATGGTTACCATCATAGTCTAGTTGGTTGCTGTGAGATGGTTACCATGGTATCCAAGTTGGTTGCTGTGAGATGGTTACGATGGTAACCTACTAGCTGCTCATTATGGTAGTATAGGTGGTTACTGTTAGATGGTTAGTCATTGGTTACTGTGTGATGGTTACTATGATAGCCTAGCTGGATACTGTAGTACTAGTAGCCTAGTTGATTACTGTAGTAGCACAGCTGGTTACTGTGGTAGCCTAGCTGGTTACTGTGATACTGATAGCATAGCTGGTTACTGTGTTACTATAGCTGGCTAATATGGTAGCTTCACTGGTTACTGTGGTAGCATAGCTGGTTACTGTTGTACCCTAGCTGTGTATATATGTGGGTATATTTATGTATATGTCTATATTTTTGGATGTGTGTATGTATGTCTGTATATGTTTGTGTGAATTTTAAATGGTCAAAATGAAGCTGCCACATTTCATGCGCGTCACTTAATCTAGAACATCAGGATGAGAGACGTAGGGTTCTTGTAAATCGTCAAAATGAAGCTGCCACATTTCATGCACGTCGCTTAATCTAGAACATCAGGATGAGAGACGCAGGGTTCTTGTAAATGGTCAAAATGAAGCTGTCATACTTCATACACATCGCTTAATCTAGAACATCAGGATGAGAGACGCAGGGTTCTTGTAAATGGTCAAAATGACGCTGTCATACTTCATGCACGTCGGGACCAGACGGGGTGGCCGAATGAGTTAGAGCGTCCGTCTCCCATGTTGGTAGCCCGTGGGATCGTAGGTTCGAACCCTGGTTGAGTCAAACCAATGACTTAAAAATTGACACTTGTTGCTTCCTAGCCAGGCGCTCAGCATTATTAGGATAGTGCAGGATGATGTGACTGAGTGGGATATCAGGTCATGGTGCTGGTGGCCTGGTCTCCCAGTGGGGCATCACTATAAAGTCGCCATGAATGCGCACTGTCACAAGTCAGTACCCGTTCTGATATGACCTTAGATGTTGCTAGGACGTAAAACAACAACAAACAAACACCAAATCATGCACATCGCCCAATCTAGAACATCAAGATGAGAGATGCGGGGTTCTTGTAAACAGTCAAAATGAAGCCGCCATGCTTCATACATGTCGCCTACACTGCTCACTGCTGGTCACGTGACACCCGGCCTCTGATCATGTGGTGTCCGGCGAGCCATACGGTACGGCGGATGATTACCACTGCGAAGTTGAGAAGTGTCTGGGGTCGGCCATGTTGGTTGCCTTCGGCCTTCACCTCGGCTTGATATTTGACCTTGACCTTTCCGTGCGGTATCACATGCCGATTGTTCGGAAATATGGGACCCAGGTCAGGTTAAATATGTGCTGATTATAGAAATGAGAATGTTTGTGGTGAGCTGCCCTGATCTTAGCAGGTAAAATGTCACATTGTACGGCCGGAAGACCAGTACTCTGGCGCTAACAAGAGATATTATTCGATGAATAAAATACACTTTAGTAAAAAAAAAAACACAGGTAAGCGTGAGTACCGCAGTGTGACATCATTCTGATGTCATTCGGACGTCAGCACCCGAGTCGATGCGATATGGGACCCGATGCCGCTTTGACATGATTTTGACTTTCCGTAATAAAGGTTGTTTTAATGTCGGGAAGATGTCAGATCCCGATGTAAAGACAATGCCTGACTAACATCGGATACCCGATGTCGATATTACGATTTTTTAAATTCTTAGTTTTGATCACCTTTTTTGTGATCACTGACAAAACATAGAAGGCCACCGGAAGTGGTGGCCACAGCGGCGCTGCGCTGGGAAAATGCGCGTGGAGGTTGCGCAGCGAGCAGACGGACCTGCTTGGATCTGCTTGGATCTGCTCGGATCTGCTCAACGTGGTGGCAGGCCACTTCCAGGTAGTGTCTTTTTGACACTGCATGACCTTACTATAAAAAAGTTCTGTCTGACAAAAGTGACCGAATTGCTGCCATGGATGTAAAGATGTTCTATCTACAAAAGGCTATCAGGCAGTTACACAACTGTTTCTCAACTGGTATTTTTCACTGAGATATATTAAAAATAATATTGTTCTATCTGCTTTGCTATGATGCAGTTACACAGCTTCAGTCCTCATTATCTCGAAAGCACCATTTTGTCATATAGAACCTTTTTATAGTAAGGTCACAATTGGTTCCCGCCAGATGTCGTGGTGTGTGGTGTGTGGTGCTGCCCCCTGGGTGTGGGTGTACACAAACAGGGCCCACGTTGCCCTCAGTGACCCCGGAACCGGGTTCAGTGGCCGAATCAATAGAGCGCAAGCCTCGCGTGCGGGAGATCGGGAGTTTGGTTTCCGGTCAAGTCAAACCAATGACTTATAAAATTGATAATTGTCGCTTTCTAGCCTAATGCTCGGCATTAATAGGATAGGGCAAGGACTGGTTATGTCAGTGGCAGGATAATGTGACTGGGTGGGATATTGGGTCATGGTTCTGGCGGCCTAAATTTCCCAGTGAGGCAGCACTATAAAGTCATCATGAGTGTGCACTGTCACAAATCGGTACCCGTCCTGATATGACCTTAGATGTTGCAAGGACATAAAACTCCAACAACCAACCAACCAACTCAGTGGCCCGGTAATCACTGCCGCCTCGCCTCTCATTTGGGCGCCGCTAGGTGGCGCCCCGGCAGTAGTCCCGGTGCAGCGCGGGTTAACGACTGGGCGCGAGCGGGTCAGCGCGGGCAGGTCGGCGCCAAGGGGCGTCAGGGGGCGTCAGGGGGGCGCCATGGTACCGACATGCCTCGGCGAAATACCAACATGAAAGCCCACGGACTGACATATTTTTATAATGGATTTAAAGAGTCAATGGGTTTAGCAATGGTTTTCTGGTAAATTAAATTCCCGCATTACTCAGCTTGAAAAGATATGTTTGTAAATGGGTCATTTAGGGTTTTTATTGGACACCGCCTTATATTGCCTCTGCTAGTAAAGGGCGCTTGCTTTAATTCACATTATTATTTTTGTTTTTGTTGTTCTTGTTATTACTGTTATTGTTGTTATTATTACAATTATTGCTATTATTACTATCATTACTATTATTACTAGTGTTACTATTATTACTAGTGTTACTATTATTACTATTATTACTTTTTATTACTATTATTTATTATTACTATTATTACTATTGTTACTAGCGTTACTAGTGGTACTAGCATTACTAGTGTTACTAGCATTACTAGTATTACTATTGTTACTAGCGTTACTAGTGGTACTAGCATTACTAGTGTTACTAGCATTACTAGTATTACTAGTATTACTAGTATTACTCTTGTTATTAATATTATTATACTAGTATTACTATTTTTACTATTATTACTATTATTACTATCATTATTAGTATTACTATTATTACTATAAATACTGGTATTACTGGTATTATTATTACTAGTATTACTGGTATTACTATTATTATTACTATTGTTACTATTATTATCACTATTATTATCACTATTATTACTGGTATTACTAATATTACTAGTATTATTACTATTATTATTACTATTATTATTACTACTATTATTATTACTATTATTATTACTAGTATTACTATTATAACTATTATTACTGTTAATATTGGTATTACTGGTATTACTAGTATTACTATTATTACTATTTATTAATCCCGGCTTCAGAGAAACGATAGCTTATTTTGAAAGCACACACTGGGTGGTTTTGTTTAATTATTTTCTAATGTTTAGAATTGAAATTATCTAACTGTTCAGAGAACTTTAACGGAAGCTTATCTTTAAACAAGACTTATGACATCAAATGCACTGCTCAATAGCATGTTCAGTTTGTATCACGTGTTATCAGAACAGACGCATTATGATACCAATTATGTATAGAAGAATGTATAGAATCTTGATTTCCCTGATTTCAGCGATTTTTGAAAACCCACGCTTCTGCCATTGCAGGGCTCAGGGATGAAAGATCTATGCGATTTCGCGGATCTCCGGGATTTTTCAACCTTGCAACACCATAACTGTATACCAATATGTGGTGCAGACGCTTCAGCACTATCAGCATATACTACTAATAAATGCTTCAAACACTGCAGCACTATCAACGTATACTACTAATACATGCTTCAAATGGCGCAGCACTAGCAGCGTATACCAATATATATAAAACCTGACTTCCGGAAATTTTCTGTGATTCCCTGACAATGCTAAACCTATGGGAGAATATCCACATTTCCACTTGTTTTCCCAGAGACCACTTTCATCCCCGAGGGCTAGTGTCTAACCATTACACCCTCTAGACCCCTGAAATTTGTTCCTTGGGAGGTCAGTGCTATTCACTATGTATACAAAAGCAACTAATATGAGTTTAAAGAATGTATTACAATATTTGAAACAAGATTTATGAAAACATACACTGCAAATGCAGGGACATTTCAAGTTATTCTGAATAAAACTAGCTTGGATTTTGAAAGTGTCCTAAATATGTGTGTGTTTGTGTGGGGCGGGGGGGGGGGGTTACAGTTTCATATTTTGTGCTGTTTATGCCGATTAGTTCTGAATTAATGCTGGCCGGAGTCAGCACGCTGGTGCTATGACCAGGATGTTGTACATGCTGTGAGCTGTGCCATTGGTGCACCTGTCTTGTGCATGGTGCCATGACCAGGATGTTGTGCACGCTGTAAGCTGTGTCGTTGGTGCACCTGTCTTGTGCATATATATGTAAATGAACTCCCTATATACACAATTATAATCACGAAATTGACTTGTGCAAATGAGCAGTTCAGAATACTTCAAAGTGCCAGAGGGGAGTGCTGAGTGTGGTACTGGTAGTCTGCACTGGCCTCACCAGCAGGAACCACATGCACATACATGCCCATAAACAAGAACTTCAAAATTATTACGAAGACAAAATTCAAAGGAATCAATTTAGACTAGTGCCGCTGCTCAGTAGTTAAAACAAGTGTTAACACACTTATCCGTTATGGGTATGGTAAATAAATTAATCGCACACAAAAAAGCCCAGGTAGGCGTGGGTCGGTTGATTGCATCAAAGAGCCTAGAAGGTTGGGACGCTAGTCCTGGAATGGAATGGCAGAAGTTTGGGTTCGAGCGCCTCTCTAGACATAATGTCTCGTGCGTTTGCAACACAATCCGCGATATATATTTTCGTACAAATGGACCAGGCGCGTTGGTCTAATCGGTAGAGCGTGGGCCTCGCGTGTGGAAGGTCGATAGTTTGGTTCCCGGTCGAGTCAAATCAATGACTTATAAAATTGATACGTATCGTTTCCTAGCCTGGCACTCGGCATTAATAGGATAGGACAAGGACTGGTTAGCACAGTATCAGGATAATATGACTGAGTGGGATATCGGGTCATGGTGCCTCCAGCCTGATTTACCAGTGGGGAAGCACTACAAAGTCGACATGAGTGCACACTGTCACAAATCGGTACCTGTCCTGATGTGATCTTAGATGTTGCTAGGATGTAAAATAACAACAAGCAAGCGTACAAATGGTCGGCAGAGTGTTAGTGATGCGGGCTCCTAGCTCCGACCCTGGAGAACTGTGGGAAGGCCTGTCATCAGGACGCAGCACTGGTGTGGTGTTTGTGGGGTTACAGGGTTGTGTGGGGGTTGGGGTAGGTGGGGGTTGGGGTAGGTGGGGGGAGCTCCCTGCACCCAAATGTCATCATCCACTTCAGGCGGGTTGCTGCACCCAACATAGGGTCAGGGTTGGTGGTGGAGAAGGGTGTCGGTTGTTGGAGTTTTACATCCTGGCAACATCTAAGATCATATTAGGATGTGTACCGACTTGTGACAAAGTTTGTTTTATTTAACGACGCCTCTAGAGCGCATTGATTTTTATCATCGGCTATTGGACGTCAAATATATGGTCATTCTGACATATTTCTTTGGAGGAAACCCGCTGTCGCCACATAGGCTACTCTTTCCGAGAAGCAGCAAGGGGTCTTTTATATGCAATTTCCCACAGACAGGACATCACATACCACAGCCTTTAATGAACCAGTTGTGGACCACGGGTTTCCGACTTGTGACAGTGCACACTCATGGCAACTTTATAGGGTGCCATTCTGGGAGACCAGGCAGCCAGCAACATGACCTCATATCCCACTCAGTCACATTATCCTGGCATTGAGCCAACCAGTCCTTGCCCTATCCTAATGATGCCAAGCGCCTGGCAAGGAAGCGACAAGTATACATTTTTAAGTCATTGGTTTGACTTGACCAGGGTTCGAACCCACGCCCCACGATCTACCACGCACGTGGACGGACGCTCTAACTCATTCGGCCATCCCGCCTTTATCAAATGGCATATGCTAATGCTATAACTATGTGCATGACAGACATGGCTACATATGGGAACGCACACCTACACTTATATGCACACCTGTATGTATTTGTGTGCAGGTGTTTGCGCGTGTTACTGGACACGGTCGCCGAATCGGTAGAGCGCAAGCCTCCACTGCGGGAGAGTTAAACCAATGAGTTATGAAATTGAGACTTATCGCTTCCTAGCCTGGTGCTCGGCATTAATAGGACAGGGCAAACAGGACTGGTTAGCTCAGTGTCAGGATAATGTGACTGAGTGGGATATTGGGCCATGGTGCCAGCAGTCTAATTCCCCAGTGGGACAGCACTATTAAGTCGCCATGAATATGCACTGTCACAAGTCGGTACCCGTCCTGATATGACCTGAGACGTTGCCAGGACGTAAAGCTCCAACAACCAACCAACCAATCCAAGCAGAAGGCACCACTGTATCACGTGACATGTGCTATAATTCCAGGGCTCGAATGACAATGGGAACGCCCGTAGCTAAGGTCGGGACCGAAGGTGGCGCCACCAGTAGCAGTATAGGAGGTGAATACATCGAGGATAATGGTTGGTAGATAATGAAATAGAATAATAATAATAATAATAATTCCCTTCCGCGCCTTTATACTCACATAATGCTTATACGTCACATATATTTGATTAATATATATATATGGGAATACACACCGCCACTTACAATTTACATGCACACCTATCTGCACGTGTGTGCGCACGTGAGTGGGGCATGTAAAGATCGAATGCGTGCCGAATGCACATGGAAAGTCACGTGGGCTTTTCTCTCAGACAGCGGATAATGTCAAAACGAGGTTGCGTGAATTTCTTTGTGAAAAGAGCAAACCAAGAGTTCAGTCCATGAACTCTCACCCCTTATTATTCCCCGCTCCTCCGCCGCTAGGTGGCGGCGAGTTGGCGTGACCTTGACCTTGAGGGCAGTGACCTAGGCCTCTACAAAAAAAAAAGGTGAGGTCTACTCGCGGGCCGTTGGCATGGCCGGCCATGAGCCCTGAGAAAAAACAACACAGCACCGACAGGATGCATGCTGGGTAAACATGGCCGCCCGAGAACAGTAACCGTCCTCAGGTGTGTCAGTCACGTGTGTGGGGGGCGGGGAGGAGGTGGGGTAGGGGGTGAAGGAGGTGGGGACCTGGGTGACCGCTCGTGGCAGGTGGGGGGGGGGGGTGAGTAGTGGAGGGGCGTGGCGAAGGGGGAGGGGAATGAGAGCGGAGGGGGCAGTGTTTGATTTGATGAGGTTGTTGCCGGGTGGCTGTTGATGGGAGGGAGATGCGTGTGTGTGTCTGTGTGTGTCTGTGTGTGTGTGTGGGGGGGGGGGCAGGAGGCAGACACCAGGGGGCAGCAGGGTTCACGAGTGTTGATCTTCTCTGGGCGGGTGCCGGACAAAGGCAGTGTGATCCCGGGCTGAGCGCCAGACGGGGTGTGGCGCCCCCAGGCTGGTGGCATAGTTATATATATATAGGGGCTTGTGTTTATCGCCGGCGCCGCCAGGCGGCGCACCTGCGTCATCAGTCTCCTCCCGGCAGGCACCGCGCTGACCCTTCCTTACCTGTCAGGCCCTCTGGGGTCAACTCCTTGCCTTGACCCCGGGCAGCAAGGGGGGCCGCATGGGGTCAAGGTGGCGTGATGCGTGGGGAGGGAGGAGGGGAGAGGGAGGCGGATGGAGGGATGCGACGGGGGAGGCGGGGGGAGGAGGGTGGGGGGGAGGTTGATTGGTTGTTGGAGTTTTGCATCATGGCAACATCTAAGGTACTGACTTGTGACAGTGCACACTAATGGCGACTTTATAGTGCTGTCCCACTGGGAAATCAGGCTGCCTGCACCATGACCTGATGCCTCGTCAGTCACATTATCCTGACACTGAGCTAACGTAACCAGTCCTTATCTTATCCTATTAGTATTAATGATGAGTGCTAGGAAGTGAAAACTATCAATTATATAAGTCATTGATTTGACTCGACTGGGAACCGGACTCCCGATCTCCCGAACGCGAGGCCCGCACTCTACCGATTCGACCACTGCCTCCGGTCGGGGAAGGGAGGGGGGCGGAGTGAGAGGGAGGCGGGACGTGAGGGGAGACGGTGGGGGCGGGGGGGGGGGGATCCGCGTCAGACCAGGTGCAGCTACATCATCCCGATGCGGGTTGGTGAGGGTGGGAGGGGGCAGGGGGAGGGGTATGGCCGGGAGGTGGCGCCACCATCTCCCCGCCGGCCCGCTCCACCTGGCGGGGATCATGACCCCCCTGACCCCGGTCCGTACCCCGGCCCGATCACCTCCTCCCGCACCCTGCAGCCAAGGCCCTCCCTGCTGTCCAATAATAAGCCCTCACAGCCTCGACCTGACAAACTGCTATTTACCCTCATCTCACCCTCACCGCAACCTCCCTCTTACCCCCACCGCGCCCCACACACCCACATCCCCATCTCCATCCCGCCGCCATCGCCTTCCAGCTCCATCTCACACTCACTCCAGGGGGTGAAGGTGCGGGGCATGGGTCGCGACCCCCCGCCGCCAGGTGACGCCACCTGACCCCCCCCCCCTTCCCCTCCTCCCACCCCTCCACACCCCACCCCATGGGCGCTCCGACCGTTGAAACCAATCTGGAGACCTCTCTAACCGACCACCTCCACAGATCGACTAATTCGCTACATTGATCGCTTTATTTAGTTCCAAAATAATCGCCCATACAATACCATTGTATCCATATAAACAAAAACTCCCTTAACCGACCACCTCGCGAAATGGACCATTTAAAGTCGGTTCCATGGTTGGCCGATTTAGAGAAGTTTTACTGTGTATATAATAGATCTTCCCGTTTGGGCCGAAATCCCAGCCATTCGGTGGCGCTCGGGTGTCTTCGGCTACACTCGGGGGGAATCGGGTGACACTGAACTGAATCGGGTCGTTAATTATCCGGCGTTTTGCGAACTAACAGCCCCAAAACTAGCATTCCCCCTCCCCCTCCCACCTTCCCCTCCCCTCCCCGTCCCCCTCCCCCTCACCCCTCACCCTCACCCCTCACCCCTCCCCCTCACCCTCACCCCTCACCCTCTCCTCCCCCCCACCTCCACCTCCCGCTCCACCCTCCCCCCTCCCCCTACCCCTGCCCCCACGATCTGCCACCTCCCCCCCCCCTCCACTTCCACCTCCCCCCTCCACCTCCACCTCCCGATCCCCCTCTCCCTCCCCTGCTCCCCCCTCCCCCCTCCCCCTCCCGTTACACCCTCCCCCCTCCCCTGCCTCCGCGATCTGCCACATACCCCCCCGCCACTTCCCCTCCCTCCCCCTCCCCTCCCCGCCCCTGCCCCTGCCCTGCCCCTGCCCCCCCCCCCCCCACGCCCGCACGATCTGCCACCCCCCCTCCCCTCCCTCCCCATTACCCCGGACCCTCACACAGACCGTGTGGTCATACTGGTATTTCGAGGTCCGCTGTTCCCTCGGGAAGGACTGAAACTGGGTCTCAGCATCTCCCGTCGCAACTTCAGCTTCCACATCGAAATAGACCACATCACGGTTCCGGCGGCGCAGTGCATTGTGGGATGTGTCAGAGCAAAACAAACCCGCGAGAAGCACATGGCACATGCTAATACAGTGGGTGCAGCTATGAAATGTGCTAGTTTCAGCTCATCTCAGCTCTTGTTTGAAACATAGAGTACCAAATAAAAAAAAATATATATAATAAATTAAGATATTAATCATTTATCCGGCATTGCATTTACATCAAGATAATCAGCACATTTTATGTCATGTGCATTTAGATTTAGATAAATCTAGGCACTCAGACTAGTGTTAGAGCCATAGCCAGAGTCAGTTTTACTTATTTTATTCATGTTTTTATTTATATCCTATGGTTAATGACATATGTAGAACTAGAACATGAGTAGGATTAATGAGATATTGGTTATATATTTCTTTGAAACAAGTTTTTGTTGAAACATTTGACATTTTAATATTTAGAACAAGAATTACTTCTGGCTAATCAATGGCATTGTAAACATCAGCCTGTAAAGTGACTGAAATTGTATGTTTCTTAGCTCAAAATGCTTAATTATGTAGAGTTGCGTCTTCAACATATTCATTATATTATTATATTGCATCCTTCCGTCCATGTTTGTGCCAAATTGTTATATATTTCTATTTATTTTGAATAAAATACCAGTTTTGCCCTATGCGTATCGCTAAACTCAATGGCTGTACGCCTTTGCTTTGCTCCTGACACCGTTTTCAGCGCATGCGCAGTCGGAACCGTGATGTAGTCTATTGGAGGAGTGTGTGTGTCTGCGGGTCGGGGGGGGGGGGGGTATGACCACACATACACAAAGCGGTAATTTATCTAAGGTAACCTGTTTGCTAGGACACTTTCATTTGAATCTACCTTAGAAACAAATGTGTACCTTATCAAGTTTGGACATCAGGAGATGAGGTTATAGATGCAAAGTAAGTTAAGAGTTGCACGGTCTGATAAAAGGATGACATTTTCAAAAGCAAAACACTTATCTAGATTTGAGCCTATGTATCTAACCAAAGACCCTATAATACTAAGACGGCTCACTCAGCCTGTACAGTGTAATCAAAATGATCAAACCCACCACTTGGTGCGCTGGCTGTTCTCTTGGTTAAACAGGTGCTATATTATATGTATAAATGTATATATGAATGTGAAAGATGTGTGATGATGGTGATGCTGATGATGATGCTGATGATGATGTGTATTTGTTCATAGCAATTTCATATTGATGTGTATTCATACTTACCTATCTCATGTATAATATAATTGTATGTGTTTACATGTGAAACACCAACCAGCACCCACGCTGATCAAACCCACCACAAGGTGGCACTGCGAAATTTACATTACCATGGGAGAGATGGGGAGTGAGCCGTCTTAAGCTGAGATTCCTTCTACGCGGTATGCGGCATGCAGGATGCGGCATGCGGTATGCGAATGGGAAGATTCCTTCTACACGGTATGCGGCATGCGGCAGACGGCACATGACTGGCTATATTTAAAAAATAAAAATAAACAAGTATACTCCATACTGCACTGTATATGGCCTAATATGGCATGTATATCCATGTAACTCTTGATACTCCACATGGAGGTTCCTACCTTTATAATTACCAAATTATAGATAAGTATTCATATTTGTGTGGCTCTGGTAGCATTTTTACCAACCCGAACCCCCACCACCACCACTACTGCACTCTATATGACCGATTGGGACGGTCCTAACATCCTAAACTGAGCCATGTTAGGACCGTCCTTTTCGGTCAACAAAATCTGGGACGGTCCTAACATCCCTTGGAGCAAGCTAAACTGAGCCATGTTAGGACCGTCCCATTGGTGTAGATACAGGGCTAAAGACTATCAGTCGCCTCCTCCAGCCTTATATCAATGGACAAATGCGACTGATGCTTTTCTATTCGCACCACCTTGTCCCGGCTGTCCGTAATTATCAGTCGCCTCCTCCAGCCTTATATCAATGGACAAATGCGACTGATGCTTTTCTATTCGCACCCCCGTGTCGCATGCCGCATGCCGGACCGATCGCTACAGGGACCGATCGAGTTGTCGCATTCGCATTCGCATTCGCATACCGCATGTAAGGGTTGTAGCCCATTGAGTTCAAGGCGTTTCGATTTTTTGCCGCATTCGCATTCTGATACCGCATGCCGCATACCGCGTGTAAGGAATCTTAGCTTTAGTATTATAGGGTCTTTGATCTAACGCAGGTACTGGTACACCTTTTACGTGTATGTTCCTACAAAGAAGGGCATACTAAGTAAATTTAATCGAATCTGCAACTGATGAAGTCTATGGGGTCCGAGTTTTGACAAGCATCCCAAATTGCATTGTGCATGTTTACACTTCAAATATCTCCTACGTTAGTGCCAAATTGAATTGTGCATGTTTACACTTCAAATATCTCCTACGTTAGTGCCAAATTTAATTGTGCATGTTTACACTTCAAATATCTCCTACGTTAGTGCCAACTTGAATTGTGCATGTTTACACTTCAAATATCTCCTACGTTAGTGCCAACTTGAATTGTGCATGTTTTACACTTCAAATATCTCGGATAAGTTTGTAATTTTAAAGCAAAGTTTACACTTCAAAGGTAGAATATAAGAATCAACCTGACATCTATTTATTTATCTCAGAAAATGACAGAAACTCAAAAAGCAGCTGACTATGCAATTATAATGTATATGATTTATAGTGAAGGATCCTGGGAGTGGCACCATCTCCAACTTCCGGTATTTAAGTTGAAGCTGTGACCCGGCGTGTTGGGTCACAGGTTCGATTCCATTCCCCCCTGAGGGACCAGCGGAACTAGAAATACCCTATATTGCGCTGAGATGTACATTTTAGAGTTGATTCTGAAAAATGATCCTGAAATGTACATTCCGGCACACGCAGAAAAACACCCAGACGCACAGCGTTTGTAGGTCACGTGGTAGTGAACAGCTATTTTACGATTCAATCTGGAAGGTCGGGAGTTCGATTCCGGGCCGAGTCAAACCAATGACTTATAAAATTGATACTTGTCGCTTCCTAGCCAGGCGCTCGGAATTACAGTATAACCCCGTTAACCCAAATTTGAAGGGACCCTAGAAATTTGTTTGGATTAACCGATCATTGGTTTAACCAAGCTTTGACTTTGACTTGGCTTTGGCAAAAACGGGGGTGCATTATAAATGTACAATGTATGTGGACACTATGATTGTTTTTTTTATGTATATACAGGTTTAACCCCATTAAACCAACCTTGGTTAAATCAAACGATCGGTTAATCCAAACTTTTTTCGGCGAACTGGCAAAATACTACCATTTATCATATAAAAAAGTCTCAGATTACCTTAAAGTTGCATAGTCCGATGTTTTGAGTCTTTGCTATTTTCTGAGATAAATATATTATACTAATCGTTATAATTTACTTTACTTTAGTTTGAAGTAACTTTGATATTAAATGGCTAAGTTTGGAGATATTTGATGTCAAAACATGCCAAAATAATTTTGGCAAGCACGCCAAAACTCTGACAGCCTAGACTTCAGTAGTAACGGTTTCTATTGATTAACTTATTATGCCCTTCTATGCAGCAGCAAATGCTTAATATGTGCACCAGTGTCTAAGTTGAATATGTAGAATCAAATCTAGATAAGTGTTTTGGTTTTGAAAATTTGATGTTTTCATCGGACTATGCAACTTTAAAACCACATGAAAGTTTGGTTTGACTGTACCGGAAGTGGTTTGGGGCCGACAATTTTGTTTGGATTAACCGATACTTTGGATTAACCGACTTTGGTTTAACCAACTTGTTTATATGATAAATGGTAGTATTTTGCCGAGCCGCCGAAAAAAGTTAGGATTAACCGATCGTTTGGTTTAACCGAGCTTGGTTTAACGGGGTTGTATTGTATTAGGATAGGGCAAGGACTGTTTTGCTGAGTTGTAAGTTAAAGCTGCATAGTCTGATGAAAACATAACATTTTCAAAACCAAAATAATTATCTAGATTTGATTCTACATAGCTAACTTAGATGCTGGTGACCTTATTAAACATTTGTCGTCACATATCAGGGGATACTGAGTCAATTAATAGAACCTGTTACTGCAGAAGCTTGCCAAAATTAATTTAGCATGTTTCCATTTCAAATATCTCAAAAGTTGACAATTTAAAATAAAAGTTACTTCAAACTAAAGTAAGGTAGATTATAATGAACAACCTAATATGTTTATCTCAGAAAATTAGAGAAAGTCAAAACCATCGGACCATGAAACTTTAATATGACTGAGTGTGAGATCAGGTCATGGTGCTGATAGCCTGGTCTCCTAGTGGGGGCAGCACCATGCCATCACCTCTGCCATTTTGGATTTCCACCGCTGTGTATAACTTACAGCGTCATCAAAGGCCAGTTGCTCTCATACCATGTCTATGTGGTGTGGCAGGTTAAAAATCCCTTGGGTCGGTAAAAGTGTAGGCTCGGGTTTTCTATCGACCAACTGTCTAATGGTGAAAACGAGTCTATTCAGACACGTCCAATGACAGGCAGTATAAATCTTCGAGAACATCAAGAAATAAAGTCGCCATGAGTGCGCACTGTCAGAAGTCGGTAGCCGTCCTGATATGACCTTAGATGTTGCCAGGACGTAAAACTCCAACAACTAACCAACCATGTGTGTGCACTGTCACAAGTCGGTTCCCGTCCTGATATGACCTTAGATGTTGCCAAGACGTAAAACTCCACCAACCAACGAACCACCAAACCAACCTCATGCACTCTGGGCCTGAGTGGCGCGGTTACTGCGACACGCCCGACACGCCCCCTGGTGGCGACGGGAGGCAGGTGGCACGGGCGGACACCACAAACATCTGCTGCCTGTTGGTGGGTGCTGTGACTCTTTAATTGTGGTCATTTAACCCCGCCGAGATGGGCGTAAATATATGTACACGGATATGGGTGTGTGGGTGTGTGGGTGTGTGCGACGCTGGGCACTTAGCAGACTCACCCATGCGCACTGCGAGGTATCAGCACTTATTGAGCGATATGGCTATGGCTGTGGCTATGGCTATGGCTATGGCTATGGTTATGGCTTCCATGCATGGTTGTTGGTTGTTGGAGTTTTACGTCCTTGCAACATCTAAAGTCATATCTGGAGGGGTCGGTCGGGGGATGAGGGGAGGGAGGTTGATTGGTTGTTGGAAGTTTACGTCCAGGCAACATCTAAGGTCATATCAGGACGGGTGCCGACTTGCGACAGTGTGCACTCATGGTGGCTATATATTGCTGCCCCACTTGGAATTCAGGCTTCCAGCACCATGCCCCGATACTCCACTCAGTCACATTATCCTGACATTGAGCTAACCATTACTTGCCCTATCCTATCGATGCTGAGCGCCAGGCTAGGAAGCGACAAGTATCAATTTTATAAGCCATTAGTTTGACTGGACCGGGAACCAAACTCCCGACCTTCCGCACGCGAGGCCCGTGCTCTACCAATTCGGCCATCGAGCGCGGTACTTCCATGCACAGGTTTTATTGTTTACTGCTGTGTTAAACAAATCAAAGTCCTTCATTGACATTTGTTGAACGATGATTATGTTGTAGAAATGTGCAGCGTGAAATGACGCGTAAACTTGAAGTTGCATAGTCCGATGAAAACATCAAATTTTCAAAACCAAAACAATTCTCTAGATTTGATTCTACATATCTAACTTATATACTGGTGCACTTATTAAATTGTCTCGCCACATGGAAGGGAAAACTGAGGCAATTGAATAGAAGTTAGAACCAGTCACTGCAAAAGCCTATGGTGTCAGAGTTTTGGCATGTTTTCCAAAAGTATTTGTGCATGGTTGCACTTCAATTATTGTTTTCTCTGCGTAAGACTGTAACATGATATATAGTCCATCGTAGAATAGTTGTGATAATGGGATGATATCCAGTTTGATTTTTCATTGTCTTTTTTAATCCTTTCATATTTTTTCTTGTTGGGAGACCAAGGGATGGGGAGCCAGTTAACCCTTCCCGTGCTGAAAGTCGGGGTCACCTGACCTTAGATTTGCATATTTCTGATTGGTCGCAATATTGGCATTGTGTTTGATTGGGCGGGAAGGCACGCCACCTTCCTCCCTGCCCGCTGTTCGCGCCTGCGCATACTGCAGCGGTACCGGAAGTAGTTAAAAGTGACATTATCCGGTAGGTTTTTTTTAGTTCATGCTTCAATTTTTAGATAAATATATTAAGGTTGATCATAATGTAGTGGTCTGCACTGACCTCTCAGGCAAGTAGCCGCATAGACAGGTAGGCGTGGGGAGTGTGTTGATATCAGGGAGCCTAGGTGGTGTAATGGTTAGCACACTGGCCCGGAATGCAAAGAGATGTGGGTTCGAGTCCGCTCTAGGCGCAGTATTTCCCATTTTCATCACCCCCACGACACTGGTTGCCGTGATCAGGATCCTGTACAAGCTTTGCGCTGTATGGTTGTTGAACCTACCCTGTGTATGTATGTGTTAGTGCATTGCCTGTATGTATGTAATTGTAAGCATTACAAGACGTACAATTCCAGGGGGACGAGTGTAGTGGTCTGCACTGACCTCTCAGGCAAGTAACCACATAGACAGGTAGGCGTGGGGAGTGTGTTGATATCAGGGAGCCTAGGTGGTGTAATGGTTAGCACACTGGCCCGGAATGCAAAGAGATGTGGGTTCGAGTCCCGCTCTAGGCGCAGTATTTCCCATTTTCATCACCCCCACGACAATAATATTAATAATCTACTTGACTTTACTTTGTGGTAACTTTGCGTTAAAGGGTCAACTTGAAGATATTCGAACATGCAACAATTGTATTTCAAGTGTTTTTTTTGGTCAAGTGTATTTTCTGTTTATACTATGAATATATCTAGTTGATCATAATAATCTACTTGACTTTAGTCTGCAGTAACTTATCGTTAACAGGTCAACTTGAAGATGTTTGAAGTGAAAACATGCCAAATAAAATTCCAGTGTTTCTTTTTAGTTCATGCTATACTTTAAAGATAAATATATTAAGGTTGATAATAATTGTAATCTACTTTAGTTTAGTTTATATATCGTATACATTCTATGCATTATATATATTATATACATTATGTACATTATTTATATATATTATATAAATATATATATTGTGTATATTATATATATTATTATATTTATTATATATATATTATATCATATACATGGTATACATCATACATATAATAAACATCATTAATATTATATATTATATACATTATATATGCTGTATAAGAATTTTACGAGTATAATAACCGGAATGTCCCTCCTTTCCCTCATCACTCACTGAGCTCCATGGATTGATGGAGTCTGTCATAGTCTTCTACTGCTCCAGCCTCCCCAACCCGAGCTCCACTCACTGTCATCATCATCATCATGCTGTCGGTCGCGATGCGACAAAGACTGCTTTCATTACTTGACTGCCGCCCTCCATTTAGCTCTCTGCCGTGAGAGCCGTGTCCATGAGTCGGTCTTAATGTCTCTCAGCTTCAGGTTTCTCTTGATGGTATCTTTGAACCGGAGACGGGGGCGCCCTCTCTTTCTGTAGCCAAAAGACAGTTGAGAATAGAGGATCTGCTTTGGTAGCCTGTCTGATGACATCCTCATGAGGTGTCCAGTCCACCGGAGATTCTTTTTGATCAGAAGATCTTCCATAGAGGGCAGCCCCATCCGTTCGAGTATTTCCTTATTCGTCACTTTGTCCTTCCAGGTTAGCCTCATGATTGAACGCAGATGTCGCATCATGAAGGCATGCAGCTTTTTCACCTGCTGTCTGTACGCTGTCCAGGCCTCGGCTCCGTATAGTAGGGTGGATAGCACGATTGCGCGGTAGATCTTACCTTTGACCCGAATGGACACATGGTGGTTGTTCCAGAGTCTCTGGCGTAGTCGGCCGAAAGATGCGCTAGCCTTGGCCATCCTCCTCTGTATCTCAGCATCAATGCGTCCATCACTTGATATTGTGCATCCGAGATAGGTGAATTCCGGAACAGAGTTCAGCTTGTTTCCGTCAACCATGATCTCCTCCTCTCGGGTTCTTGTAGAGTTGGGTTGGTACAGCACCTCCGTCTTCTTGATGTTAATTTTCAGGCCAAACTTCTTTGATGCATCGGAGAAAGCGTCCACTATTTTCTGGGTCTCTTCAGCAGAGTGGGCAACCAGTGCACTGTCATCTGCGAATAGTAGCTCTCTCACCAGTATCTGAGTAGTCTTGGTCTTCGCTCTGAAGTGTGCGACATTGAATAGGTCAGCGCTCTGTCTGGACTGTATATTGATGCCATCCCCCATGTCTCGGAAAGCCTCATCTAGCATTGCTGATAGGAAGATGGAGAAGAGCGTGGGGGCCAGTACACAACCTTGCTTGACCCCATTGGTAACCCCAAACGATTCCGAGACTTCCCCTCCAGCACTAACGTTCGCCATCATTCCTGTATGCAGAGCCTCGATCATAGTTGTGAACTTCTCTGGGCATCCGTACTTCCTCAGTAGCTGCCATAGCCCGGTCCTCCCGACTGTATCAAATGCCTTAGTGAAATCGACAAATACCATGTACAGTGGTCGGTCCTGCTCAATGCACTTTTCTTGTAGCTGTCGGAGACAAAATATCATATCCACAGTGCTCCGGTTAACATTTCATGAAAGCTGCCTGCAAAAGTGTTGAAGTGCTGCTGGCTTTTGCAAGTTACCAGCGGCGCTCTCTCGGGGAGCAAATAGAGGTTTCACACCGGCAAGAACATGTCAAGACAGGCGCAAATCTATTTGTCCCTGCAGTGGCTGGTCGGGAGATGTTGGGAGTTCCATACATCAACCGCCCTTGATGCTGCCACAGTGACATGGTTTTCTGTTTAGGGTTTGCTCCCTTAGCCTTCGGTTCTGTCAAGGACCTGTACCACAAGGCAGTGGTTTAGAACTCTGCAAGGCAGGGGCGTCAAACTCCCTGTACCGCTAAATATATATTATATATAATATATATTATATATATATATTATATTTATTATATATATTGTATATACTATATACATTATATATATTATATTATATATATTATATTATATATATTATATATATATTATATATATGCTGTATAAGAATTATACGAGTATAATAACCCAGAATTCTATACTATCCTAACAACCACCCACCAGTAATCGGGTGGTTGGGCCTCAGACTACTCATCTACTGCTCAGGCTTCAACTCCGATGGTAGCATCACCGCTCACCTGCTCACTGTCCTACTCACTTAACGCAGAGAATGTGTTCCTCTAGCCAGAGAAAATACACTCTAACCCACTATCACATATATTTTTTAGATATATTAGATCATAAATATATTATATATGTGTGTATGTTTTGTATGTCTGTTGGACGAATAGACGACCTGGCAGAACTGAATTAGGCAGACGCCCAGGCGCGTGTAAAGCGGGCATTCCTTACACGCGTTATGTGTAATGCGTTATGCGGCATGCGGTATGCAGTATGCGAATGCCATCATTCCTTACACACGTTATGCGGTATGCGGTATGTGGCACACGACTGGCTATATTTAAAAAATAAACAATTATTCTCCATACTGCTCTGTATATGACCAAATATTGGATTTGTATCTATGTGACTTTGTGTACGTCACATGGGGGTTCCTACCTTTATTATATCCAAATTATAGATAAGTATTCATATTTTTGTGGCTCTGGTAGCATTTTTACCAACCCGAACCCCCACCACCACCACTACCATATGTTTCCACTCAGAAGCCTTGTGCGTGACCGTTCCGTAATGCTCAGTCGCCTCTCCTAGTGTTAAACTAATGGACACATCAGACTCAGGTTTCTATTCACACCCAGCATGACGCATAACGCATGCCGCACTGATCACTACATGGACCGATCGGGAAAACGCATTCGCATTCACATTCGCATTCGCATTCGCATTACATGTGTAAGGAATGTAGCTAATAGGTTTCAAGGCGATTCGATTTTTTGTCGCATTCGCATTCGCATTCGCATTCGCATTACGCATTACGCGTGTAAGGAATGTGCCCTTTAGTTCCACAAACTGCCGCTAGGTGGGTGGTAATATATGGGAGGCTGAGGTGGGCGAGTTTGTATATGGATCGTGACTGCAGGAATCAAAGGGGCACCGGGGCCATGGCCCCTCCTGATACCGGGGTCTGCCCCGCCCCGTCCCCCGGAGCCGGGGGCTGGGGGCGGGACGGGGGGGGGGGGGAGGTGATTCATGGCGACAACTAAATATGTATCAGATCCGCCACCCATGACGAACGAGCGGTAACTGCTAGTCCTAGGTAAGGCTGCATGGCCACGTGGTTTGTTGACAGACCATCCGATAGACAGACAGACAGACAGATAGACAGACAGACAGGTATACACACAGGCTGGACAGAAAGACATACAGACATACATACGGGCAGACAGACAGATGGGCAGACAGAAAGACAGCCAGAGAGACAAACAGATGGGCAAACAGACAGACAGAAAGACATACAGGCAGACAGACAGGCAGACAGACAGACAGACAGGCAGACAGACAGACAGGTAGACAGACAGACAGGTATACACACAGACGGGACAGAAAGACATACAGACATACATATGGGCAGACAGACAGACAGATGGGCAGACAGAAAGACAGCCAGACAGACAAACATATGGGCAAACAGACAGACAGAAAGACATCCAGGCAGACCGACAGGCAGACAGACAGACAGGCAGACAGTCAGACAGGCAGACAGACAGGCAGACAGGTATACAGACGGGCAGACAGATAAACAGGCAGACACACACAGACAGGTAGACAGACAGATATGCGGGAAGACAGATAGAGAAGAGCAACCTGAAATAGAAGCAGGTATATATATCTATATTAAATATATTACATATATACAATATATTTAATATATATATATAATTAAAATTTACAACATTTAAAATGTAAATACCCACAGAGAAGTAGTCACTAAAAGTTCAACGACTGATTCCACCACAACTAGTGGCATTCTCTGTGGCGGAGTGGTTAGAGTGTCTGACTTTTTTCTAGGTCAGACTCCTAATCTGTGGGTCGGCGGTCCGATTCCCCGTGCCCCCAGCTCTGCCAATTTGGATTTCCACCGCTGTGTATAACTTACAGCGTCATCAAAGGCCGGTTGCTCTCATACCATGTCTATGTGGTGTGGGAGGTTAAAAATCCCTTGGGTCGGTAAAAGTGTAGGCTCGGGCTTTCTATCGACCAGCAGTGGAATGAAGAAGACCAGTCGTCTATGACTGAAATTTCCCCTGCTTAAACAACTAATGAACCAAAAAAAACTAACCAAAACCAGGTGTGACATCTGATGCAGCATGTGTAAATTGAAACTTCTTGTGGACTGAATTAGGATGATACTGTGGTGGTCTGCACTGACCTCTCAGGCAAGGAGCCGCATACACAGGTAGGCGTGGGTAGTGTGTTGATATCAGGGAGCCTAGGTGGTGTAATGGTTAGCACACTGGCCCGGAATGCAAAGAGATGTGGGTTCGAGTCCCGCTCTAGGCACAGTATTTCCCATTTTCATCACCCCCATGACACTGGTTGCCGTGACCATGATCCTGTACAAGCTATGTGCTGTACGGTTGTTGAACCTACCCTGTGTATGTAAGTGCGTTGCACTGCCTGTATGTATGTAATTGTAAGCGTTAAAAGACTTACAATTCCAGGGGGACGAGTGTGGTGGTCTGCACTGACCTCTCAGGCAAGGAGCCGCATACACAGGTAGGCGTGGGTAGTGTGTTGATATCAGGGAGCCTAGGTGGTGTAATGGTTAGCACACTGGCCCGGAATGCAAAGAGATGTGGGTTCGAGTCCCGCTCTAGGCGCAGTATTTCCCATTTTCATCACCCCCACGACAATACCATCCTCATGGTTTCACCATAACAGGGCTGGTTTTGTCCAGTGCCTTAGTGTTACCTCATTTAACCATTAACCACCATAACCTTTAACCCCCCCCCCCCCCAAATCACCATTACCATGTAGTGTAATGGGGAGCATCAACTGGTTGTTTATGCATTCACCTGTTGCTCGAGTCGGTGCAGTGTGTGCCCTAACTGATGATGCCTCTGTTCCACCCTGCAGCTGAGACCTCACCTGCTGGAGGTACTCTCCTACCGACGCGTTGTCCAAGTGTCGTGCGGAGAGAAGCACACCGTCTTCCTCTTCCAACATGGTGCTGTCGCAGTGCTTGGGTAAGTGAAATTACAAATATATTAGCTTTAACCGGTGCTGTGCACGGGTTAAAGTCAGGCTCTGCATCAATCCCTGGACAATATTGGGTTGAACTGTCATTGTGTATATATTCACGGTCTCTGACTATATTCAGAGACTGTATATATCTACGTTCTCTGCTATATTCCGGACTCGTGTGCATGGTCCCATTTCAATATAGTGCCGCCATCTGGTGGAATCCATCCATACCATTATGCATGAAACCATATCGGTGGCGCTATCTAATGGCGGAGTTAACAACACTCATGGTTACATGAAAATGGATGCAACTCTGGTCAAATTGACCAAAGTTAGTAAAAACCATCAAAATTAATATGAAATGTCTACGGTAGGCACAAAAAAACATGCTATTATTAGTATTAACAACGCATACCTGGTGAAGCATCAGTGGAGTACAATGATGCGCATTGGCAGTGCCAATTAACAGAGGAGTAGTGATCAGAACTACCCTAACACTTAACCACCGTTTATATTATAGATAACTTAAGCCAAGGTAAAGCTGCATAGTCCGATGAAATATCAAATTTTCAAAACCAAACCAATTATCTAGATTTGATTTGACATATCTAACGTAGATACTGATGTACTTATTAAGCATTTGTTTCTGCGTAGAAGGCAATACTGAGTCAATTGAATAGAACATGTTACTGCAGAAGTCTATGGTGTCAGAGTTTTGGCAAGCTTGCCAAAACTAATTTTCCATGTTTGCACGCAAAATATCTCAAAAGTTTACCATTTAAAATAAAATAACTTTCAACTAATGTAAAGTAGATACTAGTGATCAATCTAATATATTTATCTCAGAAAAAATACAGAAATTCACAACTATCGGACTATGCAACTTTAATCGACTTCTCCACTGGCGCTCATTGGAAACCCCGCCCCCTGCCGCCCATCAACCATATCCACAGACAAAGGCCCAGATAACAGTTTGCCCTTCATGTGGCTCTCCACACACCAGTCCCACACACCAGTCCCAACCTTGTATCGGTCTTCAATGGTCAACCTGAGCCCACCTGACTCACTATCGCCACCTCATGGTGTCTTTCCCTTGTATATCCAGATTCACACTCACTAAGCCACCACTCCATCCTGGAATTCATTTATGTGTCGTTTTCCCACCCACCCACCTTTTCTCACATTGGAAATTATAGATGTCAAATTAACAAAACAACTATCTATGTAACAAAATGTATTATCCCAAAACAAATGGTATACTTTGGTGTCTGTGTTGGTCTAATTGGGTGGAATTGAAGCATCTGTTTGGTTGTTCGGAACAGTGTTGTGGCAGGAACCAAACATGTGTCAGTTGTATGATTGATTCTGATTGGCTATCATCAAGTGATATTAGCCTGGTTGACTCAGTGTCAAGTTAATATGACTGAGTGTGATATCAGGTCATGGTGCTGATGGCTTCGGGGCTCCACCATGCTATCACCTCTGCCAATTTGGATTTCCACCGCTGTGTATAACTTACATCATCAAAGGCCAGTTGCTCTCATTCCGGTTCTATGTTGTGCCGGAGGTTAACAATCCCTTGGGTCAGTAAAAGTGTTGGCTCGGGCTTTCTATCAACAAACTGTCTAATGGTGAAAACAAGTCTATTCAGACTCATCCAATGATAGGCAGTATAAATCCTCATGACAAAAAAAATGAAAAGAAAATATTAGTGACTGTGGTGTTGCCTAAATGGACTATTAGGAAGAATATTGTGGTAATGCTCAAAAGGACTATTACTATATTACTGACAGTACTGTGGGAATGGCTAACTGGACTATTTTTGACAGTACTGTCGTAATGGCTAAATGGAGTATTTGTGACGGTACTGTGGTAATGGCTAAATAGACTACTAGTGACAGTACCGTGGTAAGGGCTAAATGGAGTATTTGTGATGGTACTGTGGTAATGGCTAAATAGACTACTAGTGACAGTACTGTGGTAATGGCTAAATGGAGTATTTGTGACGGTACTGTGGTAATGGCTAAATAGACTACTACTGACAGTACTGTGGTAATTGCTAAATGGGGTATTTGTGACGGTACTGTGGTAATGGCTAAATAGACTACTAGTGACAGTACTGTGGTAATGGCTAAATAGACTACTAGTGACAGTACCATGGTGATTGCTAAATGTGACAGTACTGTGGTAATGGCTAAATAGACTACTAGTCACAGTACCGTTGTGATTGCTAAATGGAGTATTTGTGACAGTCCAGTGGTAATGGCTAAATAGACTACTAGTGACAGTACCATGGTGATTGCTAAATGTGACAGTACTGTGGTAATGGCTAAATAGACTACTAGTCACAGTACCGTTGTGATTGCTAAATGGAGTATTTGTGACAGTACTGTGGTAATGGCTAAATGGAGTATTTGTGACAGTACTGTGGTAATGGCTAAATGGAGTATTTGTGACAGTACTGTGGTAATGGCTAAATGGACTACTAGTCACAGTACCGTTGTGATTGCTAAATGGAGTATTTGTGACTACTGTGGTAATGGCTAAATGGAGTATTTGTGACTGTACTGTCGTAATGGCTAAATAGACTACTAGTGACAGTACCATGGTGATTGCTAAATGGAGTATTTGTGACGGTACTGTGGTAATGGCTAAATGGAGTATTTGTGACTGTACTGTGGTAATGGCTAAATAGACTACTAGTGACAGTACCATGGTGATTGCTAAATGGAGTATTTGTGACGGTACTGTGGTAATGGGTGGTAATGGCTAAATGGGGTATAAATGACACAATCTACTGTGGTAATAGAACTCCACAATGAAAGTATCACAAAGCCTTCTTTGACTAATATTGAATGAGATGCCTTTTAACCATGCCTTATAACGTATGTAACTCCACCCACTCTTTCCCTCCCTGTATGACGTCACAGAATGGGCTATTTGAGCTCCCCCCTCCCTAGTAACTAAGGACTGATCCATTCAGGAATCAAATTCAATTCAAGTATCCAATGGCTATTCTATTCTATTTCTAAGTTCAATGCCGTTCATATTTCTATAATACGAGTATTTTAAGATTCAGTGGATAGACACGTAAAAGGAATACAGTAAAACCTCCCTAACCGACCACCTCCACAGATCGACCACTTCCCTATATCGATCGCTTGATTTGGGTTCCAACAATACCATTGTA
Organism: Branchipolynoe longqiensis; assembly: GCA_030323885.1. Classification (NCBI taxonomy): domain Eukaryota; kingdom Metazoa; phylum Annelida; class Polychaeta; order Phyllodocida; family Polynoidae; genus Branchipolynoe; species Branchipolynoe longqiensis. The sequence continues at coordinate 2,169,155 of CM059188.1, forward strand.
ACTCCTTAAACCGACCACCTCCCTAAATCAGGGATGAAAGATCTCCGCGATTTCGCGCATTTCGGTTATTTTTCAATCCTGCAGCACCATCAGCGTATACTAATATGTAGTGCAGACATCACAGCACTATCAGCGTATACTACTAATAAATGCTCCAAATGGTGCAGCACTATCAGCGTATACCAATATATATGAAACCCGATTTCCAGAAATTGTCTGCGATTCCCTGACAATGGACTATTTGTGACAGTACTGTCTAGGAGAATATCTGCATTTCCGCTTTTTTTCCTGGAGACCACTTTCATCGCTGCTAAATGGACCACTGAAAGTCGGTCCCAAAGGTCGGTCGATTTAGAGAGGTTTTACTGTACAAGTAAAATCCAAGTGACCGATTTTTTAAAGGGACAGCGCCCACACCTGGTTGCCACACAACAGACCACTTCCGGTTTCACACGCTGGCCGACAGGAGGCGCATGTGCGCTTGTCGCCGCGCAGCGCCCTCTGCCGCCGGTGTCGGGTTCCGGCCCGTTAGTGTCAGTGGCACCCGCCGGGTGGCGCGACGGAGTGCGGGATTGGCGCGAAACGAGTCGATCTGTGATGCAGAACCATGCTGCCGAATAATCCCCGCTTAATGCGGCCAGCCGCCGCCAGGGGGTAGGGAGGAGAGAGGGTTGGGGGGGGGGGGGAGGGCGTGGCAGGAACGCACCCCCGACCAGTGTTTAAATATGCATATAAATAGATGTATATATTTACTTATATATGCAAATATATATAGATATAATATATATATAATATATATATATATAATATATTATATATATACATATACACACATATATGTGTGTGTGATATATAACATATTAAAAGAAAGTTTGTTTTATTTAACGACACCTCTAGAGCACATTGAATTTTATCATCGGCTATTGGCTGTCAAACGTATAACATATTATATGAGAATAAAGATACAAAAGGGAATTATTATTGCTGTTATGTCCATAAGACTGTACCGGTGGTGCCACCTTCGACCCACCTCGCCTCCACCAGGTGTTGTCCAGTGTCAGTCACAACGGGGGATTTTCATGGATTTATATTGATGTAAATGTATGTGTTCAATGTGTACTCATAGATGTATATTTAGGTATATTTATATACATTATAAAGGAGGAGCTACTGTGCAAACACCCCTATTCTGATATGACCTTAGATGTTGCCAGGATGTAAAACTCCAATGAACAAACAAACAAGACCAGTGCAAACTAACACAAGATAAGAATAAAGTGGGATGAGTATATTATTTGGTTAGGAATATCAGCCCTTGTGTGGGAGGGGGTGAGTTGGAGGCGGGGTGGGTGTGGGAGTGGGGGCGGGGTATGGGTGTGAGTGTGGGAGTGGGAGGGGGTGATGGAGGGGGGATCCCCTGGTGACCTTCCCACCATGACACATGTGAGCTGGGATGTCAGCATGGACAGCATGACCAACCAGACTGTGAATCCAGGGATCCACACCATCAGCACCACCACCCACCCCCCAGCAACCCCCAGCAACCCCCACCCCCTCCTCCACCTCCACCACCACCACCAATAACACCAGCACAATGGTCCACCTGCAATGAGCCTCAATCGTGCATTTACCACCAACACTATAAAATGTCCCAGTTGACTCCTACATCATGAACACAGTTCCAACAATCGACGAACTTTTAGCACCAGGGCGCTCACGCCAGGTAGCCATGACAACCGGCAGCCCTGACGTGTGGGTGTATGATCCAGGGATCAGGGCGGTGACCCTGTAGGATTACTAACCCACTCCGTTACCCTGCAAACCACCAAGACCTGATCTCGGTCACACAGCCATTTGTCGCCTGAACGGGGTCCCGTCCTGATATGACCTTGGATGTTGCCAGGACGTAAAACTCCAATAACTAATCGCCTGAACGGGCCTGGTGTTGATAGGCTACACAGGGTGTGTGTGTGTGTGTGGGGGGGGGGGGGGGTACGATGTTACATTGTACTCCTACTAGTGTTTCTTCTGTCTGCCTTGTGTGTGGAGCAGACGGGATGGCCTAGTGGGTAGAGCGGCCGCTTTCCGTCCGGGGCGTCATGGGTGTGGATCATGGGTGGAATCAAACCAAAGCCTTCTCAAAATTGCTGCTTGCTGCTGTTACCTGTGGTACCTACCTGTAATACCTACTATAGTGCATACCTACAGTATATACCTGTAGTACATACCTGTAATATCTACCTGTAGTGCATACCTACAGTATCTACCTGTAGTAGCTACCTGTAATATCTACAGATAGTGCATACCTGTAATATCTGCATGTAGTGCATACCTACAGTAGCTACCTGTGGTAGCTACCTGTAATATATACATGTAGTGCATACCTACAGTAGCTACCTGTGGTAGCTACCTGTAATATATACATGTAGTGCATACCTACAGTATATACCTGTAGTAGCTACCTGTAATATCTACCTGTAGTATATACCTACAGCATCTACCTGTAGTACCTACCTGTAATATATACATGTAGTGCATACCTACAGTATCTACCTGTAGTAGCTACCTGTAATATCTACAGATAGTGCATACCTGTAATATCTACCTGTAGTGCATACCTACAGTATCTACCTGTAGTAGATACCGGTAATATCTACCTGTAGTACATACCTACATTATCTAGCTGTAGTAGATACCTGTAATATTTACCTGTAGTACATACCTACAGTATATACCTGTAAAGTCTACCTGTAGTACATACCTACAGTATATACCTGTATTATCTACCTGTAATATCTACCTGTAGTGAATACCTACAGTATCTACCCATGTAGTAGCTACCTGTAAGAGTTACCTGTAGTGCATACCTACAGTATCTACTGGTAGTAGCTACCTGTCATATCTACCTGTAGTACATCCCTGGAAGATCTACCTGTAGTGCATACCTACACTATATCGTTGTAGTAGCTACCTGTAATATCTAACTGTAGTGAATACCTACAGTATCTACCCATGTAGTAGCTACCTGTACTATCTACCTGTAGTCCATGCCTACAGTATCTACCTGTATTACCTACCTGTATGATCTACCTGTAGTACCTACCTGTAAAATATAGCTGTAGTGCATACCTACATTATCTACCTGTAGTGCATACCTACATTATCTATCTGTAGTGTCTACCTGTAAGATATACCTGTAGTACCTACCTGTAATATCTACCTGTAGTGCATACCTACAATATCTACCTGTAGTACATACCTTGAGTATACAGGTACCTACCTGTAAGCTCTACCTGTAGTGCATACCTACAGTATCTACCCATGTATTAGGTAACTGTAATATCTACCTGTAGTCCATCCCTACAGTAGCTACCTGTGGTAGCTACCTGTAATATCTAACTGTAGTGCATACCTACAGTATCTACCTGTGGTAGTTCCCTCTAATATCTACCTGTAGTACACACCTACAGTATCTACTTGTGGCAGCTACCTATAGTGTATACATGTAGTATCTACCTGTAATATCTACATGTAATATTTATCTGTATTATCTACTTGGATCTACCTGTAATAGCTACATGTGGTATCTACCTATAATATCTATCTGTAGTGGCTACCTGTAGTATATACCTGAAGTGGCTACCTGTAGTATCTACATGTAGTGTCTACCTGTAGTAGCTACCTGTAGTGTATACCTGTAGGATCTAGACGTAGTGTCTACCTATAGTGTATACCTGTAATATCTACCTGTAAGATCTACATGTAATATGTATCTATAGTATCTACTTGTATCTAGCTGTAATATCTACATGTAGTATCTACTTATAATATATATATGTAGTGGCTACCTGTAGTATCTACCTGTAGTGTATAACTGTAGTATCTACCTGTAGTGTATACCTGTAGTATCTACTTGTATCTACCTGTAATATCTACATGTAGTATCCACCTATAATATCTATATGTAGTGGCTACCTGTAGTATCTACTTGTAGTGTATACCTGTAGTATCTACATGTAATATTTATCTGTAGTATCTACTTGTATCTACCTGTAATATCTACATGTACTATGTACCTATAATATATATATATATATATATATATATATATATATATATATATATGTAGTATCTACCTGTAGTATCGACATGTAGTATGTATCTGTATCTGTAGTGTCTTATAGAGGATTTCCACCACCAAACCGCCCTCTGGTGGCAGTGGAAGAACTACTGCTGTGGTATGTAGCATGTTCTGTGGGGAAAGTCTTATAGAGGATTTCCACCACCAACCCGCCCTCTGATGGCAGCTAAAGAACTACCGCTGCAGTTAACTGCTCACTGTTCAGCATGCTCTGTGCAAAAGGTCTATCCGCTGGTTCCTCCCTGGTTTCTCCGCTTTTATCGCTGGTGAGACATTCATGTGGCCGTCATTCGGGAGTGATCTGTTCCCATGGCGTCGCCATGGCAGCAGGTGGCTCTCCTCTGACAGGTGATGGGTGGGGATGAGGTAAGGCGAGTGTCTGTGGACAGGCTTTGCAGCAGTACCCCCACCCCAGCCCCCTCCCCCTCCTCTCCCATCCCTCAACTCCCACCAGCCCCTCCCCCCCCCCCCCCATCTAGACTCTAGCATCATGAAAGGTGTGTGCATCTCGCACCATGTAGGGTTCCAATGTTAAAGTAATTATCATGTGATAGGGGCTACATATTGAAGCTCCACCATGCTCAGTACATAACTCAACTCCCCCCCCCCCCCCACCATCGTGAAAAGGGGTGGGGGTGCATCTCACCATGTGGGATTCCAATGCTAAAATACTTATCAAATGATCCCCATTGAATATCCTTCCATGCTCAGTACACAACACATATCATACATGGTATAAGACTGTATGGGAAGCGCATCTCGCCATGTGGGATTCAAACGCTGAAGTACTTATCAAATGATCCCCATTAAATATCCTTCCATGCTCAGTACACAAAACATATCATACATGGTTTTAAGACTATATGGGAAGTGCATCTTGCCATTTGGGATTCAAATGCTAAAGTACTTATCAAATGATCCCCATTAAATATCCTTCCATGCTCAGTACACAAAACATATCATACATGGTATAAGACGATATGGGAAGCGCATCTCGCCATGTGGGATTCCAACGCTGAAGTACGTATATAATGATCCATATTAAATATCCTTCCATGCTCAGTACACAAAGCATATCATACATGGTATAAGACTATATGGGAAGCGCATCTCGCCATGTGGGATTCCAACGCTGAAGTACTTATCAAATGATCCATATTAAATATCCTTCCATGCTCAGTACACAAAGCATATCATACATGGTATAAGACTATATGGGAAGCGCATCTCGCCATGTGGGAGTCAAACGCTGAAGTACTTATCAAATGATCCATATTAAAGTTCCATCCATGCTGAGTACACACTCACTTACGGTAGATTGGGAATTTAGAGCACGCCTCATATTTCCACAGGAGTCTGAGGTGGTCGCTAGGTGGGGCTGTAAACTGTATAGAGAGACTGAGGTGGTCGCTAGGTGGGGCTGAAAGTCGTATAGAGGGGACTGAGTGTGTCGCTAGGTGGGGCCGCAGGCTGTATAGAGAGACTGAGGTACTCACTAGGTGGGGCTGAAAGCTGTATAGAGAGACTGAGGTGGTCGCTAGGTGGGGCTGAAAGGTGTATATAGGGACTGAGGTAGTCGCTAGGTGGGGCTGTAGACTCTTATAGAGACGACTAAGTTTGTCGCTAGGTGGGGCTGCAGACTATTATAAAGATGACTGAGTTTGTCGCTAGGTGCGGATGCAGACTGTATAGAGGGACTGAGGTACTTACTAGGTGGGGCGGAAAGTCGTATAGAGGGGACTGAGTTTGTCGCTAGGTGGGGCTGCAGGCTATATAGAGAGACTGAGCTACTCACTAGGTTGGGCTGAAACCTGTATAGAGGGACTGAGGTACTCGCTAGGTGGGGCTGCAGACTGTTATATAGACGACTGAGTTTGTTGCTAGGTGGGGCTGCAGACTGTTATAGAGATGACTGAGTTTGTTTCTAGGTGGTGCTGCAGACTGTTATAGAGACGACCGAGTTTGTCGCTAGATGGGGCTGCAGACTGTTATAGAGACGACTGAGTTTGTCGCTAGGTGGGGCTGCGGACTGCATAGCAGGGACTGCGGTGGACAGATGACTAGCGGTGTTCAGTATTCAGTGTGGTGTGAGGGACCGGAAGGTGGGGATCTGGCGGATCAGAATGCCCCCTGGTGGGCAGACGGGCGGAGACAGGCAGCCGTCAGACCTAGCCGCACTCAGTAATTAACAGCGGTAAGGATTAGTGGGTGATTGCCAGGATTTTGTTATAAATCAGGACACATTTTCAACTGCCTCACTCTTCTCTAACTTGATTGCTTGTTTGGTTGGTTGTTGGAGTTTTACGTCCTGGCAACATCTATGGTCATATCAGGAAGGGTATCGACTTCTGACAGTGCACACTCATGGTGTCTTTGCACCACTCGGATACCAGGACCATGACCTGATATCCAACTCAGTCACATTATCCTGACACTCAGCCACCCAGTCCTTACCCTATCCTAATAATGCAAAGCACCAGGTTAGGAAGTGACAAGTATCAATTCTAAGTCATTGGTTTGACTCTACCAGGTTTTTAACTCGTGGATTCCAATGGGAGACGGACGCTCAACCCATTTGGCCATCAGTGTTCCACTGTGTCTTGCTGGGAGAGTGGGTTGTGTTATAATTGTGTGGTGCCCTCCACTGACCTCTCAGGCAAAGAGCCACATGCACAGGTAGGCTTGGATAAAGTGATGGCATCAGGGAGGCGAGGTGGTATAATGATTAGCACACAAGCTCGAGATGCAAGAGATGTGGGTTCAAATCCTGCTCTAGGCGCAATATTTCCCATTTTCATCACCACCACGACAGTTGTAGCAAGTTCAGTCCAACAACTGGCCCTTTTTTTAGTGTGTGGCCCTATTTAGTACTAAAAGTATAATACTGTAGCCGTCTGCACTGACCTCTCAGACAACGAGCCTCATAGACAGGTAGGCGTGATTATTTTATTTTTTATTTTTATTTTTTTTGGGGTACATTAGTTGATTAAGCAGAGGAAATTTCAGTCACAGATGACTGGTCTTCCTCATTCCACTGCTCCTTGCCCTATCCTAGTAATGCCGAGCGTCTGGCTAGGAAGCGACAAGTATAAATTTTTAAGTCATTGGTTTGACTCGACCAGGATTCGAACCCACGATCTACCAACACGGGAGACGGACGCTCTAACTCATTCGGCCATGAAAGCTTAGACATTTCGGGGGTTTACATCCTGGCAACATCCAATGTCATATCAGGACGGATATCTACTTGTGACAGTGCACACTCATGGTGAGTTATTAGTGCTGCCCCACTTGGACAGCAAACCGCTGACACCATGAACCGATTTCCTACTCAGTCACATCCTGACACTGAGCTAACCAATCCTTTCCCTATCCTAGTAATTATGAAAGTCATTGGTTTAACTCGGCCAGGATTCGAATCCCAGCTCATCTGGGGCCGTATGCATGACGAGTAAGTTATCGCCCCCGGGGGTAAGGACCGAGTTTGGGGTAGCTATCGCCTTGGGTAAGAAATGGGTCACGGGGTATGCATGAAGCCAAAGCGGCGAGGAGGTAGCTACCCTTGTAGTTATTTATAGATTTGGGAAATCCCTCTGCATTTGAAGGCAAATATTAAGCTCAAATCTATTGAATGCGATCATATTTAACAGAATTACATACGCAATAAGTGATATTTCATGAAATTAACCCTAAATTCGAAGCAATATTAATGCTGCTGCCGCTACGGCGGTGATATTAATATTTATATTTTCGAATCGACGAACGTACAGTAAACAAACCGGCGCCGCCGCCAGTAATGGCCCTGTCACACTACGATGTTTCTCACCGGCGACCCGTCAGCTTTGAAAATAAAATTAAAACGTCGAGTCTGTGTCTCTGTCTGTGTCTGTGTCTGTGTCTGTGTCTCTGTCTGTGTCTCTGTGTCTGTGTCTCTGTGTCTGTCTCTGTCTGTGTCTCTGTCTGTGTCTCTGTCTGTGTCTCTATGTCTGTGTCTGTCTCTGTATGACACAGACAGAGACACAGACAGAGACACAGACACAGACATAGACACAGACAGAGAGACACATACAGAGACAGACACAGAGACAGACACAGAGACACAGAGAAAGACACAGAGACACAGACACAGACAGAGACATTTCGCCAAAAAAGGACACACGTCGCCGCGCGTTGGAGAGAAACGTCGTAGTGTGACAGGGGTATATGGAACGCGACGTCGAGGCAGCGGCGGCGATTTGTTTACTTTACATTCGTGGATTCGACACTATTAATATCGCCGCCAATGCGGCGGTAGCCTTAATAACTGTTCGAATTTAGGGTTAAATTGATCAAATTTCACTTATTGCGTATGTAATTCTGTTAAATATGATCGCATTCAATAGATTTGGCCCGAGTCGGTCCCTACCCTTACCCAACTTTTACCCCTCCCGGGGTAGCCTTACCCCGGACACATGTATAGCAACTTTTCACCACTACCCCGGAAATCCCCACTACCCCGAGAGGTAGAGCGCTACCCCCGCGTCATGCATACGGGCCCTGGATGGGAAGGCAGCCTGCCCTCTTACCGATTCGGTCCTATCAGGGAGATTCGATGGTCACGATGTTACTGTTAGTTCCGGAATGGGTTCGAGTCCAGCTCCTGTGCAGTGTTCCCTGTGTGCCTTGCGTGTACATGTGTAAGTGTAAGCCTTAACGGATTTATGGATGATAACCATTTAAAAGACTTATGAGTCCAGCTGTGTTGATCGCCTCGTATCCAACTCCTGCCTCCAAGTATATCCTGAGATATTTGAATACATCCACTATTCTTGGGTTTAAAACATTAGCCCTTTGTTCTCTAGCCCATAACGCCCAACGGTTTATTTGTGTGATATAACTTGTCCTTGTTGTTGGTCTCCACGTGTGTCTATGTCGAATCCCCAAAGTTACCCGAACCATGACAAGTTTTGTTTGTTTGTTTTTGTTTTACACCCCAGCAACATCTAAGGTAATATCAGGACGGGTACCGACTTGTGACAGTGCGCACTCATCGCAACTTCATAGTGCTGCCGCACTGGAAGACCAGGCCGCCAGCACCATGACCTCATATCCCACTTAGTCACATTATCCTGACACTGAACCAACCAGTCATTGTCCTATCCTAATAATGTCGTACGCCAGGATAGGAAGTGACAAGTATAAATTTTTAAGTCATTGGTTTGACTCGACCACGGTTCGAACATAGCTGAGGAACGCCTTTAATTGTGTCTCTTCTAGCCTGTGATGTTGTAACTCGCCTGAGTTGTGTGGGTCTGGTTGGGTCTGGTTGGGACTGGTTGGGCCTGGTTGGGTCTGGTTGGGCCTGGTTGGGTCTGGTTGGATCTGGTTGGGTCTGGTTGGGACTGGTTGGGTCTGGTTGGATCTGGTTGGGACTGATTGGGTCTGGTTGGGACTGGTTGGGTCTGGTTGGGTCAGCTAGCTGAGGTGAGGTACGGTCAGTGGGGAGGTGCCAGGTGATGTTGTGGTGATTAGGGGCTTAATGAGCCGTCACGTGATCTCGGGAGGTGGGGTGGGTGTGGGGTGGAGAGCTGGCTGGTGGGGGGGGGGGGGTAGCAGGCTTTGGGTATCGATATTCCTTATTAGAAGCAAATAACCCTAATTACTAACACTTGACCATACATGTGTACCATTTCTTCCAAATGGTTCACTGAACTAATTTTAACAATAACACAAGGAAACCACACCAAACATCATATTATATTTGTTATCAAATATGCAACGAAGTAAAGGATTTAACTGCATCAAATTCTACTAACCGAATGGCTTCATATTCACCATGTATATGAGTACAAAGTTACCCGAACCATGACACTGACAATATATAATGTACACCCCGTTATCTCTCAATGCTGTTGGGTAACGGCGCTATGCTTCTTTTTTCTTCTTTTTGTATTTGTATCAAACTCTTGTTGATTTTGGACTATTATTAATTATATATGTGAATGAATGTAACATAACATGGCCGGAACACCAGGGCCTCGGCACTGAAAACATACCTTTATTCGCTGAATAAAATAATCATTTACCAAAAACAAACAAAAAGTGAAGGCAGAGCATTGTATGAAGTAATCGGGTACATTCCAACTGTGGGTAGTTATTGATTGGGGTTTTGCCTCCTAGCCACAGCTGCGGTCATATCAGGATTTCTAGCAATAACAGTAAAAACCTGGATGACAGCTTTATTTGTTACTCCCGCTGGGAGCCTGTGTCACCAGCATTTTCATCACCCCCATGACATCATGATGCGATATCCCACTCAGTCACATTATCATGACACCGATCTAACCAGTCCTAGGCCTTTCCTAGCAATGCTGGTCACCAGACAAGTATAAATTTAATAATGTCATGGGGGTGATGAAAATGGGAAATATTGTGCCTAGAGTGGGACACAAACCCACATCTCTATTCATTCCGGGACAGTATTCTAACCATTACACCACCTAGGCTCCCTGATATCACCACACTACCCACGCCTACCTGTCTATGTGGTTACTTGCCTGACAGGTCAGTGCAGACTACTACACTCGTCCCCCTGGAATTGTAAGTCTTTTAATGCTTACAATTACATACATACAGGCAATGCACTAACCCATACATACACAGGGTAGGTTCAACAACCTTACAGCGTGTAGTTTGTATAGGATCACGGTCACAGCAACCAGTGTCGTAGGAGTGATGAAAATGGGAAATATTGCGCCTAGAGCAGGACACAAACCCAGATCTCTATGCATTCCAGGCCAGTATGCTAACCATTACACCAACTAGGCTCCCTGATATCACCACACTACCCACATCTACCTGTCTATGTGGTTACTTGCCTGAGAGGTCAATGCTGACTACTACAATAATATATCCTCATGTTTGACCCAGCCCTGTAGTGCTGAGATGGTTGATTGATTGTTGGAATTTTACGTCCTGGAAACATACATTGTCATATCAGGATGGCTACTGACTTGTGACAGTGAACACTCATGGTGACTTTATAGTGCTGCCCCACTGGGAGACCAGGCCACCAGCCCCATGACCTGATATCTCACTCAGCCACATTATCCTGACACTGAGCCAGCCAGTCCTTGCCCTATCCTAATAATGCCGAGCGCCTGGCTCGGAAGCGACAAGTATCAATTTTCAAGTCATCGGTTTGACTCGACCAGGAATCGAATCCTATGGTTCGAATCCCGCGATCTACCAAAATGGGACATTGGGAGACAAGCTGAACTCATCCGGTCAGCCCGTCTGGTTGTAGTGTTGAGAAGGTTCATGTTTGTGGTCTGCATTTATTCATGAACCTTCATTATTGTAGACATTCAACCGGGCGCCCGACACCCGATAGCAATGCCAGCCGTTAATGGTGTGAGCCCGGTGCAATGACCGGCGCACACTAAACGACAGTATCACGTGACCCGCGATCAGTCACAATTGATTTTTTTAAATGAACATTTAGTATATTTTAGAAATATATTGATTTTTAAAAAATTTTAATGGTGTCGTTGCACTTGGAACTATTTAGAATAGCTTTAACAGCTGAGATGTTCATTAGGGTCAAATGACACTAATAGTAATGGGTTGACTGTAGTGGCCCTGAGAAGGTCATTAGGGTCAAATGACACGAATAGTAATGAGTTGATTGTAGTGGCCCCAGGAAGGTCATTAGGGTCAAAGGACACTAATAGTAATGGGTTGACTGTAGTGGCCCTGAGAAGGTCATTAGGGTCAAATGCCACGAATAGTAATGGCTTGACTGTAGTGGCCCTCCTCATTGATTGGGCCCTTAAGAACTTGCAAATAATATGTTGTTTCAATCAAGATATACAAGTAATAAATTGTCATATTCAGTCGTGGTAAGTGTGAATAAGTAATGTTGTGGTTGTCATGTTAGCGGCCCTTTAATGGTTGATAAGTGTGAATAGGTAAAGTTTCGGTTGTCATGTTAGTGGCCCTTTAATGGTTGATAAGTGTGAATAAGTAAAGTTGTGGTTGTCATGTTAGTGGCCCTTTAATGGTTGATAAGTGTGAATAAGTAAAGTTGTGGTTGTCATGTTAGTGGCACTTTAATGGTTGATAAGTGTGAATAAGTAAAGTTGTGGTTGTCATGTTAGTGGCACTTTAATGGGTGATAAGTGTGAATAACTAAAGTTGTGGTTGTCATGTTAGTGGCCCTTTAATGGTTGATAAGTGTGAATAAGTAAAGTTGTGGTTGTCATGTTAGTGGCACTTTAATGGTTGATAAGTGTGAATAAGTAAAGTTGTGGTTGTCATGTTAGTGGCACTTTAATGGTTGATAAGTGTGAATAAGTAAAGTTGTGGTTGTCATGTTAGTGGCCCTTTAATGGTTGATAAGTGTGAATAAGTAAAGTTGTGGTTGTCATGTTAGTGGCACTTTAATGGTTGATAAGTGTGAATAAGTAAAGTTGTGGTTGTCATGGTAATAGCACTTTAATGGTTGATAAGTGTGAATAAGTAAAGTTGTGGTTGTCATGTTAGTGGCACTTTAATGGTTGATAAGTGTGAATAAGTAAAGTTGTGGTTGTCATGTTAGCGGCACTTTAATGGTTGATAAGTGTGAATAAGTAAAGTTGTGGTTGTCATGTTAGTGGCCCTTTAATGGTTGATAAGTGTGAATAAGTAAAGTTGTGGTTGTCATGTTAGTGGCCCTTTAATGGTTGATAACTGTGAATAAGTAAAGTTGTGGTTGTCATGTAGTGGCACTTTAATGGTTGATAAGTGTGAATAAGTAACGTTGTGGTTGTCATGTTAGTGGCACTTTAATGGTTGATAAGTGTGAATAAGTAAAGTTGTGGTTGTCATGTTAGTGGCCCTTTAATGGTTGATAAGTGTGAATAAGTAAAGTTGTGGTTGTCATGTTAGTGGCCCTTTAATGGTTGATAACTGTGAATAAGTAAAGTTGTGGTTGTCATGTTAGTGGCACTTTAATGGTTGATAAGTGTGAATAAGTAAAGTTGTGGTTGTCATGTTAGTGGCCCTTTAATGGTTGATAACTGTGAATAAGTAAAGTTGTGGTTGTCATGTTAGTGGCACTTTAATGGTTGATAAGTGTGAATAAGTAAAGTTGTGGTTGTCATGTTAGTGGCACTTTAATGGTTGATAAGTGTGAATAAGTAAAGTTGTGGTTGTCATGTTAGTGGCACTTTAATGGTTGATAACTGTGAATAAGTAAAGTTGTGGTTGTCATGTTAGTGGCACTTTAACGGTTGATAAGTGTGACTAAGTAAAGTTGTGGTTGTCATGTTAGTGGCCCTTTAATGCTTGATAAGTGTGAATAAGTAAAGATGTGGTTGTCATGTTAGTGGCCCTTTAATGGTTGATAACTGTGAATAAGTAAAGTTGTGGTTGTCATGTTAGTGGCCCTTTAATGGTTGATAACTGTGAATAAGTAAAGTTGTGGTTGTCATGTTAGTGGCCCTTTAATGGTTGATAGGTGTGAATAAGTAAAGTTGTGGTTGTCATGGTAGTGGCCCTTTAATGGTTGATAAGTGTGAATAAGTAAAGTTGTGGTTGTCATGTTAGTGGCCCTTTAATGGTTGATAAGTGTGAATAAGTAAAGATGTGGTTGTCATGTTAGTGGCCCTTTAATGGTTGATAAGTGTGAATAAGTAAAGTTGTGGTTGTCATGTTGGTGGCACTTTAATGGTTGATAAGCGTGAATAAGTAAAGTTGTGGTTGTCCTGTTAGTGGCACTTTAATGGGTGATAAGTGTGAATAACTAAAGTTGTGGTTGTCATGTTAGTGGCCCTTTAATGGTTGATACCTGTGAATAAGTAAAGTTGTGGTTGTCATGTTAGTGGCCCTTTAATGGTTGATAAGTGTGAATAAGTAAAGATGTGGTTGTCATGTTAGTGGCCCTTTAATGGAAGTCAGTTCCGGACCCGACAACCACCACCCGTTACCATATTTCACTTCCTCTCGAAATATTCTAATCACAAATATAAACAAATAGCAATAACCAATAAGAGTTTAAAAATTAGCATTGTGACACAAATCTGGTGGGAACCATATCATATATTTATTTGTACTTTAAACAAGAAGTGTAATCCTGATCTATTTTTTTTAGAAACAAAGGAAATATATACAAAACGGTTTGTCAGGTAATTGTTACTAAAAAAATGTTAGCAAGTCGGGGATGTGGAAATTCTAACAGGTGGGGAGTAGAGTAGATAGGGTTTTATCTGCACTAATTTTAATTAATTAATTATCTCTAAGCATATACACATCTGGTGGTGAATTGTCGAAGGACATTGAGAGGCCACAACTTTCTGAATATTTAAATTAGGGCCTTGTTCGTTAGAGTGTTGGATCTATTTTCAAAGTGCTCATTGTTCCTTCAACGACCGGGCGCAGTGGCCGAATCGGTAAAGCGCAGCACCCTGCTGTATTTGGACTCTACTTTGTGTGGACGGATGAGTCCGCTGTCCATCCACCCGATTGGCCAACAGGTTTTCACACCTTAAAGGCTGTGTCACACCTCATCGGATTGGGGGAAACGGATAGAAAACGAACACTGTCCGGTTTGTGTCCATACAAGTTTTGAACATGCACAAAACTAAGAATGGAGGCTGCCGGACAGACGTCTATGGTTCTTGTCCGGGTTAATTTTGTTTCGTCATTTGGCTTTCCGTTCATGTCCGTTTCATGACCGTTTCATGTCAGTTTCATGTCCATTTCATGTCCATTTGTATACCCAATGTCGCAACATTTTGACACATTTTAATACATTTTGATACTTATCACCACCGGACTAGACAATTCTGTCCGTTGCTCAATCCGGCGAGGTGTGACAGCCGCTTTACTGTCGCCATCTCGGGCTCATCGCTGTCTTCTTATTTCTCGGCGAGCCGGTGATGCGTAAATTGTCCCTCCCACCTACCCTACGACTTGTTATTTTTCTGTTAGGGCTGGATCAGGGTGCCCATGTCTGTTCTCAATCAAAACACCTTTTGCCTGCACTCTTTCCACGTGTCATTCCTTATTGAATCATGATCAATCAGATTGCGCACTATAAAGATTAGCAGTGTTGAGTGCCCCGATTAAATTCAGACACCTAGGGCTTACAGTTGCATAATCCGATGATTTTGAGTTTCTGTCATTTTCTGAGATAAATATATTAGACTGATTGTTATAATCTACCTTACTTTAGTTTTAAGTAACGTTTATTTTAAATGGCTAACTTTTGAGATATTTTAAATGCAAACATGCTAAGTTAATTTTGGCAAGCATGCCCAAAGTCTGGCACCATAGGCTTCTGCAGTAACAGGTTCTATTCAATTGACATAGTATTTCCTTCTATGTGGCGCCAAATGCTTAATAAGTGCACCAGTGTTTAAGTTAGGTATGTGGGATCAAATCTAGATAATTGTTTTGGTTTTGAAAATGTGATGTTTTCATCGGACTGTGCAGCTTTAAACCATTTGACCTAATTCCTATTGAAAGAAGTGCTGGATTGGTCAACCAATTTGGATTCAGTCTTTACGCAAATAGTTAGAAAGCATTGTAAATACATCAACAGTCGTAGGTGTGTGTAATGTCCCTGTATCTGTCTACAGAGAACAAGAGCGAAACGCTAGGTTTGAAGGACATTCATTCTCTTTGTTGGTGTTGGTAAAACAGTTTATTCATCAGAAGCTAGATTTTTTCAGCGCCGAGGCACTCGTCTTCCCGTCGTTTACATTATATTGTAAATAGGTAGTTCAGCGGTACCTAGATAAGGGATGTTAGTAGATTATGAAGGAGGTTAGTGCATTAGTGGGTGAGCCATAATAAGTTCAGTATTATGGGCTAAGACGATGGGTCGCTGCAAAAACTGTGCTGCTATTAATATGGGTACGGCGTATGTGATAGGGGTGGGTGAAAGAATGGAGCACTCGTCCCCCCCCCCCCCAAAAAAAGTCCCCACAACAAACATGGCCTGCTCTGCAACCTGGGTGGTTAGTTGCCTGTGTAGCTGAGGTAAGGAATTGAGTGGGGGGGGGGGGGACAAGGAGGGAGAGGGGGGGGGGACAAGGAGGGAGGGGGGGGGGGGTGCGAGGCAAGGCGAAACGCCATTGACGGTGGAGAATATGGGATAACTGTCACTATTTATACTCGCATAATGAAGCTAGCCCTAAGCAATAACTATCACTATCCCAACACACGGAGCTGTTATACCGTAGTAAATAAAACACCGGAAAACAGAAGGTTCTGAAGGTGTGTTAGTACAGGTGTGTAAGCAGTGTGTGTTGGCGGGGGGGACTTGTACTGTAGGCGGGGCACCAACAGGTGGTTACAGGCAAAGGTGAAAGTCATAAAGCTGTACCGACCTAACCACGTGACCGGTGTCGCAGTTTCAGCCGCCTGCCAGTTTCCACCGCCTGTATAGACTCAAACTCAAGGCATTGTCAATGGTCGTGAGCAATCTTCATACAGAAAATACAGAAAAAGTGAAATATCTCTAAAACTACACCACCTATTAACAAATCGCTTGGTACACATATAGAAAACATCTTTACCAAAAAGACTGTATTAAATTTATAAGGTTAGGGTTCTTGATTTGTATTAATTTTGAATAAAACTAACGTTTTGCACTGCGCATACCGTCAAACTCAAGGCATTGTCAATGGTCGCTAGCAATCTTCATACAGAAAATACAGGAAAAGTGATATATCTCTAAAACCACACCACCTAGAAATAAATCGCTTGGTACACATGTAGAAAACATCTTGACCAAAAACATTATATTAAATTTATAAGGTTAGTGACGATGATGTTAGATTTTGACGCATGCGCATGAAACTGACAGGCAGCTGAAACTGACCAGGAGCTGAAACTGCGACACCGGCCTGAGGTGGACCAGACTGAGGCACAAATGGGAATATAATGAGACACTGAGGGACCACTGTATGGGATATGGTAGGGGGAGAGGAGGGGAGGAGAGGGAGAAGAGGGGAGGGAGAGGGAGGGCATAGGATGGGAGGGGAGGGGGTAAAGGGTAAGGGGATGAGGGAGAATGTGGGGCGAACGGGAAGGGGGGAGCATGTGGGAGGGGAGAAGGGGGATGGTGGAAGGTGAAGGAGTAAGAATGGGGTGGAAAAAGGGGGGAGGAGGAGGGGAAGGGAAGGGGTGAAGAAGAGGAGGTGGAAGGGGACAGTGGAAGAGAATGGGGGAGGGGAAGGGGAGCTGGGGGAGGGGGGATTGGGTGGAAAGGAGGGTGAAGAAGGAGAGATGTAGAGGAAGAGACTGGGAGTGAGGGGGAGGGGAAGGGGAGAAAAGGGGCTGTGAGAGGGGGAGGGGAAAGGGAAGAGTGAAGAAGAGGAGGTGGAAGGGTGCAGTGGAAGAGAATGGGGTGGAATGGTAGGAGATGAAAGGGGCTGGGAGAGAGTGTGGAAGGAAGCGGTAAAGGAGAGAAGGAGGGACAATGGAAGAGAATATGTATGGGGAAGAGGGGACGGGCAGGAAGGGGCTGGGAGAGGAGAGGGGGAGGGAGAATGGAAGGGTGAAGAAGAGAAGGGGATGGGGGGGCAGTGTAAGAGATTGGGGGGTGAAGGGAAGGGGCGGGGAAGAAAGGGCTGGCGTAAGGGAGGGGGGAAGAAGAGGAGGTGGACAGTGGAATAGAATAGGGGGAGGAGAGAGTGTATAAAAGGGGCCGGGAGAGGGGAGTGGGAAAGAAAGGGGTGAAGAAGAGAAGGGGGATGGTGCAGTGGAAATGAATGGAGGGAGGGGTAAAAGAGAGGATGTGGAGGAAAGGGGGTGGAAGAAGGGAAGGGGAAAGAGGGGGGAGGGAGTGAAGGAGGCATGGGGCAGTGGAAAAGAATGTGTGGATTGTTCGGGGACGTGGAGGAGCGGTAAGGGGGTAAGGGACAGCGGGGAGGCACCCACTTGTACCGGCCGGGACCACTTTAACCGTTGCGCGTCACCGCACCCTGAAGGTTCCCGCCGGCAAGCAGCGCCTCCAGGCCGTCAGATGGGGTCCGGGTGGGGGTGGGGGTGGGGGTGGGGGGGGGGGGGAGCCGGGAACCAGCGCCTCCAGGGCGTCATGGTGGGGGGGGGGGCGCCGGGAACCAGCGCCTCTGGGCTGTCAGGTGTGCGGGACGCTGGGAGAGACGCCGGGGGCACCTGTCGAGGAGCAGCACCTGTAGGGTGTGTGTGGGGGGGGGGGGGGGGTGTAAGGCCTGTATGGGTGCGGAAGCAAAGGGGTGTGTGTAGGTACAGTAATGGGAGGGAGAACAGCAGAGGTGGGGAGGAGCTGGAGGGGAGCTGCAAGCCCTGGAGGCATCATTCCGCTCACTGTTATAGGCTACAGGAGGAGGCATTGTAGGTTGTCGAGAGCACCACCCACTGACACACACATACACCACACACTCTCACCGCACACAACGCTCACACTCACACACACACACAACAACAATCCCCTCACGCACATCCCACACTGTACATTCCATGCTCATACCCCACGCCCAAAACACACACCCACACACCCAACACTCACACCCACATTCACAATTCAAACTGCATACTTACACACCACACTCGCACCCGACACACCCCACTTCCTCACACACCTCATAAATCGACACACCCCACACACCCATACACCCCATACATCCATACACCCACACACCCACACCCACACTCCCAACACTCACACCCCATATTCACAATTCAAACCCCATACTTACACACCACACTCGCACCCGGCACACCCCACTCCCTCACACACCTCATAAATCGACACACCACACTCCCCCCACACACCATACATAGCCACACCCACACACCCACACACCCAACACTCACACCCCACATCCCAAGCCAAACCCCAACTCACACCCCACACCCCCCCCCCACCCCCCACACCCCCCACACCCCACCCACCCACCACCCCCACCCCACCCCCCCCACCCCCACCCCCACCCCCCCCCCCCCACCCCACCCACCCCACCCCCCCACCCCCCACCCACCCCCCCCCCCCCCACCCCCCACCCCCACCCCCACCCCAGCCCTCCCCCACCCCCCCCCCCCCCACCCCACCCCCTCACCACCCACCCACCCCCCCCCCCCCCACCCCCCACCACCCACCACCCCCCACCCCCCATCCCCCCCACCCCCCATCCCCCCACCCCCCATCCCCCCCCCACCCACACCCCCCACCCCCCCCCCCCCCCCCACCCCGACACCCCCCCCACCCCCCCCACCCCCCCACCCCCCCCCCCACCCCCCCCCCCACCCCCCACCCCCCCCCCCTCACCCCCACCCCCACCACCACCCCCCCCCCACCCCACCCCCACCCCCCACCCCACCCCACCCCCCACCCCCCCCCCCCACACCCACACCGCATTGTAACGGTTGAATGTGGTTTGAAAGTCTTCTTTTTTTTAATTTTTTATTGAGGTTGTATTTATACTGTCCATAGCATGTAAGCCTGGGTATTCAGGCTTGTTTTCAATGCTGGCCAGCTGTAGTGTTGGTGTTATCTTACCACACAGTAGCTGCTGATAAGGTAGTTGATTGCCTGCATTTCAGCAGCAGATAGATGGTTGGTTTGGTTGGTAGTCTATGTTAATTCTTTTTAATTTTCTTGGCATATATGTGTTTTATTTTGTCTACTCTTACTGCTAGACTAGCCTACTCCTATTTACATATCATAGGCTTGTACGTAGCTGTGTGGTGTGTTATCTGGCTACTTTTGGCATGGTTACCTTCCATTGGGTGTCCCGCTGGAGGGCTGTGACATATCACATGCCCCTTTGCAGTGCAGCTCATTGGGGGTTTCCTAGCCTTATTTTGCACAGATATTTTTTATATGTTTTTAGGTCAGGAATTTGTCGCCCCTTTACTGTTTGGGCATTCCACACCTTGGCAGCCATTTCCAGCGTGCTTCTCTCGTGAGCTTACAGTCTACATTTCTTGGGGATATATTTTGATGGCCATCATTAACCCATAGTGAGAGTTCCCTCTAATTCTTTTACTCCTCAACTTTTCCTTTTTCTTGTTCTTTCGTTCCTTCTTTCTTTCTGTCTTTCTTTCATTTATTCATTCTTCTTCCTCTTCTTTTACTTCTTCCCAACTGAGTCAAACCAATGACTTATAAAATTGATACTTGTCATTACCTAGGCTGGCGCTCAGCATTAATAGGACAGGGACTGGTTAGCACAGTGTCAGGATAATGTGACTGTATGGGATATGGGGTCATGATGCTGACTACCTGGTCTCCCAGTGGGGCAGCACTATTACATCACTATGAGTGTGCGCTGTCACAAGTCAGTACAATATGACCTTAGATGTTTCTAGAACGTAAGCCAACAAACAAATCTTCCTGTACTAGTACTTCTTCTCCTGCGTTCATTTCTATACTCCTCCCCTCATCCTTTAGCCAATTACTTATTACTTTTACGAGGCATTTACGGTGCTTATTTTTTTAGTATGTATATGTGTGTTTTAATGCAGACATTCTATTTATCGTAATTGTTGTTATTTCTGTCAAATTCACGCACGGCGCTGCAGGTTTGCCGCTGTTTATGGGCGATGTAATTATGTGTTTACTGAGGCTGAGGAGGTGTGTGTGTTAGAGGGTGGGTGGGTGGGTGGGTGGGTGGGGGGTAATGGCGGGGGGAGGAGGTGATTAAGAGGGCCCCTATAAGTGCCTCACTATTGAGTGCCGGTGGCCGCTGTGGGGGCAGGGGGGGGGGGGGCAGGGTACCTGAGGGGAGTGTCACACCCGACACCCACACCCCGCCCTCACCTGCCCCCCCAGCCACAGCTCACACCCACACACACCCCTCATCCACCCCAGCCATACCCACCCCACCCACACCCCGCCCTCACCTGCCCACCCCCCACCCACAGCTCACACCCACACACACCCCTCATCCACCCCACCCACACCCTGCCATCACCTACCCCACACCCACACCTCGCACACCCACACCCCACACCTCAAACCCACCCCCGCCCTACCCACACACCCATCGACCCCCCCATCCACCCCGCCATCCCCTACCCCCCACCCACACCCCGCCACCCCACACCCCACACCTCAAACCCACCCCCGCCCTACCCCCACACCCACCCCCCCCCATCCACCCCGCCATCCCCTACCCCACCCCCACCCCCCCCCATCCACACCCCATCCATACCGCACTCACCTACCTCACCCACCCAGACACCCCCCACCCCCACCCCCCCCCTCACCCCCCTCACCACCCCCCCCCCCTCCCCCCCACCCCCACCCCCACCTACCCCCCCCATCCCACCGACCACCCCCCACATCCCACCACACCCCACACCCACCATCCACCCCCCACACCCCCACCCCCCCACCCCCCCCCACCACCCCCCCCACCCCCCCACCACCCCCCCACCCCCCCCCCTCCCCCTCCCCCCCCCCCCCCACCCTCCACCCCCCTCCCACCCCCACCCCCCCACCCCCCCCCCCCCACCCCACCCACCCCTCCCACCCACCCCCCCCACCTCACCCCCCCCCACCCCCCACCCCACCCCCCCCACCCCCCCCCCCCCCCCCCACCCCACCCACCCCACCCCACCCCCCCCCCACCCCCCCCCCACCCCACCACCCCCCCCCCACCCCCCACCCCCCTCCCCCTCACCCCCCCACCGCCCCCCCACCCCCACCCACCCCCCCCCCCCCCCCTCCCCACCCCCACCCCCCCCACCCCCCCCACCCCCACCACCCCCCCCACCCCCCCCACACCCCCACCCCACCCCCCCCCACCCACCCCCCCCCACCCCCCACCCCCCACCCCACCCCCCCACCCCACCCCCCCCCACCCCCCCACCCCCCCCACCCCCCCCCCCCCCCCCACCCCCCCCCCCCACCCCACCCCACCCTCCCCCCCACCCCCCCACCCCACCCCCCCCACCCCACCCACCCCCCCCCCCCCCCCCACCCCACCCCCACCCCACCCCCCCACCCACCCCCCCCCCCACCTCCCCTCCCCCCACCCCACCCCCCCTACCCCCACCCACCCCCCCCACCCCACCCACCCCCCCCCCACCCCACCCCCCCCCACCCCACTCCACCCCCACCCCACCCCACCCCACCCCCCTCCCCCCCACCCCCCCCCCCCACCCCCCCTCCACCCCCACTCCACCCCACCCCACCCCCCCCACCACCCACCCCCCCCCACCCCCCACCCCACTCCCCCCCCACCCCCCCACCCACCCCCCCCCCTACCCCACCCCACCCCACCCCACCCCCATACCCAACTCCACCCCACCCTACCCCCACTCCACCCCACCCTACCCCACTCCACCTCCACCTCCACTCCCACCTCACCCAACCCCACCCTACTCGACCCCACCCTACCCCACCCCACCCACCCCTACCCCACTTCACCCCACCCTACCCCACTCCACCTCCACTCACACCCCACGGACCTCCACTCACACCTCACCCTTCAAGTCTTTTAAATGGTTTACGTCCATAAGTTATTTAATTGTTTTTTGGGGTAAAACAGTTTATTCATCAAAACATACATTTGTTCATGGCCGAGGCACTGGCTTTGCGGCCGTGTAGATATATATATGTACATCAGTGGGTAGTAGATTATGAAGGGTGTTAGTGTGTTAGTGTTACTGTTAGTGAGTTAGCCATAATAAGTTCAGTATTATGGGCTAAGATGATGGGTCACTGCAAAACCTGTGCTGCTATTATGGGTGTGGTGTATGTGATAGGGGTGGGTGAGATAATGGATCCCCCCTCCCCCTTTTAACGCTTACATTTATGCACACACAGGCAATGTACTTACATATGCATTACTGAGGGCAGGTTAAAATAGGTACCTGTTGCTGCTCAGCGCTTGGCGTTATGAGGTCAGGACAGGAACTGGGCGCACAGTGTCAGGATAATGTGACTATGTGGGACATCAGGTCATGGTACCAGTAGCCTGATTTCCCAGTGGGGCAGCACTATAAAGTCACCATGAGTGTGCACTGTCACTACACCAACCACTCAGCCTCCCCCTGCCCTCTCAGAGGACTGTGGTTGGGCTCTTAGGCTGCCTTTTTCCTCCCTCCCCCCCCCCTCCCCCCCAATTTCTCTGACCACTACCCATCGGAAGCCAACTCCCGACCACATGGGACCTCTTTCAGTGGTGCCCATACAGTGCTGCAGATTTGGAGCCTTCAGCGCACCAATGCGACTGAAAACTCCCCCAAAACAACACCATGCTGCATGCAGGATGTACAGAATCCTGGTCATGGCACCAGTGTCATTGTTTTACGTGCTTTCAGTTCACACATCTCCAAAGTTAGCCAGTTATCAGAAACATTATTCTGAGCTAAGATGGAGTAAGTTATAAGGCTAACACTGGTTTTTTTCAGCAAAAACAAAGAGAAAAAAGGGTGATGTTAAAAAACCGGATCATCACTACCACTGCTGATCACTGGCTATATGAAGGTTTATTACAACACATCCTCGCATAAAATATTCCTTCTTTAGTCTTTAATAGAGATAATGAACTTTTACATTACCATTAATCATTGAACTGAAACTGAAATAAGTAAGTTTAATATACTAATATAAGGCACCTATTTTGTTTAATTATCAGCTGATACCCCATGTGAATATTCTTAAATCAGTGCCGGAATGTGACTAACCATTGTTAAGCCACAAAAACGTCCCCTGCATTCCATGTGCTAGGTCCCGTCCCAAAGTCTTGCTGATGTCGAAACGCGACTAATTAGTCAATCCCAGTATATGAATCTGCACACCCCAACCAAAAGTAGCCAGATAACACACCACACAGCTATGTACAAGTCTATGATATGTAAATAGGAGTAGGTTAGTCTAGTAATAAGAGTAGAACAAAATATAATACATATATATGCCAAGAAAATAAAAAGAAACTAACATAGGCTACTAACCATACCAACCAACTATCTGTGCTACTGAAATGCAGGCAATCAAATTACTTATCAGCAGCTACTGTGTGGTAAGATAACAACAACACTACAACTGGCCAGCATTGAAAACAAGCCTGGGTGCCCGGGCTTATATCCTATGGACAGTATAAATACAGCCTCAATAACAATTTCTTTTTTAAATGAATCAAAGACCATTCCGCTGAATACTCAAAGAATGATATTTAAGCAGCTGTCACACATCACCGGATTGAGCAACGGACAGAATTGTCTAGTCCGGTGGTGTTCGGGGTGATAAGTATCAAAATATATTAAAATGTGTCCAAAAGGTTGCGATATCGGGTCAAAGGCCACTGGATGAACGAACATGAAATGGACATGAAATGGACAGGAAATGGACATGAACCAGACATGAAACGGACATGAACGGATAACCAACGGACCATCAGCGGACTAAACGGACAAGAACTGTAGACATCAATCCGGCATAATCCGTTCCAAGTTTTGTGCATGTTCAAAACTTGTAATGGATCAGGCCGGATATCAATGGATATCAATAGATATGCAATGAATATGCAACGGACACAAACCAGACTTTGCCGGGTATCAACAGACTTTGTTTGGTTTCTTTCCGTTTCCCCAATCCGGTGATGTGTGACAGCTTTACAACAAAATGGAAAAATCTAATTAAGAGTACAAGTGTAAACAAATAAATCATAACACGCTCTCAATTAAATAAATCTGGTTAATCATGCGCCACTAAATCTAGGTCAGTAAATCATTCCATAACTCATCTCATCATCATAAGTTACCATACGAGAGCCACCCTTTTGAATTCTACCGGAACATCCTGTTCTACCGCTAAGTTCCCCCCCCCCCCCCATCCCCCGTCTAGTGAAATGTAAACCGCCAGGTGAATGAATGTAAAACGCAATATCGCCTAAAGCCGTGTGTATACAATGCTGCAAGCATTCTCAATGCAATCATCTGGCAACAATTTGCCAATAAAAAAGGTTTTGAACACGACATTACCGTTAACAAAAAAAGACATAAAAGAAAAAAGCCATGAAAAATAAACTCCTGTTGGCCCAAAAATGAGACAATACATGTGTTGTCGCCACACACACACACTCTCTCTCTCACCCACACACCCACACACACACTCACACACTCACACACTCACACACTCACCCCTGACTGTGGTTACTGTGGCGAGCGCTGCTTGTGGACTCTTATCGTCACTGTGCTAAGTTATTTCTCCTAGTCATAAATCCAGCCTCTGTGGCCAGCACATGTCAACCGGCGTAGATCTCCTGATTACATCCCCTCCCCCCTCCCCATTCCCTTCCCCTCCCCTCCCCTCCCCTCCCCCATCTCCCCTCCCATCCCCCCTACCCTCCCCCTACCCTTCCCCTTCCCCTCCCTCTCCCCTCCCTCCCTTTCCTTCCCCTCCCCTCCCCTCCCCTCCCCCTCCCCTTCCCCTCCCTTCACCCCTCCACATCCCCCCTTCCCTTCCCCCTCCCTTTCCCTCTCCTCCCCCTCCCCTTCCCTCTCCTTCCCCCTCCTCCCCTTCCCCTTCCCTCCTCCCTTCCCATCCCCTTCTCCATCTCCTTCCCCATTCCCCGTCACCCTCACCCCTCACCCCTCACCCTCCTCACCCCCCCCCCCCCCCTCACCCCTCACCCCTCCCAAACACACACGCCGACGGCCGCTGCATACTTATTAAATATGATGCTGATTCAAGGAGGCGTGGGAACGTGGCGACGTGGGTACGCCGGGCGGTGAGGCCGGGCGGTGAGGCCGGGCGGTGAGGCCGGGCGGTGAGGCCGCGACACTGCCCCTGGAGGGCGGGCGGCCGTGTACCTGTGCGACCAGTGTCCACGCGGCCCGCAGATAGCGCTGATTGAATCTGGCTGCCTCCCCGCACCTACAAGGGACGCCCCGCTTATCTGTGAGCAGTGGCGGCGGTCAGCGGAGCCCCGCCCCCCGCCCGAGGGGAGGAGGCGGCCGGCTCCCCGTGGCCTCCCCCACCCCCTTCCACTCCCCCTCCCCCCTCTTTCTCTTTCCCTTCCCTTCCCTTCCCTTCCCCTCTCCTTTCCCCTCTCCTTCCCCCCCTTCCCCCCCTTCCCCCTCCCTTTCCCATCCCATCCCATCCCTTCCCCTCCCCCTCTCCTCCCCCTCCCTTCCCCTTCCCCTCCCTCTCCTCCCCCTCCATTCCCCCTCCCCTCCCCCTTCCCTGTTCCTCCTCCCTGTTCCCCCTTCCCCTTCCCCCTTCCCCCTCTCCCCATTCGCCTCCCTCTCTCTCCCCTCTCCTTGCCCCCCCCCTCCCTCTCTCCATGCCCATCCCCCCTCCGCTCCCCTCTCCCCTCCCCTCTCCCCTCCCCTCTCCCCTCCCCTCTCCCCTTCCTCCTCCCCTTCCCGTCCCCTCCCCCTCCCTCCCCTTCCTTCCTTTTCCCCTCCGTCTTCCCTCTTCCCCCTCCTCCCCCTACTCTCGCCCTGTCCCCCTTGCCCTTCCCCTCCCCCCCCCGCCCCCGCCCAGCACCAGCCTTTCTCACCATTCTGTATTGTTCTCCTATTAATATTACCCGCGGTATGTGGGAGGTAATGAACTGGGTAAGTACTGAGTCCAGTGTCGGCCCCGCCCCCCTCCCCCTTGTCTCTCCCCTCTCCAAGTCCCGCCTCACCGACCTCCCTCAGGCGCCATATTGGTATGCATGGGTAGTCGCATATGTAGGCCACTATGTGTGTATATATAGTGTATATATAGTTGATATAAAACGCTCGTTGGACCAGACGGGATGGCCGAATGAGTTGAGCGTCCGTCTCCTGTTTTGGGATATTGGGGATCCGAACCCATGGGTTTGTGGGTTCAAACCCTGGTTAAGTCAAACCAATGACTTTAAAATGTATACTTGTCGCTTTCTAACCATGCAATCAGCCTTATTAGGATAGGGCAAGGACTGGTTGGCTCAGTGTCAGGATAATGTGACTGAGTGGATATCAGGCCATGGTGCTGGTGGCCTGGTCTGCCAGTGGGGAAGCACTATAAAGTCACCATGAGTGCGCACTGTCACAAGTCGGTACCCGACCTGATATTACCTTCGATGTTGCTAGCATGCAAAACAACAACAAACAAAACAAAATAAACCGCTTCTTTTATTTAATGACGCCTCTAGAGCACATTGATTTTTATCATCAGCTATTAGACGTCAAACATATGGTCATTCTGACATATTTCTTTGGATGAAACCAGATAGGCTACTCTTTCTGATAAACAGCAAGGGAACTTTTATATGCACCTTCACACCGACAGGATAGCACATACCACAACCCTTGGTGAACCAGTTCTGGACCACTGGTTGGAATGGAAAATAGTGCAAACGGCAAATGTGTCCACTGAGCAGGATCGATAAGATGACCGACACCTTCACAGGTGGACATGCTACTGTCTGAGCTATGTCCCACTCCATATAGCTTATAATTATATGCACATATATACATATATATATATGCATATGTATACATGTAAATATATTAGCTTTGGCAGATATATAGCGATTATATGTCATATATAATATATATGTGTCGTATAACTTGTAATTCTAATAGTAATACTATTTAGGATTCATGTGCTCATGTTCTCATTTATTTACTCCTTCATTCATTAGTGCTTTATGCTGTAATTATATACCGCTATATATAGCATGACGGGACACAGATGCCAGTGTTCTATCATGTGATTATATACCGCTTTTTATAGCATGACTTGACACAAATGCCCGGGTTCTATCTTCTAAATATTTACTGCAATATATAGCATGACCTGACACAGATGCTAGTGCTCTATCATGTGATTATTAACCGCTTTTTATTGCATGACTTGACACAACTGCCACTGCTCTATCTTCTAAATATTTACCACTATATATAGCATGACGGGACACATATGCCAGTGCTCTATCATGTGATTATATACCGCTTTTTATAGCATGACTTGCCACAACTGCCACTGCTCTATCTTCTAAATATTTACCACTACATATAGCATGATTTGACACAGATATCAGTGCTCTATCATATGATTATATACCGCTTTTTATAGCATGATTTGACACAACTGCCACTGCTCTATCTTCTAAATATTTACCACTAGACCCGACGGGATAGCCGAATGAGTTAGAGCGTCCGTCTCCCGTCTGGTAGATCATGGGGTCGTGGGTTCGAACCCTGGTGGAGTCAAACCAATGACTTAACATTTGATACTTGTCGCTTCCTAGCCAGGCGCTCGGCATAAATAGGATAGGACAGGGACTGGTTGGCTCAGTGTCAGGCTAATGTGACTGAGTGGGATATCAGGTCATGGTGCCGGCGGCCTGGGTTCCCAGTGGGACAACACTATGAAGTCGCCATGATTGCGCACTGTCACAAGTCGGTACCCGTCCTGATATGACCGTAGATGTTGCTAGGACGTAAACAACAAGAAACAAACTATCTTCTAAATATTTCCTGCTATATCTAGCATGACTTGACACAGATATCAGTGCTCTATCTTGTGATTATTAACCGCTTTTTATAGCATGACTTGACACAACTGTCACTGCTCTATCTTCTAAATATTTACCGCTGTATATAGAATGACTTGACACAGATGCTAGTGCTCTATCATGTGATTATATACCGCTATATATAGCATGACTTGACACAGATGCTAGTGCCCTCTCATGTGATTTTATACCGCTATATATGGCATGACTGGGCACAGATGCAAGCCTGGACGCAGATGCTAGTTTTCTATCCTCTAATTATACACAGTTATATATTATATGAATGGCCACATAGAGCAATGCTCTTTCCTCTAAATATATACCGTTATATATATTCGACGTAATATACCCATAACTACACTCGTAAGTTATATTAATATAATATATTATATATCACACATATATATATACCACGAATGGCTTCAGATATCAGTATTTGATCCTCTAATTATATACCGTGATATATACCGTGAATTACCGCAGATGTCAGTAGTGAATGCTCTAAGCTTATACTGCTATATATAGCACGAATGGGCACAATTGCCTTTGATTTATCTTCTGAATAGAGCCTGGTAATATGGATTGATGCACTGTGACAGGGTGAGTGGTGGTGGAGGAGGGTGCGGTGGGTGGGTGTAGGGTCGAGGTGGTGGCAGTCTGAGTGGAGGTGGTGTGCGTTGTGTGGCTGGAGGTGGGGTGCAGTGTGAGGGTGGAGGGTTGGGGTTCAGTGTGAGGGTGGAGGGTTGGGGTGCAGTGTGAGGGTGCAGGGTTGGGGTGCAGTGTCCGGGTGGTGGTGGTGTGGGTGTAGGTGGGGTGCAGTGTGAGGGCGGTGGTAGTGTGTGGGTGTACGTGGGGTACAGTGTGTGGGTGGTGGTAGTGTGTGGGTGTAGGTGGGGTGCAGTGTGAGGGTGGAGGTTTGGGGTGCAGTGTGTTGGTGTAGGTGGGGTGCAGTCTGAGGGGGGGGGGGGGCCTGGGCTGTGTTGGTTGTTTATTTATTAGCAGATTGACACAAAAACCAACTGTTTAGTGATCAGGACCACCGCGTTCCTAACCCTAGTATCGTCCAATCAGCAGGCGGCTTAGATATTCCTGTTAGCATGCTTTAAGGAGCACCCCCTCCACCTCCTCCACTACCGCCTCCACCTCCACCACCACCACCACCAACACCACCACATTTTCACCACCACATTCACCTCCACCACCACATCTTCCACCACATCCAACACCACCTCCACCTCCTCCACTACCACCTCCACCACCACATTTTCATCACCACACCTACCTCCACCACCACATCTTCCACCACATCAAACACCACCACCACGACCTCCACGACCTCCATGTCCTCCACTACCACCTCCACCTCCATCTCCATCTCCATCACCACCTCCACCCCCCACCTCTTCCACCTGCTCCACTATCACCTCCTACTCCACCTCCATCTCCACCACCTCCATCATCTCCACCACCTCCATCACCTTTACCACCCCCCTTCCCCTCCCCTCTCCCTCCTGCCGCCTCCCCCCCCCCCCCTCACCACCTCCCCATTCACCTCTCCATCCCCCTCCCCATTCCCCTCTCCTCTCTCTCCTCCCTCCCCCTCTCCCCCTCCCCCTCTCCCCCTCCCCTCCCCATCTTCCTCCCCTTCTCCCTCTCCCTCCCCATCCGCCTCTCCATCTCCCTCCCCCTCCGCGTACCCCTCCCCGTACCCCTCCCCATAACCCCTCCCCCTCCCCCCCCTCCCCCCCTCCTCCCTCTCATTATCTCCCTCCCCCCCTCCCCTTGTGGGTGAGAGGTTGGGTAGGTGTTTCCCCCTAAGTGGGGGGCACGGTGTGGGGGGTGGGGGGGGTGGATGTAGAGTAGGTGTTTCCCTAATGGGGGCGGTGTGGGGGGGAGTAGGGAGTGGGGTGTGGGTGTGGGGGGGGGGAGGAAGTTGGGTGGGTGTTTCCCTAATGGGGGGGCACGGTGTGGGGAGTGGGGGTGTGGGTGTGGGTGGGAGGTTTGGTAGGTGTTTCCCTAATGGGGGGGGGGGGGCGCTGTGTGGAGGGAGTCGGGGTGTGGGGGTGGGTGGGAGGTTGGGTAGGTGTTTCAATCATGGGTGTTGGGGCGCGGTGTGGAGGGAATGGGGGTGGGAGGTAGGGTAGGTGTTTCCCTAATGGGTGTGGGGGCGCGGTATGCGGGGAGAGGGGGTGTGGGGGTGGGTGTGAGGTATGGTAGGTGTTTCCCTAGTGGGGGTGTGTGGGGGTGTGGGTGTGGGTGGGAGGTTGGATAGGTGTTTCACTCATGGGGGGGGGCGCGTTGTGGGGGGAGTGGGGGTGGGGGGAGGTTGGGTAGGTGTCACCTTAATCGTGGTTGTGGGGGAGGGGGAGTGTGGAGGTGGGAGTGGCGGTGGGGGTTGGGGTGGGGGGTGGGAGGTGTGTCGCCCTAATCGGGGTGGTGGGGTGAGGGTGGGGGACGGGTAGGGGGGATGTGGATGGGGTGGGGGTGGGGTGTTGCCCTAATCGGGGCAATCTCCTCCAGGCCGTCACTTGATCCCTGCCGGCTGATGGTCACTTAAGTGACCACTAGTGGCCGTCGATCGGGACTTGGTGCTGCCCGGATTGACCGCCAGGGGGTGGCAGAGCGCCAGCGTCTCCACCCGAACAGGCCGGAACCGGAAGTGGAAGTAGACACAGCAGTGCTTGCCAGCGAGCTGCCCTCATTTCAACTGCTGTTTGACCTATTTAAATTCTTCTCTTTTTTAGGGGTGTAAAGTGCGTGGTTTATTTATTGGATTAGATTTTGTGAGGCAATGTTGAAGCACTTTTTGTGTCTAATGTCTGTCATTTCTGGATAAGCATCTAACCATTAGACTCCAGCGCCCCCGATGCAGCCCTCCCCCCCCCCCCCCTCTACCGACACCTACTTGTGTATGTGGCATTTTTCACCTGGCAAGTGAGAACAAACTTTCTCTTTGATAGAGCGGCAAACATATTGTAAAATATTCCGACTTTTTAGGTCTGGTTCATAAATAAATAATAGTTTAAATCAATTCTAAAATATCTCATTTTCACGAAACTCATATGTGAAGCATTAAGAAAACTGTTTTAATCATATTTAAGTCATCCAGTTATTTCTATAAAGTCATTATAATTCTATTCCAATTATGTAAGTAGCCCTATAAAACCGCTTTAAAAATACCTAATTCATTCTATCGTGTTGGTAAATACATATGCATAATATTCAAACCAAGTTGTGAAACCATGGTAGATTATGTATATTAATTGAAGTGATAATTAATATCAGATTGTTCTAAGGTTCTACATCAAATATATCCACTGGAGATAAGAATTCTGGAAAATGATTACTGTATTGCTAAATTACAGACAAATAGTCTGTGAAGAATGCCACAGAATGAGTACAATAATTAAGTTAAGAAACAGAGTTCTATGTGCCTGTTATGGTATGATTTACAGATGCCAGTATCTGAGGGAGTGTTGGCAATGTATGGGGGCTGTGTGTGAGTGTTTGCAGGACCTGCTAAATCCAGGTGTCAGGCTGGAGGTGGAAGGTGGAGTGTGTGTGTGTGTGTGTGTGTCTGTGGTGAACCCTCCCTACCCCACCTGGTGGCAGTTTGGTGAACTAAAGATGATGCAATATGTAATTCTCAAAGTAAGGTATGTAGAAACTCCTACTATTTTGGAGTTGACCCAATCTAAGGGACTGTTGACCCCTGGTGGGGGTCTACTCACTCCGACCCTGCCTCCCCCCATCACTGACTGGAGGAGTTCAGCCAATGAAATGCCATGTTACTATCTCTGACTGAGGAGACTCCCAGCAACTGTGTACCTGTATTTTGAATCTGTTCCATCCAAATAAAATAGCTGGGCAGGGGGCATGGCAGGCAGATGACCTGGAGACAGCGCAGCAGGGGGAGCCAGCCACCCCTCCCTACTACACTTTACCACACTTAATTTTTGTTGGGTTACTATTTCTTGGAACTGATATAGTAAGCAGATATAGTAAGTAGATATAGTAAGCAGATATAATAAGCAGATATAGTAAGCAGATATAGTAAGCGGATCATCGCTTGAGTAATATCATACATTAGTGCTTTTTGGCCTCCACACACAGAACTTAGGGTTCTATTTCCTATAAAGATTCTAGCGTGTAAAATACCGCTAGTTAACAATATGGAATAGGCTTCCACCCAAAATAGTCGAAGCTCCATCACTAAATGCATTGAAAAACAGTCTTGATGAATTTTTGAGTCAGTATCGGTTTTAGTCAGTCCTCCCCGCATGACCATTATAACCTAAATATATCAACTGAAGATGATAAGTATAACTATAAGTATAAGCACACATATCATCATGAAATGCATCAGATGTTGCTAAGAAGGGACCCCCCCCCCCTACCCTTCAGTACCCATTGCCGTAGCTTTGCTTCTCCGGGGACTGGGCGCCGTCTCGGAGTCTTTGTGGAACCGTTATGGTCCCTCCGACCGCCGGAGGAGCCTCCCACTCCCACCCCCGGGAGGAGGGTTGCGTCAGGTTATGGTACTGGAGAGGCGGGAGGGAGTGTTACCTCGGGTGCGTTATGACAGTCGCGTCCCTACCGTACACACGGCCAGACAGAGACAGCAGCTAGCTAACCAGAGTCAGGCGGCGGCAGAGGGGGGAGGGAGGGGGGAAGCGGGTATCTACAACCGGAAGTATATACGCTCAGCAGGATGGCGGATACACACAGCTCCTGAAATAAGCATGTATGTGATGTGTAACGTATTATGCGAGTATAAATGTACAGAAGGGAACCAAATTATATAAATATATGCATGCTATATATATATATATATGCTGTATATACACATGTTGTGTATATACATGCTGTATATATGCTGTATAAGAATTATACGAGTATAATAGCCCGCAATATCTCTCCTGCTCCCCAGCACTCCCCCCCCCCCACCCCCACCCCAGTCATCGAGTGATGGAGTCTGGACTAGTCATCTACTGCTCCAGCCTAGTATATTTGAGTGGCATGCATTAGAATCAAAGATGCTAATATACAGTAGAATCTTCGATAGAACCAACTGGCTTCCTAATGACAGAACCTAGATCACTGTCAGAAGGCGAAGTCTATTTTGCAGGCGCCATGTTAAAACCCAGTGAACCGTGTCCGCAGCCATGCCCCAGATAACGCCCCCCTACCAGCCCCCCCCCCCCCCTCACCACCACCACCACCACACACATTCTCCACCATCTCCTCCCTGCACACACACTCAGATTCATGGCGCGCCCCCCTACCCCCTCTCAGCAGACTAATAATTGAACATCCTGTCTGAACAGCAATGCAATATGCACCCGTAATGCTATTTTACACTTTTTCACAAAGCCCACAATAATCACATCTTCTGCCCCCCCCCCCCCCACCGCACCCCCTACCCCCAGCCCGCACCCCAGACTAACAAGCACCCCACCCACAAACTGGCCGAATTTATTACATTATCAGAACTGTTACACAAACTTTCCCTGTCCCTAATTCTAATCATGTGGTACTTATCTATATACTCGATATATGACATGATTGGTTGTATTATGGATATATAACATGCTTGGTTGCACATATATATAATCAGTTATGTAACGTGATTGGTTATATCTCGGTTATAAAACGTGATTGGCTATACATCGGTTATATGCCATGATTGGCTATATATAGGTTATTATAAGGTCATTGCCTATTTAACTGTTTTATGCCATGAATGGTTGTCTATCGGTTATCAAACGTGATTCCCTATATATATATATATTATATATCAGTTTGTATGCCACGATTGGCTATATATAGGTTTAAATAATGTGATTGGGTTTATAACTTGCATAACATGATTGGCTACATATCGGTTATATAACATGATTACACGTGTCAACTGCATGGTGTGATTCGTTATGTAACTTGTATAACACGAGTGGCTATATAGCTGTTGTATCACGCGATTGGTTATACTGAATACACATGATTGGTTATATATATACCACAAAACATGATTGGTTATAGATATCGACTACAAAACATGATTGGTTATATATATAACACAAAACATGATTGGTTATATATATAGACTACAAAACATGATTGGTTATATATATAGACCACAAAACATGATTGGTTATATATATATAGACTACAACACATGATTGGTTATATATATACCACAAAACATACTTGGTTATATATATATAGATTACAAAACATGATTGGTTATATATATATAGACTACAAAACATGATTGGTTATATATATAGACTACAATACATGACTGGTTATATTTATATAGACTACAAAACATGATTGGATATATATATAGACTACAAAACATGATTGGTTATAAATATATATATATATATATATATATATATATATATATATATATATAGAACACAAAACATGATTGGTTATCTAATGCCCGGTACACACTGCCCGTATACGACGTAAAAACCGGTGCACACTGCCCGTATACGACGTAAAACTGGGTTTTAGTCGTTAGGTGTGCGACCCCCGCGCACACTAGACGCATGCGATTCACGACTAAAACTAATTTTTAGGGCTAAAACGGTAGGTGTGCGCTAGCACTACGATTGCGATTCCCGATTCGAAAAATGAATCGGCCCGACTCCAGTTTTAAGCTGATCGGGAGTCCTAAGCGCGAATCCTATACGCTATGTGTGTACATGGCATAAGTATGTGACATTCCAGCTCGTAATTGTATTTGCATATTTGGACCGACAATTTGCTTAATGAATGAGCTTTGTTTTGTTGTTGTGATTCTCGTTGTATTGGGCCACTGAACATGTAGGGGTTATGGGTACAACAACAACAACAAACCCAAAAGCAACAAAGCATTACGACCAAAGCTGCAGCATCTCATGAAAATATCCAACTTTTGAAAGAAGAAAAAAAAGGACCCTTTTTTTGGTTGGTACATTAGTTGTTTAAACAGGGAAAATTTCAATCGCGGACGATTGGTCTTCCTCATTCCACTGCTCTTGCCCTATCCTAATAATGCCGAGTGCCTGGCTAGGAAGTGACAAGTATCAATTTTTAAGTCATTGGTTGGACTCGACCAGGGTTCGAACCCACGATCTACCAAACACGGGAGACGGACGCTCTAACTCATTCGGCCATCCCGTATATAACGATCGTATATATCTAACTTAAATACCGGTACACTTATGGAACATGGATTGCTGAATGGAAGGTACAATAAGTCAGCTTAATACAATTTATCACTGTTGGGGTATTTGATTATTACCATTTCATATGTGCATGCCGAGAATAACTTTGCCTCTTTTCACTTCAAATATCTGTCCACTTCATATATATCCCTTTAAGATATAAATGACTTCGATTAAGCTAACATATTTAGCTATGAAAGAAACTTTGGCAGAAACTCAAAAATTCATCCGATTGTTAAGATTTAACATGAGAGGCTCAGTGAACTCCATGTCGACTTCCTGTGGGTTGCGTGCAACCATTTGACATGAATAGCTAATGCACAATTTGGAAAGAAACAAAGAAAATGTTCAAGTAAATAACCCTCCATGAGCCTTCAGAAGTATTCCTGTCCTGTTCTCAGCATTGAACTTGTGCTGTGTAACAATAACCTAGTATAGGATGCCTTGTCTATTATACCGAGCTCCAACATTTTGGGGGGCTTTTAATTGCTTTTTTTGTGCGCATGTGTGTCATTTTGAAAAAAAAATCTTTATTAATGAGTGTTGCTAATAATCAGTGCCAAAGTGTGGTTCCCTCGGGTGAGGGGGGAGCGCGCGTGTGTGTGTGTGTGTGGGGGGGGGGGGGTACTGATGTGGGGGGAGGGCCGCAGGGTGGTTGTGGTAGGAGCTCAGGGTGTGAGGAGGGTGGGGGGGGGGGGGGGTGAGGTTGGGGGGGGGGGGGGGGGGGGGGATGCGGACCCGCCTGCTGATACAAATCACATTAGGTGGTGCTGAGTCACCCTGCTTATACGCTCTGTGGTAATGCCTCACCCCAGCTACAGTCACACCCAAAAAGAAACAACTAAGCCAGAAAAAAACCTTTAAAAAAAACTAAATAATAAGTACACAACAAAAACTAAAAAAAAACTAAAAAAACTCACACGGCCAAACCACAAACACACACAGAGTAGCAATTGCACAAAAATAGAACCACAAACGAAGAAGAATTTATAACATTCCCAGGATACACTTATTCTTTTTTTGGTGACAATTCTTACAATTTGTTTGTTTAAGGATTGGGACTAAATTTCAATTGTAATTCGAGTATGGTTAGTTCTCATCGAAATACTGCTACCCTCACAGACGTCATAGTGAATTTAGACTACCACATGAATTATATGACAGTATATTAAGTATATTAAATATATTTAATATATTGAATACATTCCATACGTGTATCTTTTATGTTTGTTTAATCTGTTTAGTATGTTTAATGTGATTAATTTGTTTAATATTTAATATGTTAAATGTGTGAAATGTGTTTAATGTATTGAATGTATTAAATGTATTGAATTTATTTAATGTGTTAAATATGTTAAATATATTAAGTATATTAAGTGTATTAAATGTATTAAATGTATTAAATAAATCTATTAAATCTATTAAATACATTAAATACATTAAATACATTAAATACATTAAATACATTAATACATTAAATACATTCAATACATTCAATACATTAAATACATTCAATACATTCAATACATTCAATACATTCAATACATTCAACACATTAAACACATTAAACACATTAAATACATTCAACACATTCAACACATTAAAGACACTAAAGACACTAAAGACATTTAATACATTTAATACATTTAATATATTCAAAATATTAAGCACGTTAAACACGTTAAACACATTCAGCATATTAAGCACATTCAGCATATCCAACATATCTAACATATTCAACATATTCAACGTACTCAACATATTCAACACATTAAATAAATAACGCAATCTGTGTCCCACAGTGCCTGATGACGAGGCTGTTCCTTTTTGTGTGTTACTGTAGTGAAATGGATAGCTTGTCAGCCCGCGCGGGCGGTGGTCCGCAGCCCCCCGCAGCCTCCCGCAGCCCCCCGCAGCCCCCACAGCCCCGTGGCGGCTCACCACAATCCCTTTGTCTTTGGCCGGGTCTCTGTCGCTTCATTTATAACCAAAGGCCGGGTGGATCTCTACTCACCAAAGCTGTTGTGGGTTTAGTTTTTGTTCGTTGTGGATTTTTGTGTGTTTTTTTTTGTTTTACCCATCGCCCCAACATGTTCAGTGGCCAAATTCAAACAGAGCAAAAAAACATGCACCAAGGTCATTTATTCATTAAGGAAAACTTCGGTGCCACTTACACAACGTGTGTATGTGTGTGGGGGGTAATATCAATATAGGCTCAGTTGGGGTTTTTTATTGTTGCAATTCTTATTTTGTTGTTTTGGGATTTCTTGTTGTTTGTTTGTTCTACCCATTAACCCTATATGTGCAGTAGCCCAATTCAAACAGAACAAAAAAATACCTGCACCAAGCTCAGTCAATAAGGAAAATGTCAGTGCCACTTACACACTGTGTGTGGGGGGTAATATCAATACAGGTTCAGTTGGGTTTTTTATTGTTACAATTCTTATTTTGTTGTTTGGGGATTTCTTTTTGTTTATTTGTTCTACCCATTAACCCTATATGTGCAGTAGCCCAATTCAAACAGAACAAAAAAAAACCCGCACCAAGCTCATTCATTAAGGAAAACGTCGGTGCCACTTATGCACTGTATGTGTAGTGTAATATAAATACGGGCTAAATTTGTATTTTGTTGTGGATTCTTTTCTTTTTTTTTCGTTTTCTTTGTTCTACCCATTAACCTTACATGTTCAGTGACCGAATTAAAAAAGAACCCACAAAAACCCGCCAAGCTCATTCATTAAGGAAAACGTCGGTGCCACTTATGTATTGTGTGTGTCGGGTAATATAAATATGGGCTAAATTTGTATTTTTGGGGGAATTCTTTGTTTGTTGTTCTACCCATTACCTTTACACGTTCAGTGGCCCAATTCAAACAGAACAATCGCAACCCCATCTCATTCATTAAGGAAAATGCTGGTGACTACATACACACTGTGAGTGTGTGGTAATATCAATACAGGCTCAGTTGGGGTATTTTTTGGTTATAACTTGTATTTAGTTGTTTTTGGATTCTTTTTGTGGCTGTTCTACCCATCGCCCCTACATGTTCAGTGGCCCAATTCAAACAGAACAAAAAGCAAACCAAGCTAATTTATTAAGGACAATGTTGGCGCCACTTGTGCGTGTGAGGTATTATCTATACAAGCTCAGTTGGGTGTTTTTTGTTGTTGCAATTTATATTTGTTGTTTTGGGATTTATTTTATTTTGTTCTACCCATTACCGAGACTTGCTCAGTGGCCCGAGTCAAACAGAACAAAAACACAACCGAGCTCATTCATTAAGGAAAATGCCAGTACTACTTGCACACTCTGTGTGTGGGACAATATCACTATGGGTTACATTTTTAATGTTTTATTTGAGGGGGAGGGTTAAATAATTATTTTAAAATCAAATTTTGTAAGTATTTATTATTTTGTTCGGAAGCAATGAAAAGGAAACCGGTTGTAGTCTGAACAGGAAGGTAGAGAACACGATTCCCAGAGGTTAAGGGGTGTGGGGGTGGCAGGGGGGCATGTATAGGGGGGCCTGGGTAGGGGGCAGAGGTAGTGGGGGCACAGGGACCGGGGGCCTGGAGTTACTGAGGGCTTGGGAACAACACTATTGACCTATTGGTGCTGTCTTTTATTATTGTTGGTGGGTTGTTGGAGTTTTACGTCCTTGCAACATCTAAGGTCGTATCAGGACCGGTACCAACTTGTGACAGTGCGCACTCATGGCTACTTTATGGTGCTGCCCCACTGGGAAATCAGGCCACCAGCCCCATGACCCAATATCCCACTCAGTCACATTAACCTGACACTGAGCTAACCCATCCTTTCCTTATCCTATTAATGCCAAGCGCCAGGCTAGGTAGCGGCAAGTGCCAATTTTATAAGTCACTGGTTTCACTCGACGGGGAACCAAACTCCCGCAAGCGAGGCCCGTGCTCTACCGATTCGGCCCGCGCACGCGGTGTGTTAACTTTGCACCCACCCACCACACATAGATGTACAGCTCAATACGATGAAGTCAACCAAGCGTCCAATCACCAGAGCCACAAAAGGCTTCTGAATGAAATATGTAGAGAAAAGTGTGTGTGTGTGTGGTGGGGGGGGGGGGCGTGGAAGGGGGTGTGCGGAGTGGGACGCAGGATGATGACAGAGCGATATTAGGGGAATGGAGGTGGGTGCGACTGTGGCATTGGCAGTGGGAGTGTGGGACTGGGGAGTGGGTGGGACTGTGGCATTGGCAGTGGGAGTGTGGGACTGGGGAGTGGGTAGGACTGTGGCATTGGCAGTGGGAGTGTGGGACTGGGGAGTGGGTGGGACCTTGGCATTGGCAGTGGGAGTGCTGGACTGGGGAGGTGGGTGGGACACAACTCAGCACTAATGTAATACATAAGAATCTAGGGATAAGCTGTGTTTGTTGGGGTTTGCGTCCTAGCAACATTGAATGTCCTATCAGGAACTTTACAAATTTGTGACTGCGCAGTCATGTCGACTTTATACTGCTGCCTTATAGCTTACGTAAGTCCACCCTTCATTTCCCTGTGTGACGTCACAGAACGACCACTAATACTATAGCCCCGGGGTACTGAAGAGTCTAATGGTGGTGGGCAGAGCGAATCCCGACCTACTAGTTTGAACTCAAATAGCCCATTCCAGGAGTCATCTTCCGTTAAGGTACGTAGATCGCATGACCGAATGAGTTGAGTGTCATGACCTATATTTGCTATGTGTCGTTTCCTAGCCTGGTGCTGGGCAATACAGTATAACCCCGTTAAACCAAACTTGAAGGGACCCTTGCATTTTGTTTGGATTAACCGATCATTGGTTTAACCGAGCTTTGACTTTGACTTGGCTTTGGCAAAATCGGGGGTGCATTATGAATGTACAAATCGCCAACGAGACACCAAGACAACGACATATTATACTTTGGACAGATTTAATGAAACTCATCTGTACAAGTTAAAATCATGCTTCAAGGAAGCGCTCTTCGCGGATAGATATATGTGGTGGCATGGCGTTCTTAATCCTAGTTACAGTTCAGGGCTCACGTACAATGAGCAGCAGTGCCGAGGAAGCCAGTGCACAGATCATTCGCGGTCTAGTAGCATAGCGAGTCGGCGCCAGGGCCTCTTAATATCAGTGTAAGCAATCTATATATCAGAGTGTTAGTCATCAAAGTTCAAGTAATGGTTGATCTGAAAGCAGAAACATAAGATACACACTAGGTTAATGATTCACATCTACACTGTGCACTCCCGCCAGCGCTCAACCCTACAGGGAGGGTGGATGGGAAGAAATTTCTCGCGTGTTGCTGTCCCGGGCTCCAGTCATCGAGTGACTTGCGCAACAGCATCTCGATCCAGGATCCACCTGGCGTCTCGTTAGCGAATTAATCATGTTAGCCAGGCCAACATCACCAATGTATGTAGATACTATGAGTATTGTTTTTTTATGTATATAAAGTTTAACCCCATTAAATCAACCTCGGTTAAATCAAACGATTGGTTAATCCAAACTTTTTTCGGCGACCTGGCAAAATACTATCATTTATCATATAAGAAAGTCTCAGCTGACCTTAACACCACATGAAAGCTTGGTTTAAATGTACCGGAAGTGGCCTGGGGCCGACCATTTTGTTTGGATTAACCGACTTTGGTTTAACTAACTTTTTTATATGATAAATGGTAGTATTTTTCTCGGTCGGACTCCTAATCTGAAGGTTGGTAGTTCAATTTCCCATGCGATCACCTCTGCCAATTTGGATTTCCACGATCGTGTATAACTTACAGAGTCATCAAAGGCCAGTTGCTTTCATACCATGTCTATGTGGTGTGACCAGACAGGGTGGTCTCCCGTGCTGGTAGATCGTGGGGTTGTGGGTTCGAACCATGGTCGAGTCAAACCAATGACCTAACAATTGATGCTTGTCTCTTCCTAGCCAGGCACTCGGCATTAATAGGATAGGGCAAGGACTGGTATGCGCAGTGTCAGGATAATGTGACTGAGTGGGATACCAGGTCATGGTGCCGGTGGCCTGGTTTCCCAGTGGGACAGCACTATAAAGTTGCTATGAATGTGCACTGTCGGTACCCGTCCTGATATGACCTTAGATGTTGCTAGGACGTAAAACAACAACAAACAAACTATGTGGTGTGGGAGGTTAAAAATCCCTTGACCCTGTAACAGTGTTGGCTCGGGTTTTCTATCGACCAACTGTCTAATGCTGAAAACAAGTCTATTCAGACTTATCCATGACAGGCAGTATACATCTTCAACAACAACAACAAGAATTGATCGTGACTGAAATTTCCCCTGCTTAATCATCTAATAATGAAAAAAACACAACAAATATATTCATGTGAAGAAAACATTGTAGAATAACGTGAGCAGATCGTTAAATATATCTTGATATATAACCAATGATAACAAAAGGGCATGGACTGATATCAAACTCGACTTATCTGATATCAATTTGATCAGACTTAGCACTGGGAACGGGGACCGAATTGGTAGAGTGCAGGCCTGCCGTGCGGGAGATCGAGAGTTCAATTCCTGGCCGAGTCAAATCAATGACATAAAATAAATACTTATCGCTTCCTAGCCAGGCGCTCAGCATTATTAGGATATCGCAAGGACTGGTTGGCTCAGTGCCAGGGTAATGTGACTGAGTGCGATATCAGGTCATGGTGCTGGGGGCCTGGTCTCCCAGTGGGGCATCACTATAAACTCGCCGTGACCGCGCACTGTCACAAGTCGGTCCCCATCCTGATATGACCTTAGATGTTGCCAGGACGTAACACTAAAACAGCCAACCAACTGTACTGCTTTCTTAAAGCTGCATAATCCGATGAAGCATCACATTTTCAAAATCAAAACAAGTATCTCAATTTGATTCTACATATCTAACTCCCACTAGGGCAGCACTCTATATCGCCATGCCTGTACACTGTGACAGGTCGGTACACGTCCTGAAATGACCATAGATTTTGCTAGGACGTAAAACAACAAGAAACAAACAAAGCTAGGATGTAAAATCCCAACAAGCACATCATGAAAATGCCGGTGCTGGTGCTGATTTGACCTCACAGGTTGCTGAGACATGAAACCCCACTCACTTACTCCCTCCCTCATTCACTCACTCACTCACTCATTCACTAAGCCTGTGTTTTCCGAAGCCCCCCCCCCCCCCCCCAGCTCCTCGACTCACCCGCCTACCCAGTATGCAGTGCGGTCCGCCCACCGCACTGCCCCGATTCCATGTGCTACTTACGCCGCCCTGCCCGCCCCGGTCACGGCCCGGCGCTATCGGGCTTCATGCTTCACTAGACACGGGCCATTGGCCGGATTGATCCGCGGCTCTGCGGCAAATGTAGCCATTGGTCAGCTGAGCGGTGCTGACTGCCCGGGCCGTCTGGTATAGAGCACAGGTCAGCGGGTCGGCACCCCGGGTGTGGAGGGGGGCATGGCCGGCGGGAGGTGAGGGTAGGGGCCGGGGAGGGTAGGGTCCGGAGCCACCCGGAGGGCATGATCCCACACAAGTGGTCAGTACTCCCTTACAATGTGTCCACTTGACCCCGAGGACCCGCGGGGTGGAGGGGTCGACCCGGGCGCCGGTCAAGTGACCCCCGGGCCTCCGAGGGCATGTTGGTCACTGCCCCGATGTGAGCGGTCAATGCTGCGGCGCCGGATAAGGAGCTCGGGGATCTGTCCCCCGGGTGTCGGCAGGTCGGGCTGCGGGGGGGGGGGGGGGGGGATGGGACAGGGCCGGGCGGGACGGGGAAGGGGAAGGGGAAGGGGAAGGGGGGACTGGGCAGGGCGGGAAGGGACTGAGCAGTGGGAGGCATGAGGCTAGGAGGGACGGAGCGGAGACGGGAGGTGCGGGGCAAGGCGGGGCGGGATAGGGCGGGGCGAGGCGAGGGATGAGGTAAGGCAGGGCTGAGCGGGTCGGAGCGAGGCAGGGCGAGTCTACCGTGTAGGTGCGGGGAAAGGCGGGGCCGGGAAGTGTGGACGAAGTGGACGGAGCGGGGCGGAGCGGGGCGGGGCAGGTTGGGGAAGCACGAGGCTGGGCAGGGCTGGGCGGTGCGGAGCGGGAGGGGGCGGGGTGGGGTGGGACAGCACGAGGCTGGATGGGCGGGGAAGGCGGTGGCGTGCTGCGGGGCGGGGTGGGGTGGGACAGCACAAGGCTGGATGAGCGGGGAAGGCGGCGGGGAGGGGCTGGGCGGTGCGGGACGGGGC
Source organism: Branchipolynoe longqiensis (assembly GCA_030323885.1). Lineage (NCBI taxonomy): Eukaryota > Metazoa > Annelida > Polychaeta > Phyllodocida > Polynoidae > Branchipolynoe > Branchipolynoe longqiensis. The sequence continues at coordinate 2,213,191 of CM059188.1, forward strand.
TGGGCGGGGTGGGGTGGGACAGCACAAGGCTGGATGAGCGGGGAAGGTGGCGAGGCGGGGAGGGTGGGGCGAGGCAGGGCGGGGCGGCGCCGACTGGCCGCAACCCCGGGTCGGGATGGATGGCGCGGCGGGTCGCGGGGTCAGGGCCTTACTGACCGCGGGTCAGGCCGGGGTCGACCTCCGGGTCCCGGGGCCCGGCCGTCGACACGGGTTAATGTGTCCCCGCTGGCCGACGAACTGACCACTGACCGCCGGATCACACCAATAACGGAACGTCCTCCTCTCAGGCAGCGTGCAGGCGGCGGCTCCACCCGCCCCACCCAGCCCTGGATCGCCCGGACCTGTCCCGTCCAGCCGTTACCCGCCCCTCCGCTCTCCGCCCTGCCCCACCCTGCCCAGCCCCTCCCAGCCCCATCTGGCCATGCCCCACTCAGCTCCGTCCCGCTCCCCCCGCCTCGCCCAACACTGCACCGGCTCGGCTGATTAAATCTCGCACCACCCCGCCCCGCCCCGCCCTGCCCCGCCCCGCCCCGCCCCGCCCCGCCCCGCCCCGCCCCGCCCCGCCCCACCCAGTCTATCCTTGCTCCACCTAGCCCCGCCCCTCACAAATCACACCACTTTAGTGCCGTCAGTCTAGGGCCCTCCCGACACCGACCAATACTAACTAGTTAGTGTGGGGAGTGCTCAGCCCACCAGCCCACACCACCTCCTAGCAGTTCATACTACCTCCCACCCCACATCACCCTGCACCACCCTGCACCACGTCACCCCACACCACCACATCCCAAACCACCCCGGCACACCTTCGCGCATCCCCACACCACCCAAGCCTACACCACACTATACCATCCAGAATCACACCGCCTCACACCGCCGCACACCACCGCACACCTCTCCACCCTCCTCCATCCAGGACTTCTGCGTACCATCCTGCACCACCTTTACACTGATCATCCTCCCACCTCTCACCACCCACCCCTCACACCACCCATCACTCACTCTCACGCCACTCGCCACTGCCCTCCACACACCCACACACCTCCACAAAATACCCCTACACAGCATCCCTTAAAACCACCCCCACCCCCACCCCCATACGCGCACTCCCCCCCACCCCCCCCTCCCGCCCACACGCCACTCTCCACAACCCACAACCCACACTCCCACTGAGAACCCCCACACCCCATCATCCCACATCCCCTGTCATCCCACCACTCCCACCACCCCACACGCACACACGGCGACCGGCGGCCACCTGAGGTGTTTACGGGTCGACCAGTTGGCGGGGCCGGGTGGAGCTGCTTGGAGCAGCGGCCTGCTCCGGCGGGTGGGCCTGGGCCGGGAGGAGCTGCTCCGGGAGGCGCACGGCGAGCCGGGGTGGGGTGGGGCGGGGCGGGGCGGGGCTGGGCCGGGCGGGGCGGGCGCGGCACATAGGTCACTGGGCGCGGCTTTGTGAATGAGCCCCGCAACACCTCGCACTGCCGACTCATTCAGGACCGATAGGCGGCCGTCTGTCCTGGGGCGGTTCCGGGAGGAGGCGCTCAGTGAGTTACTCTGTCTGTACAGCAGTCAGGGACGGGACAGTCTGTGAACTGCACAGGGTCAGTGAGCCTCGGTATGTACAGATACAAGAATAGAACAGTCAGGGACAGGGCAGTCTGTGAACTGTACAGGGTCAGTGAGCCTCTGTATGTAGATATACAGGAATAGAACAGTCAGGGACAGGACAGTCTGTGAACTGTACAGGGTCAGTGAACCTCTGTATGTAGAGATACAGGAATAGAGCTGTCAGGGACTGGGCAATCATTGAGCTATACAGTGTCACGGACAGGGTAGTCAGGAATAGAGCAGTCAGTGAGCTGTACAAAGACAGTGAGCTGCTGTATGTAGAGATACAGGGACAGGGTAGTCAGGGAGCTGTACAGGATCAGGGACAGGGCAGACTGTGAACTACTTTCTGTACAGAGACTGACAGTGAGCACCTGTCTGTACAGAGGTTTACACTGAGCTGTTGTCTGTACAAAAGCTGACAGTGAGCTGCTGTCTGTACACAGGCTGACAGTGAGCTGCTGTCTGTACAGAGGTTGACAGTGAGCTGTTGTCTGTACAGAAGTTGACAGTGAGCTGTTGTCTGTACACAGGCTGACAGTGAGATGCTGTCTGTACAGAGGTTGACAGTGAGTTGTTGTCTGTACAGAAGCTGACAGTGAGCTGCTGTCTGTACAGAGGTTGACAGTGAGCTGCTGTCTGTACAGAGGTTGACAGTGAGCTGCTGTCTGTACATAAGCTGGCAGTGAACTGCTGTCTGTACAGTAGCTGACAGTGAGCTGCTGTATGTACAGAGGCTCACAGTGAGCTGCTGTCTGTACGGAGGTTGACAGTGAGCTGCTGCCTGTACATAGGTTGACACTGAGCTGCTGTCAGTACAGAGGATGACACTGAGCTGCTGTCAGTACAGAGACTGTCACTGAGCTGCTCTTCTGGCGGGGACAATTAGCTGAGGTGTGTGACGGGCGACGTGAGCAGCTCGCGAGGTGTTTAATGATGATCGGTGGTCGGGAGAAGCAGATGAATCAGACACATCCCCGACACGCCGCGTCCGGGCGACGCGGGGCGGTGCGGGGCGGCGCGGGGCGGGTGAGGCAGGGCGGCGCGGGGCAGCCGGGGGCGGTGCGAGGCGGGGCGAGGCGTGAGGCGGCGCGGGGCGGGGCGAGGCGGCGTGAGGCGGCGCGGGGCGGCGGTCACCTCCCTGACCGGTCCGGCCAAGTGTCACCCATTCAGAACGCCACCTGTCGCCTGACCACGCAGTGATACCCTCATCACTACACTCGGCTACAGCATGTCGCCATGCAGGAATGTTACATGTTTCCATAGTTACATGCTAATTATGCCAGCTACATGTTTAAGTAAGATCTCATTCTTTGATATATTTGGCTGTGTTTAATTGTCAATGTTTAATTATTTATAAAACAACGTAGGTTTTTGGGATTTTTTGTTTGTTTTTGTAAAGGATCATTTTATTCAGTCAATAAAAGTGGGTATTTTTGTCAGCACCGAGATGCTGGTCATCAGGTATTATTATGTTACATTCATTCACATATATAAAATAGTGTAAAATACACAAAGGTTTGCTACAAAGAACACCAAGAATAGTGCTGTAACCCAGCAGCATTGAGAGATAACAAGGGGTTCATTTGATATTTTTATTGTCACGGTCAGGATAACTTTGTACTAGTTGTTGTCTAATAGTACTAGGCATTATCTGCATTGATACAGACGCCATCTTATTCTATACAAGATTCAAAAAGGCATTCAGCATCTCTCTGTGGTAATGTTAATAGTTGGCA